>JAUBNY010000748.1:1107441-1118970 GCA_032275445.1 Crypturellus soui
CTTCCAGCATAGAAGTAGAGCTCAAGTCGTAACTAGTCATTTTTTCTAATCCGCTTCACCATCTGCTCTTCTGTCCTTTGCAACGGCTGACAACAGTGCAAAGACATGAGCGATCCCATGTGATGGCTGTTTAAAAACAAACATGCATTATACTCTATTGCCAAATATTTGTATTGCTGAGGCAGTCAGGAACCTCCACCATGGCTGAGAATCCCTTGCTTCAAGTGCTCTAACAATTGAACAAAAAGATGAAGTCTAGCAATAAAAAAGATAAACACGTATCCGAAGAGAAAAGATTAGGGAGCTGCAGAACCCAATAAGACAACACATTCAACTTTATAAAAGAAATTACCTAAGCATGGTCAAGTTTCTTTGTAGGTACTACCACAAATGAACAGTCCTAAGTGGGAAGCTGAAGGAAGATAAAGAAGTGACTATATGGATGCTTAAAGGGTGCCTCTGGGGACCAAAGCTCTGAGGGGGGCAGAGAGGAGGAACATGGAAAAAGATGTGGGGACTTGTTTGAAGAATGGAAAGAAGGTGGCACCATGGGTTGAGCAGAGCACAGAGTCTAGTAGAGCCTGGTAGCTCCATCAGAACCAATGAAAACAATCAAATGCCTCCCTAATCTGACAGCACGAAAAGTCAGTGAGTGTCAGGAAGGAGGAGGTTGTGGCACTGCATTCAGTTCACCTAGTAGGTAATGGGCAGTAACTTTGCGGCCACAAAACAAAGGGGAAGCGCTGAGTAAAAATGGAAATTTAACTGCTTTTCCCAGCCCTAGAGGTAATGCTGGCAGATCAAAGCTGAGGCACAACAGACAGCAGAGTGAGGAAATTCAGACTCCCGTATTACTTACCCTTTCCTTCTGTGGCTGAGATCTGGGCTGCTGGCAGCAAGTCCCCCACGAACACTACTTCCCTTTGAAACATGTGCCCCCAGACAAGCTGAGGGGGGGCAGATCTGCAGATGTTCTTAAAAGGTCCATCTTTGGAAGAGATATCTTTAGAAGGGCAGTGCTGCCTGCAAAATATAAGCTCATATAGGAATAAACCTTCCTTTACCTCTGCCATGGTTGCAAAAGAAGGATCTGCCTAACACCTTTGGTTTTGTTCAATTTCTAATTCTACCACCTATTTCTAATGTACTTCCAGCAAAGGACAATCTCTTTTAATACATTCCTTTTATGTATCTATCTATGTGTGTGTGTGTATAAATATGCTTTATCCAGGTCATGCATTCCATATGTATGCACATATACCTTTCTCTCACACCCAGCCTTACCTGTATAAGTTCTGATTTCATGTGGATGAAATTCATATGGGTGTCTTTACCACAAGAGTTTTTGAATTTGGTTTGCCCTGACAAATGCCATGACAAATGACAGCAGCTGCTCCTGACTGTGTGCTGTGATCTATATAAAGAGACAGGTCTCAAAACTCACCTTACCTATAGGTATAACACAAAACATTTGATCTCTGTGAGCTGTGTGTTGAGGAAGAGGTATCTGTGACTACTTTTCCCTCACTTTTCCCAAATAGAGAATGGATCCACACACCCCTTAGCCTCACAGACAGGTCTGATGGGCCTGTCTAGAGAGGGGTCCTGGCCTGCAAACACAGAATTTGCAGCTGCTGGGGCTGCTCTGTGACACAGTAGTACAAGTGGCAGGTTGTTCATCTGAGCCCATCCAAGAACCTGTCTGCTGTCAGACAGGTCATTCTGCGAATGAGCAAGTGCCAGACTCCAAGTCTCATCCAAAATCTCTGTGTACGTAAGAGGCGTGGGAAATTCTGCCTTTTTCCATTCATCCTTGTAGTTCTTATGCGTGGCCAGGAGCAGTAAACTTAGATGAGGTACCCATGTGGGATGGATAAAGAGGTTGGATAAAGAAAATTGGTCGTATAACTGAAGTAGAAGAAATTCAAAAGGCCTAGGTGCCTTTTTACAGCACTGTTAATAGTAGCATATTTGAAAGCCATCACCTTCCCAGCGGCTTCAAGTAGAGGCTGGAACTCACTCAAATGCAGCACTGAGTTTAGTACTATTCATTGTATGCATCTTCAGAGAATCCCTTTCAGAGAACAGATTTGCCACAATATAGCAGTACGTGAATTAAATACTTTTATACCTTAATTATAAAATAAAAGGGATCAAATGGAAGAAAATTACGGCATACTGAAGTGTCATCTGAAATGAATACAGCTGGAAAAGTAGAAAAGGAGATGCTTCTAGCAAAGGAGTGCCAGTGATGAGCAAAACCTCCTCTGGCAGGTATCTACTAGTGTCTTCTTTTGAAATTAAGGCCCAGATAGATAAGAATATCCTAAAATTTCAAAGGCAAAATTGGTTTTGAATCACAACAGTTGAGAGACAGGAAGTTCTTGCTGCTTTTCAGGATGTGCTTGACTGCAAGGTGACTGGTGAACATCATTTTACATCTGAAAATAAGTCTAAATAGAAAAAGAAGTTAAGGGCAATGCAGTTCAAGTAGTAGCAAAATAGGGAGTTTCTCACATCTGTGTTAGCTGTCAAATCTACATTTCCTTTTCTATGTGAAAAATAAACAAACATATGTACTACAATAGATTATTGTATCTAAAACTGCCCTGTGGATTTTTTTTTTTGAATCAGAATCACTAACATACACAGTTATCAGTTCAGATAAGCAAAGAAAAAGACAAAAATTCTAGTCCTTAAAACCCACAAAACACATTTTTGATAGCATCAGTCTCTGAGTGAGACTTCTACTCTCTTTCCTCCCATTACACCGTACCATTCCCTGTATCAGGATCACTGTCTGGAGGATTGTTAGGCTGATACCTCACAGAAATGATAGGCCACTGAAAAAGAAAAAGCCTAAACACTGTAACAGTCAAAAGATTAAATTCCCTTTTAAGAAACAAGGTAGAGTGAAGCTTGTATTTGATTTCCATTCAGCTTGCACCTTTTTATGTGATGAAGGATGCCCCTGTGAGCGTCAGATATATCCATCTTAGCTGTGCATCCACCTGAAGAACTCCGATAAATCAAATCAAATAAGAAAACTGAATGAATCCAAAGTGTCTCACTAAATAATTCATTTTTATCTATAGATATGCATAAAGATGAGCTACCTTTTAGGTAAATGCTGAACTAAATACCTTAAAAGCTCATTATCCCAAGTTGTATAAGCATTTTTCTTCTGATGTGCTTTTCCTCCTGGCAGGCAGACTTATTTAAAACACTCTTTTGTTTCAGCGCTTAAAATTATTTCATCATGAATGTTCTTCGATAAATTCTAGGACTTGATAAATTATATCCCTGAAAAGGATAGATTTTTATGTCAGTCACACTTGTGCCAGGGATACTGGCATTTTGCTCTTGATCTTACTTGCTAAAACTTGTGTGTCCTCCCAATCCAACAAAATTAACAAATAATTCCTCATTTTAAGGATATGAGAAATGAGGCATATAAAATTGAGGGTCTTTTTTTTTTTCTTTCTGAAAACAGTTGCAGGTACTAAATGGTACTAAATGTGTAATACTTGACTATATTAGGGTAGACTTCTTGAAAGGAGTTAGGTCATCCAGAAAGCAAGTGCTTCGCGGCTTCCACAATGAAACTTGTGTGAGAGCACAGAGGAAATCAGTAGCAAGATGGAGACCAGATTCCTTTTTTTTTCCTGCTTTAATCATCCCTGACATTTTTGGAAACACACTGTTCTTCTGTGCAATGCAAATGGATGGTAGAGCCATTTTTCAGATATGCTGTATAATGGGCCAAATCCTTGAAACATTGGATATAGATAGGGATTATTGAATAATAATCAAGAAAGGATGATCCATTTTAATAATGTTTGCAGAATCTTTGTAAGTGGACAGCTACATCTTTTCTCATAAGTGACTTAAGTGCAATTAAACTGAAAAAAATATTAAATGCAAAATTATTTTTCTGTTAACAAGCAGTAAAATATTATCACTTTTTTTTTTAAGTGCAAGTATGAATTGAAAGAAAAATATATTCACAGAAAAGCAAATTTCAGGAGTAAATGTCCAAAATTTCCATTCTTTTACCCTACTGTCATGAATAGCTTCCTTCCCATTGAGAGATATGTGAGCAAATCTCTGGATACAAGAATCAACAAGCTGTTGACAAACACTTGAAAAATATTCTGTCCTGCAATAATCCTGTGAATTTCCATTCTTCTGCTGAACATGCAGGGCTTTGAATAAAAGTAATTGCATCCTGGAGGACAGAACCACATTTCTAGCATGCACTGCTGACCTTCGGATCACGTAGCACTTATTGTGTCATTCATATGTAATTCCTTTATATAGAGTTACGGAAAATTGCTGCTGAGGGTGCATTTCATGTTATTCTCCAACTGACCTTGCCCGTGGAGATGAAATATGATTCAACCTTTGTACCAAAGCGTATGTATTTAAAATAAGTGTACAAATAGCCCACAGAGATCCCAAGTGGCATTTGCTCGTCCTCTGCATCTAAGCACAAGCCTTAGCAGATCCTGGCAACAGGCTAAAATTTTAGCTACATTTAGATGGTTGATGACAAGGTCCCATCTAGCCATTAAATCCCCTTCATTCACCTCATTCACAATACACTGGAGATCTCTACCATATGGTGATTTTATACATTTCAGTTTCATACATCACAGTTTCGTACATCACATCACTCTTTCTCTGCATTCACCACCAAAAGCCCAAATCCTGTAAGAGCCTCTGGCTCATTCGCTTCAGAAGCTCTCATCTGCCAACTATGTCATGCTACATTCTGCATGCTCCCCCACTCCTGAAGCAACCTCCTTCCACTCTGGCCCTTGGAAAACACTACAACGTATTACTCTTCCCAGAGGGTTAGAGACTGAGAGAAAATGGGCCTAGAGAAATATGTACGGATACACTGAAAGCAAAATCGAGTCCATTCACTTACCCCAGGAGAAGATCTACTGTACCAAAGTATGAATAAATCTGATTTTTCTAACACCTTGAACACATAGAAAAGTTGTATCTCTCCGACTGCTCAAATATGGGAGGAGGAACAAGTGCTGGCAGAAGCATGTTTATATCCCACTAGTGTTGAGTTAGGAGAAAGATGGAGAGTGCCTTTTTCATTTGGAAAAGACATAAAAACTAAATGAGACATGGAGAGAAGCAGCCGAAAGAATGGGGGCCACTACCACCACCATCTCCTCAGGCACACAGAAATGCAGGAACAGCAAGCGAACCATATGGTTTAAGGGTTTTCCCCGAGGAGTGCTATAGCAAATGCTGGAAGTGGGGCACTGAGGAGCGCCCGGAGGAGATGAAGAACATTAATGTTTTCGTCACATCAGAAGAAGTTGTGACAAAACAAAGGGAACTACCCTTATGTCTGCCCCTGTCTTCCCCTGCTCATTTACACTGCTGAACGTAGACTCGGTCTCTTCCATGTGCAAAGGTCCCACTGTTTTACAAAACAGTGACGTGGAGATGGATGTGATGCCCAGGCGCTGGCATCCCCATGGGCGACAGCGATGCCAATGGGAGAGACCCACAACACACTGTGCTGCTCTACACCAGGCTGCTTGGCTTTTATTAACAAGCTCTCCATTCATGCGCCCAGTCCCAAAGGGCTGGGATCACTCGCTTTTTATTTTTGATCCCTTCTAGTGCATCTGGGTATATGATGGTTAAGAAACTCAAACGTTGTGTGCCAGGGAAAACGCGGTATTCTGACTGCCCTCACCCAGCACCCAGGGAAATGAGTCTTCAGTCTCGGCAAAGGCTCCCGGCAGCATCGCAGCACAAAGCAAGCTGCTTGAGGAAGACCATCTTGCAAGGGAGTACGTTGGGAGTGCAGGGAACCTGCACAGGTTTTAAAGATGAACAAGTGTACCTCAGAATTCACCCTACTTCTTTCCACTGACAGGTCCTCGCATTTAACTCAATGCTGCTATATATTCTCAATATGTTTATTCTCCATACTATTTTTTTTCCTCCCAAGGGATGTAGACCTAAAAATATGAACGTTTTTCTGACAAGCCCAGTTGGTTTTTATACTTATAAACTTAAGTATGAAATCTGTCAACTAATGTCTTACCTAATTATTTTACTTACACCATCCCTTTCATGCCATAAATACTGAAAAACAGAGTCAGTTATTGCCTAAGAGAAAAAAGGGAATACTGATGTGTATTGTGCATGGATTTGAAAATGGTGAAAGTATAAAATAATTTGTTGGATTTTTTTCTGCATTTCAGAATTTTTCAAGTATTACATGTAGCCTGTGATATAGTTAACTGTGTTATTGCCCGATTCATTTTATTTTCTTATTGGCCTGGGAAGCTCGCAAGGTCAATGTCAATAGATACAAGGCAAGGACCAAAAAGAACTTGCAGGGCAGATGCACTAAAAGTCTTACACACAGCTTCTTGTTCCCAAATATACCTGGAAAGGGATCTGAATACTCCTGGAGATGTTTAGGAGTTGCACAAAAATGGCTTCACAAAAACACTGGTGCATTTTGGTAAAGTGTTTTTGTTTCATAGAATCATAGAATCACAGAATGCCTAAGGTTGGAAGGGACCTCTAGAGGTCATCTAGTCCAACCCCCCTGCACACGCAGAATGCAACATGTTTGATTGATTGTGGTTTTTTTCTCCCTTTTGCTTACTTGTCTTCAAAGGTTTCTTGCTCCAAATGACATAAATAACACTGCTTTACAGTGTTGGCCCTGTTAGTTCAACCAGTGAATACAAAGAATTCATTTCATAAACTGCATCAGCTGTACAGTAAGTCAGACATTCCCTGGCACCTTAGCTGGTTGTCCAGGACAACTTCTGCCCAGCAACCCAAGGTGCTGGCTGTTGGGATAACTGCTGCATCCCTGTCCGTAGGAGTAATGTCCATCTCAGGCAGATGAGAAAGGCAGCTCTAACTTGAAAAATAGAGTAAAGCTGGCCCTCCAGCTAAGGGAAAGCTCAAGAAAAAATACATCTAGAAAGAGTGAGATAACATCCTGCAAACAAATTTAGGCCAAAATAAGAGAAACTGGGAGTATAGGTATGCTGGACTTCCTTAGCAGATATGGATATTAGTTTGAGGTGCTACTAAAATACCTCTTGAAGAACTAAAAATTGAAGTGGAAAATGTATACCTACCATGACATATAAATCTGTTTCCAGGCGTTTACTTTTTGAATTCAATATGGTTGAGCTACACAAACACTCATTCAATAAGCAACGGGCTACACAACAGTATCCAAACACACACTGAGGATTCCGTAAGATAAAAAGTTGCAGGAATTCTGTTGTAATTCCATAGTAGTTTCCACTGCCCCACATTCATCAGGCTGTTCCTTGCAGCATGCACCTTGCCAAGGGATATCAAATGAAATTCAAGATTTTGCTCTGGCTCTGACTATTCCAGTAGCCCAAAGGGTACCCAAAACTCCACGATAAAGGCCAAAACCAAGAGCTTTGCTCCTTGGGTGTAAATAGTCCCTGACTCTAAAGCAATTAAATGCTGTCCTGTCAAGGACCTGTCAAAAATGTCAAGTCATCCACTGTTGGATCTTCATCCTTGGAACAAACTTAAATAAGGCCCTGAAAATCTAATTAAATTGGTCTTGATTTGAGCAGGATGTTGGATTAGGTGACCTCACAAGGTCCCTTAGAACCTGAGTTATTCTGATTCTGTGATTCTAATGTGTCCCAAGAAAGCCTGCCCTAATCGCCACCCCATCCAAACAGCACACAACAGTTTATACGTCTTATGCATGGCTTCTTCTATCTTAACTAGTACATGGCATGTGAATGACAACATAAGAACTATGCAGTCTCTAGAAATTATGAGATACTTGTCACAACATTATTAGAAACACTTTAGAGCCACTACCACTGCATGCATAGCAGCATAACTCCCAGGTTCCTCTAATTTTTTTCTTTATTCAGAATTTAATCTCAGGGTAAATGGGGAGATAGGAACAGAACAGTGGAGATTCTCTTTCTAAATGATTGCAGAGGAAGGTGTCTCTCCTTCTGATACCTGCAGGATGATTCTACAAAGCAGATGAGCAAGACAGGTAGTCACAGTAGCATATCTGGAGACCAGTTACTTGAAGCAGAGACAAACGAGAGATTTGCAAATAGGCACTGGATTTCTGGAACACGAGGAAAGGACCTGCACTGTATTATGTATGTTAAATTCCTCCAGGCATAGGGAAAATAAAAGTCAGTTCTGCTTCAATCAAGTTGAATTTCCTTTTACAAATACAAGGAGGCAGTGCAGGAGAAAGGATTGTTTGGTGAAAAAATCTTGATTATCTGTTATTTGCTAACAGCAGGTGTCTTGATGAGAACTTTTGAAACAGAAATCTTGTTGCCATTTCCGTTTGCATTAATGACAACATTTTACTTGTAAGCTTCTGTGCTTAGTTTCAGGCACTGTAAGTTCAGTAACATTTCATTCTGTGTGATTTCTTGGGGGCAAATGAAGGAAAAAGCCACAGATCTCGTTTGTCAAATACACAACCTAGAACAAATGCAGCATCCTTGAATATAACCTTAATCTGAGATTCTGAAGTCCTGGCTGACTATAAACTATACCCATCCTTGTCTGAGTAAATTTCCTTATTCTGTGTAGGAGAAATACATTGCCACGTGTGGTGCACCATATTGACCATGTACAGATTAGACCAAAGCAGATGAAGATGAGCCAATAAATAGCCTAACCTCTTGATTTCTATGGATGCATTTCCACGACCTTTCTCTCTCTACTGAGCTGAGGACATGTGCACCTCAGGCAGCTGTGTCCACTCATAGTGCAGCACGAGATGTCCTTTAGGCTTGCTGGTCACCAAGTAATGCTCACGGGTACTCCAGGTTCCTCTCACCCCAGGATGCTTGGCCACCCTCGCAGCTGCTTCTGCCTTGCCTGGCGCGTGGCAAGGATGTGACACACTCTGGTTCTGCTGGTACTACAAATAGCAGATTCCTGACAGGAAAATTGGGTCACATCATTATCTGTAATTGCAGTCTCTGGAATTCCATGCCAGGCAAATGAGCTCTCGGTGACAGAGGCTGCTGTTGCATGCAAGGGATCTGTTTCCGAGCAAGCCAAATAGGAATCAGACATCACATGGTTTCTTGTCAGACCTCATAGATAAGTAAATGCTTAATCTGAGTAAAGGACAGTAAGATATCCCACATATCATGGCTCTCCTCTGTTGGTTGGCTACGATTTTACTGCAGAAACTATCTCAGCTTGTGATGGTGACCCCTTGAATTAATTTGCTTCTGTATGTCTACACAAAGCCTTGCAGAAACACCCAGTTTTAACAGTAGGGTTTGCTTTGAAAGGCATACGGCCATGCATCCTCACTTATTTTGGTGCTTCCTACGGAGTGATGTGGTACTCGCCACTGCTGGTATTGTCACACACATATGTTTACCCTTCCTCCATATGTAGATGCAACACAAAGGCACCACAAATAAACGGAAATCTTCAAAAGCTGCGAAGTCAAAAGCAGTGCCTGCAAAACTGCTATATAGGTTTTTCATTCCAGTACTGTTTTACTGTCTAGTAGAAAATATCCTGAAGTTAACTGCTCTCAGGGGATTGCTCCCTTGTAATGCCGCTCCTGTGAGCAGCACAGTGAATGCTCACAGCTCTTCTGTTGCTGTTTGTATCAGACTCTGGAACCCAAAGAGATTTGTCAGCCTGTGAAGGGGACTGGAGACTTTGAAGAGAGAACCCTTGCTTCAGCTGGCCATTGAAGATGGTGCCTACATATGCTGCTAAATCCAGGCCTTGGCAAAGACTGGACAGGAGAGATTGGTTAGGTCCAAGATGAATGAACAATAAATACAGGTTTTTAACTTGGCAAATTCAAAGCTGATGATTGAACTTTGCCAGAATCTGGGCAAGACTTCCGCTTGGCGTTTTAAGCATCAAACTGCCAAAAAATACAGGGATGGGCATTTGTCTCTCTCTGTTCTTTGTGCTTCTTCTTGTTGTTGGTTTTCTAAAGCCACTTAAGTGATTTCAAGTAATTTTTTATTGATTTACACTTACTGGCTCTCTTTCTTACTGACAATTCTCTCCCTTTTGTTTTTAGTATATCAGGTAAGTATCGCAGGCATGAAAATTTCTTGAGCTCAGTTATCTTCACTACCATGAGTTTGACAGATCAGAGAATGAACTGAGAACCTTATGAATTAAAAGCAGAGCTGCTCCAGTTTAATAAAAAGAGCCCTGTCTCCTTAGCTGCAGCAGCTTATTAGATCAGTACATATGGTATCCGGGGAGTTTGATTACATGAGACGAGCATCATGAACACCACTGTCATTTGCAAGGAAAATTCTGCGCATAGATATTTTTCAGCAACATTCATGCACAATTCCTTCAGCCTCTCACATCAGAGAATTCCTGCTCCTGAAGAATGTAGCAGTGTAAATACAACTGTCTGAGTACAGATGGGAATTCAGAAGATCTTGGAAAAAAAAAAAGTGTTTCCTTTAAGGGAGTTTTACCTGCCAGGAATCTTTATTTAAAGAAACCTTTATTCAGTAATTCTTGCATTCCCTCCCACCCCTATTTTAAATAAAAGGTTATTTAAAAAAAAAAAAGCTACTTTATCAAACAGAATATTAACTATATAAAACTTTGAGGAGCAAGGGATTAGTATATAACCGATTCATCTCACTTATTAAAACATAGCCTATGACTACTCTAGTAATATAGTCTATGGGGAGGACTGTCTTAATCCTTTTGTGCATTTCCAGATCACTCTTAAAAAGGAACTTTCATGTTTTTTGATGGTTGTCAGTTCTGATTTCCAATTTGTATTTTCTAGGCAAGCTTCTAAACCCTTTAAAAATTGTCTAACAAGACCCGGCTGTGTATTCCTTTCCTAAGGACAACAGATTGAAATGGGTAATGGCAACGTGCATTGCGCTATTCACCATTTTGCAGATCCACCATTTGCACAAATTCTAAGTCCTATTTTGATGAATGTTAGGAAAACTGCACAGTTCAATTTTACATTATCTTGTACAATCTTATCAAATTAGACATACAAACATTTCCTGACTGCTGAAAGCATAGGTCTGATCACAGAATTAGGGAAGAAACAGTTATGATGATTGAAACTTTTTGTTGGTTTTAATTCATTTTATTTAAGAATCCATGAGGAAATTTTTAGAGTTTTCTTTATAATTTAAAAAAAAATAAACACTGTGTTCCCTCCCTTTTTAGAGCACACTATCTTGAATGATTTGAGAGAGTTGTTTCAAGAAACTTCTTAATGTAACCTGCTTAATTCTTCAGTTATGATGCTCTACATTAACTTGCATATTAGATTACTCGTGGTCTAGTGCTTTATATCTACCTCTGTTTAGCACTTTACATATGCTTTTCTCTGGAATCATACCTATATTTTCCTTTGGAAGCAGCTAGGTGCTGTTCCATAAAAATAATGCAGAGAGAATATATGAAAAGAGTATGTCCTGACAATGTATTTCATGACGTTGCAAGTATTTCCTTCCC
>JAUBNY010000748.1:1125767-1152799 GCA_032275445.1 Crypturellus soui
CCAAGCACTTGTGCTAGTTATGTTGGGCTAAGTAAAATGCTACCACTTCTTGCTAAGCAAGCTGAACCCGGAGTGCCTAGTGCGGTGTAACTGTGACCACAATGGTCCAGGGACACAAGCAGACCCAGGTTGTGGGTTAAAATAACATATCTTTGTCATGTCTAAAACTTGTGTTGGGGTTACTGTACGTTACAGTCCAGGCTCATCATATGAATTATTATTTTTTTCTTTTTTTACTTTTTGCACAAAAAAAATTACCCGCAAAACCACACACCGCTGAAAAGATGAAAATCCCCTCGGATGCAAAGAGCCCACACAAAGCTCAGGGATACTATTTCAGTTCCAGCTACGTGCCTTGTGAATGGCCAAGTGTGCACGGAGGTTTTGGGCTTGGATTATCTCTCTAGCAGCAAATAATCCTTTCAAAACCCACTGCTGGAATTGCCACTGAATGACACTTCTGACGAGCCCCCACTACTCCGTGTTACTACAGCACCATCCTTTGTGCCTTCCTTCCCACAACACCTAGGGAGGCACAGGGAAATAATATTTCTTTTCCGCACAAGCGGGAAACAGAGACCTGAAGTGACCTGAAGTGACCAAAGCCTGTGGTTTACACCTAAAAACCACATGAGCTGCCTGTGGCAAAGCATGAGTAAATCTGTGTTTCCTGAATCCCAGATGATATCTTAATCTAATTGCCTTTCTTCGGTGCTTATGCAATGGCCCATTGAATCTAGAGCACCTCACAATTTCAGGGAAAGGGGCATTTAAATAGCAGTGAGCGGTTCATTCAGCTCATTTTTAAATTTTCTTCCTCAACCACTGCTCTCTGCACTGACAACTCCAAAGCAGCAAGAGGTAAAAAGCCTCTCCTAAAAAGAAAGTACAACAGAAGGTTCTCCATTTCACAGTGAGTGACGAGTCCCACACAGAGCAGGTCCCGTCTCCTCCCTCGAGACTGTACGACTAAACAGTACTTCCACCCCTATTGCTCTTAAATACAGAGGTGGGAAACACGACAGATTCCTTCAGGTGAAATGGACCTGAACGATTTGTCTTGTTACATACACAAACTGCCCAAACTCATTTCTACTCTTAACTGCAACACTGGAGGAAATTCTCTTTCCATACTCTGTATTAAAATATTTATTGGTATAGAGCAGTCCTCCGAACAACATTTTGTATAATTTACACACACACACAAAAGCATCTTTATTAATAATTTGCTAAAAGATAATCAATTGTTAGATAATTACTGGTTCCAACAGGACAATTGATGTAAATCATGGGCATAAGCAGCCATCCTCTAACATCTCCCACTACCTTCTGCACGTGCTAATGATGTCTGACTATTAGCCCTTTCTTAACCTTTTATAAACATGCATAAATATTATGCTCTTGAACAGAAATTTTTGCTGACAGAGTAGTGTTGAATGAAGGTGCAACATTTCAGAGTTTTTACTGGTAGAGAGATCTCATTAGCATGGATACAATTATACCTGCATAAAGAAAGATACTTGTGTTGATACCGCTTTCTCTCTCACACTTGCTCCCTGGAATCTGAAATAAGCAGTCCAAGCAGAAAAGTTCCTGAGCTCGTATAAATTCTCCTCTGCGCTACGTGACAATCTAGGCACAGCTGCACCGTCTCTCGTGTAAAACCAACCTCCGTATACACCCGTGAACAGGTAAGGCATACCCGTGCCGGCAGCGTCACCCCTGGCCTGCAGCACAGCCCTGCGGTGGTGTTGACCCCCTTTCCTAGCAATTAATTCCAGCGTAGACTTGGATGCTTTGGATGCAGAGGGATCATTATGGACACATTCCCTCAAAAAATAAAGTAAATGGAAACTTACTTCAATAAGCTTACCTTAAACAAGGCACCCCCCTCCCTTTTTCTTTAGTCGGAACAGTTTTGAATTGATATTGGGTGTTTTCAAATGCCTAATTATGGCACAATATCATCCTTGAAGTGTTGTACTTGGTGCCCTGTGCTGTTTGTTATTTTGCATTACAATTATCATGCAAAGCATAGAAGGTGACTTTAAGCAGCTCATTTGAAGTGCTCTTTTCTTAAGCAGAATATCTTTTTGAGGCTATTTACATAGATGTTTATCTCCTGGTTTTAAGAAAAATCAGCCCAATTATAACAGCACAAAAGTTTTTACTATGGATTTAATCCTGAAATGTAAATGGGCCATTGCAAAAATCCATGCTGAAATTTTAATTTGCGCTTTTATTTGTGTCTGTGGATTAACAAACCATCCTGCATTTAAATTAATTATACAGATACACAAAATATTTAGCGATAGCAGAGCATATGTGGCAAAATTGCTCAGGGGTTTGAAGAACTGGAAGTTCTTTTGACCTATATACCGTGGCTGCTGGAGAGAAACGCTTGCCTACTGCCCCAAAAAAACAACAAAAAAAAACCCAGTCCTGTGCAGCGGATATGTATTCCATTTAATGAAGCTTTCGGTTGCCATGGCTATGATAGCCTTAATATTGTAGGCTCACAGCAAGGTTGCAATTAGTATTTGGATTTAGAAGAGGGAAGATAATGATTTCATATCGAAACTTCTCGCTTATGTCTCTTATGGACATAAAACTGCTTGCGGGTTTCCAACCAGCTATTCCTATGCTACAAAACAGAACCAGGACTCTTTGGCTTTGAACCTGGCACTTCAGAGACTTATATGGCCTGGTGTCTTCAGAACTGGACTACAGTTCAGTTCACTTTCACGTACGCGCTTCTCTCACGGGATAAAAATTTGCAACTTTGTTCATTGGCTTTGTCATCATTCTGACATGAAGCACTTGAGACGCTGGGAAGCATCTTCGCCTCGCGCTTGCTAATCCTTCCTCTCCAAAAGCAATGTACTTCTCACTGCTCTGGGATACATGGGGTCAAGGTGCCAGACTAAAAACCATTCCTCCAAGCAGCAAGTCCCATCTCTGGGGCCAAAACGGGCTCAGCTGACTCGCACTGACAATTTTGTATGTCGGTCTGCTGGCCACGTCAGACTGACCGAGAATAAGCTCTGACAGAGAAGAAAAGACTTAATCCTCCTAATGGAAGCCTTAAGCAGACCCTGTGGATAAAACTGGCTTACTTTACTCTTAAGCATCTATTACGACTCGTTATTGATGGCTGGGAACTCTTGTTTGCTGATGCTCACAGTGCAGACTGCCTTCTAGCTCCAAACCCAGCCAGCGAGCTCAGGCTGGTGCTGCCCCCAGCGCACTGCAGAGCTCCAGAGGAAACCGTGCTGGTGAAAACTACTATTTCCTCCTCTCGTTTTTTAATATAATTAAATAAAGATGCAGTAGATTTTATCTCTAATATTATGAGCTAAATCCTTCCGCATCGTTTTGAATACCCTTGTTATCTTGCATCTTTTTTCTGTGCTTCCCAATCTAACAGTAGCGGGCGGGAGAATATCTGTGATTTGGGACTGGGTCTGGCAGGAGAGGTCTCGTGCCTATGCACGAGTGGATAGAATTGTTTTACCAGTTCTATTCTTAATTCCCTTCTTTCCCTCTCTCTTCCCAAGGACAGAAAAATGAAGAGAGAAAGAGAGCACAAATTTCAAATGTCAAAGGAAATGACACCAAAGCTCAGATACTCCTGCAGCCCCTCCGAGCCCCCGCAGTCTGCATGGGGTTCCTCACTGGCCTCAGTTGTGAATTTATGGGACACCATTTAAAGGTAGCTCTAGATTAATAGGATGGTATTCAAGTCCTTCATCAGAGGTACGTCTATCAAGTCCTGAAAACAGTCTTAGAAACACCTTATTGTGGAAAAAATGCAAGAGCAACTGCTTATATACTTGGTAGCTGCCATCTATGGATGCTTCTGGCAGGTCCTGCCTCCTCTGCTCGTAGCTCTTGACCTTCCCTCTCTTGCAGGAGGCTCTGAAACTCTCTTCTAAACAGCTGATGTTTTTTTCCGCTGGCAGCGCTTCATGGTGAGTGGTATCATTTGCTTTTACTTTTGCTTCATCCAGTTTGAAGCAGAACGTAGTGAAGCAGCAGCCTTGATGGGATAACCAGCTGGATTTCGGCTGCTGTGTCCTGTGTAGCTATGGACGAGGAGTAGCTACCAGCTTAACCCCTGCAGTCCAAACTGTGCTTGTCCTCCACACTAGCCATTTCCAGGGATCACTAATTCCAGCTCGCTTGTAACCTGTTACCTGTCAGTGCCTCCAGACACGCAACAGCAGCAGTTTAGGGGCAGGTCCCCCACACTAGGGATTGTAATCGTTGCTAATGGTGACCCTGCTGCATTAGCAAATTGTAATTTCTCTTCTGTGGCCTCCCTTTATTCAAACAATTCCATTTCTAATAGCCTTTGCCTCCACATTTTCTGCAAATGTCATCTGGCCTGCGATTCCTGGGAAACAGTCTCTCTCATGTGACCCATGGGACACCCGTGCATAGTCGGAACTTGGGTCGCTTCCAATTTACATTTTTCCCCCCCCTCCTTATCCACATCACTAGCAATTGTTTTTTGAAATACTGCATCTGGTATAAAGGAGCCGCCCAGCGGCTGGGAAGGAACAGCTGATGCTTGTCAAAGAGATGCACAGCCCGATCCACAGGTTATCGCTATCTGCGAGCCCATCAGCTGTGCCTGTCTCCAAACAGGATTCTTCCCATGGCTTGCAGTAGGCACGGGTCCTTATCTGCCTCTTCCAGGGCCAAGTTTAGATTTGGCATAGCAGCTTCTCCCTCACTTGAGTTATGTCCAAGGTACATGATGGAATGAAAGCCTTCAAAAACAGTCTCCTCAAGGCTGCTCCCTCCCTCTCTCTCTCCCCCCCACTACCATCTGATTTGCTATTTCTGCCATTATTTTAGGAAGACAAATCTTCTGTCTCCTTAGGAAAAGGTTATTCAAACAAAAACACACAGATATTTTTCTTTGTCTGTATGTGGGGCCTGTAAGAGCCGTAACCTGCAGTGGGAAAGTCCTGGTAGAGATGCTGTGGGTCTCAGCTAACAGGCGCTGCTAGATACCAGCCCTGCCTTATCCCTGCAGCCGCTTCCAGGGAGAAGAGCTCCGAGCACACCCGCTGCCCCCGGATTCCAGGCCTTCCTGCACAGCCACTAAATCTTTCCTCCACCAAACACGCTTTCGTCATTTTCAGTCTCCTCCTGCCAGCTGCGCTACTTGCCTTTGGATTTCAAAGGGCGATTGAAACGTTGCAAATAACAAATGTCATTCCCCTCTTTCACTTTGCTAGACAAAACCCAGGAGACCCACGACAGGACCAACCAGATACAGGACGACTTCTTCAGGGAGAAGGGGTCTGGGCTGCCCTGACACATGATTAAGTGCTCGCTTAATAACCTGACTCCCAGGCAGGCGATCATCAGAATTTAGGAGGGAAAAAAATGGAAGGTACTTTTACAACGTCTCCTTCCTAGTCCTTATAGCTCTAAAGAAGAGATTCAAGAGTAATGAATACAGCGTCATCTGCCTAAATCTCCAGACAGGGAATTAGGCAAGAAGCCGTCTGGCTCCCGAACTACTTCCAAGCAGACCTATGTCCCTCTTGTTCATCAAGTGAAGTGTGGACAGAACTTATGGGAATAGAGCTCAAAAAATCCCTCCTTTCCCCTTTGTCTCCACTGACATGGTAAGGCTGCTGGATACCCCTGTCAGATTCTTGCACAATGAATGTTTTGCTTCCAGCACAAGGAAATATTTATTGCGGTTTGGTTTATTTGGCAAAATAACTTTGCAAAAACAAATAACTGCAAGAAAGCTTTGATATCTTTTCAGACATTTTATGAAACAAAAGGAAACGTAAATTCTTTGATTGGATCACACATAATGAATTATTCATCCAGCCCTTTTCTGCATTAATCAGCTAAAACAAGGTGATAATGTGATTAAAAAACAGAAAAAAGCAAAAACAACAACTATGAAAAGTAAGCAGCAAAGCAGAAAAGTAGGTACATAAGGAGACAATGATGATTCCTTTCAAGACAGAGGGGAAGGAGGCAAAGCAAGTTCTGAACAAAGCAACAGCTTCATCGTTTGTGACCTTGATCACGCCGGCTCCAAATGGGACAGCCTTTACGGAGGGCACAGAAGGAACCCGAGAGGTCTGAGGCTGTCCTGAGAGTTGTTTTACCCGTGCTACATTCACAGGCACCGTAAAAGATCCTGCCCAGAGCCAGGATTGAACCCAGACCCGATGCTTTGATCTTGCTCCTTGGAAGAAAGATTCAGCTCTGGGTCTGGAAACGGGAAAATAAAACAGGAGTTTCACGGTCTAGCTAATGGGTTTACAACAGCACGTTGTCTCTGCCTTACAGGAAGCTAGATTTGGACTGAAAAAGCAAGAATCAAGCTTCGGGCTGGTCATATTCTTCCCGTGCTGTGAGCTGACATGGTAAGGTCAGAGAAGGAGCCTCACTTACCTGTCAGGGGAGCAGGGCAGCCCCACGCCAGGGCAGCAACCCTGCCACGTGGCACTGGGAAAGGGGGACCAGCCACTGTTCTAGTGGCCTTCATCCAAGCCATGAGATGGGGACTCTCCTCTGGAGAGGAAACCCACCACGGGGCTGCATTCAGCACAAACAGTTTGGCCACCCCTCATCAGGTTAGCAATAAAATTCCATGTTAGTGCCGGGCGCCAGTTGCATCAGCATATAATGCCCTAACTAGAAAAGCCTGTATTTATCATTATAGAAAGTAAATAATAGATATTAAAATTGTATATACGGAGAGAATCAGTAACAGCTCGAGGTAAATGTAAATTTTTCACATTTTATCATCACATACAAATTCTTCACATTGATTTTGCACTTTGCTTATTCACATTAAAGAAAAAATAAACAAACAAACAAAAAATCCCACACTTTTATGGGTTTTACCATATTTGTGAATATTTATAAAGAACGTTCTGTGATTTTTCCAGACTCTTTTTCCCTTGACCCCTAAATGTCTCAGCTTGAACCTGCGTGAAATATATGCATACATATATACAAAGAGACTCCAAAGACAGAAAGAGAAATGGCATTTGGAATTCCAACCTGCTGAGAAATATTTACTCTTACTTCACTTGACTTGAAAGTAGCTGAAGGGAGTTACTCTGAACAGTAATTTTATGCCTTGTAAAAGCTATCAGGGTTGCACACAGAGATGCATTTTACAGGGACTCGAAGGAACGCTCACACTTCTTGGCAGGTAAGTTACGCCCGTGGCACTGTCTAGAGACAAGGTTGCAGAGGTGAATCAAGTGGTCCTGAAGATCCAACTCATTACCCGAATTTAAACATTTTCTCAGCATCCGCACTCCCCGAGCTACAAGTGTGCTTCAGCTGCTTAAACCTCTCAAAATGCTAATGCTCTCTGAGCGGCTACGACGACTGGAGGCAGCCGGGGTGCCCAAACAAGCTCCAGCTTTTTCAGGTTCATCTGCATGTCTGACTGATGGGGTGTGTGGACCTAGCAAAGGCAGGCGGCTCCTTTCGGGAAGGCGCTCGCCTAAGACCCACCGTATTATTTCTAGAGACTAGACAGGAAATATGCTAAGGGGCTGCACCTGATTTTCAGAACACAAAGCAAACAAGACTCCTAATAAAGTGGCAGCAGCTGCTAAATTAAATTACTATAAGACACAAATACAAAGTTCTATATCAATGCAAACACAGCACAAAGCAGTGCAGACCCATGTCTTGAAATGAAGACTATAGGAACCATATTCTTATGTAAATAACTTATTTTAATGTGTTTTCACTATTCTGTCATTCCTACTCTCCCCCAATCCCAGAGAAGCTACTATTAGTTCCCAGAAATTAATTTGAATGTACCTACTGTGAGGCGCTGTGAGTATCACCACCAGAGATTATGCAGCGTGCGTTCTTCCCTGCCACCTCTGCCCTTCAGCTTTGGTTTTTCGACTTATGTTGCAATAGTTGCTTTTAACCAATGCGGCATTATTTTGCGCTTTATTTCTCTGCTGAATTCCAGAGGTCAAAATTAACCTGTAACAAGAGAAATAAAATAAATATAGGTCAATCTATTAATTGGATCACCTGGTAAGAACTTCACAATAAAATCTGAAGGCCAAGAGTTTTCAAAAGCAGATGGAAATGAGATTTTTTTTTTTTGTGGATACTAGTTATTGTAAGAAGTCACCACTTTAGTGCCTGCAGTCAGTTCTAACCTTGAGTTTACTTTAGGAATAAATAGATAACAAGTCTGACAATAAGATCTGCGTGAATGTCTTTGTTTAATATAAAATGGTCCTTTCAGAGAGATAGATGGACGGCAGTAAGTTTTCAGGATGGAAGAACTAAAAAATATTGCTCTTGAAACCTGTGACTACCCATCACTGTGCAAGAGAATCAAACAGGTCACTGAAGACCCTTGCATAATTAGATGACTGACTTCCAATAATATCCACAGGAATTCCTGGACCAACTGGCAGCAAGAATTAATAGGAAATGTTTCTCCAAAATCCCCTTTTCATTTTCTAAGACATCAGCCAAGCCCTCCTATGCCCAGCTGTATTGTAGCTGGTTTGGTTACTCTTTTGTAATCATCATTTCATTTAAAGAAAAAGAAAAAAAGCTTTAGAATGGTTGGCTCTGTAATGGCATTATATGTAAAATCACATACTGGGGGGGGAAAAAAAAAAAAAAAAGAAAAAAGCATGAATGTGATTCTTTAGTTTTTCCACAAAAGAATGTGGAAAACTCATGAGAACAGGCAATGGGATGCAGCAAGCTTACTGTGCCCAGAGCAGGACCAGCAACCAGGCTCAGCTTGGAGGGTTTTGAGCTTCTGGCCTCCACCAGCTCCTTCCTTTCCCTTCTCTCAGCTGGGGGAGGCAGGTGGTGGCCCCGCTTCCCACGCACCCATAACCAGCAGCAACTGCGCGCGAGGCAGGGCAAGGTCTGAGGGGATTCCGCAGCCGGCACAGCTCTGAACCACATCTTCCCAGGCCTTCTCCTTAAAACGAGCTCCCCACAGATGACCAAACTCAAGCAACGCCAAATTTAATTAGATTATAAACTAATTAGCTGGCTTTAAATGGAGAAAACTCAAAAGAGGCTAGGTAAAGCAGAACAGATATAAAAAAGTTTTAGACCCAAGTCTTCCCCTGCCAGCTATATTCTTGCAAGTAGGTCACTGCTTCCAAGCATGGATTTAAACAAATTAGTGGCTCTATTTTGCAGCAAACTGCACAGGTACCACAATACCCCTCAGTCCCTAGGAGCCATTCATCCCCCTTGCAAGAAACCTGCCTGTGGATTTTACACCTTGCTCTCTTCAGCAATTTCTTCATTCCATAGCCAAGAATCCCAGGCCCACGGTCCTCGCGTCCACCTCACTTCCACGTGGTCACTGCAGGTGGGAAGCCTCTCCCCACTCAGCTGTTCACCCCAGAAGGAGCAGTCCCCCCTGAGCCCCCACTTTTATCTTCAAGTGTAGAAACACCAGCTGGAGTCAGAGAAGTCGGATACTGACCTTAAGTCTTGTTTTCTGGACCCACCATAAGTGTGCCTCTGCATGGGTAAGAACCAGCTCCATCCCACACCTGAAACATGTAGCTGCTCACATGGTTGCAGGTATGGAGCAGAGCACAGAGTCTTGCTTGGTCCAGTGTGCTCCTAGAGCAAAGCACTGAAAAGGGAGCATTTTAGATTAGCTTGTGCTTTATTTCTGTGCTGAATGTCTTTGCTTCCAGTTGGAGAAGTTTGGAAATGGTGGAGAGTTTTCAAATATTTAGAATTAAAAAAGAAAAAGAAGGGGAGGAGGGGATGCATCATAGCTCCCTGTCTATTAGTCAGAAATCTTGATTTCTTCAAACTTTCTTGCAACAATAAAGCTAAAACCTTCTACTGGGGACAGCTTTGAGAGAGATGCTGCTGCAGATGGATATGGTTTCTGTGCCCTGTGAGGAGCTGCATCCTCCCCTTTCCAGACTGCCCACAGTATCACGATCTGTGTGGAAGAACTGCGATGCTTCCAGCAAAGTGAAGCTGTTGAATTGCTTTCAAGAACAATTCCAAACGTTACGCACTAAAAAGAAACAGAACAAGCTTGCAGAAGCCTCCTCTCCAGCATCAATTTTCCATTTCCTTATCCGTTTTGACTGTGACAGAGAACTTTTGGATTATACGTTGCCTCATTTTCTGCTATCTGAATACTTGCTGTGGTGTCCTGCAATTCCATCATGATTATGCCGCCAAAATGGTGATGCCCCTGTAAGCCACAAAACAGAGAAATCTTGTGCTGATGCTTATCTTCTCACTGTATGTTTTCTGTCTTTAAAGAGGCTGAAGCTCATAACCATAGCAACTGTAGTAGTCAGTTGGGAATATTCTACGATGACCAGAGGAATCCTTCCTGTCCACGACTAATGTATTTTTATTTAAAAAAATTAAAAAGAGGTAACAAAAATTACCCCAAATTTGGCAAGGTAGCACAGATAAATTTGCCTTTGCATTCTCAGAAAATGCATAAAAAACTGCACACAGCAATAGAGAACCAAGGTCTGTTAACTGAGTTTACGGGAGTCACAAGAATTGAGCCACTGTTCGACCAAATGGGAACGTGAATTCAATATCGTCTGTCACCCCGTGACACTTCAAATACTTTTCAGACGTTCATCCTGAGCACATACCTTAAAAGACACCTATTCTAACCAGGATCAGAGGGGCTGATTCTAGCTCCCGTTTCAGCTCCTTCTTATGACATCTGTGGTATGTGCCCCTTATTTGAGAGGGACAAGGCAGCCTAGAACAAACAAGAAGGGTTTATGTGGCCATTTTCCTGCAAGTGCCAGTAAGGAGGTAATGATGTGAATGAGCTATGAACCTGAACAACCTCTAAGAGTGTGTTTCAATCTTATACCAGCCTTCATGTCTGCTTTATTTTCTTCGGGAAGAATTGTTTAAGCCCTATCTCTGGTCCAGAAATAAGAAGAGAAAACATTATTTAGCTTTTTACATATTTCTTTCCCATTATTTTTTTTTCTTTACAAAAGGAGATCAGTTCAGATTGCTGTTTCTACTACACATGCATCGTGAAAGAAGTTTCAATCTCCTTGTTTAAACTTATAAAAATAAATTGAGTAAATCTACAGAACTGTAGAGGGAGAGGGGGAAGGTAATGGGAGTATTTTTGCTCTCTCTGGTTTGAGGATTGTATCCAATTATCAGAAGACTTGCAAATAATGATTGGGTAAGTGCAGTATATAGGTAGCATCCTGTTTGTAACAAAAGATATTTTTTGATGAAGAAAAAAGAAAGAAGAGTTTAAAAAAAAGCGCTTCTCAAGATGCTTATCATGGTACCTCAGTCCTAATACTAAAGAGGGTGAGTCACAGCCCCCGATTTCTAGAGTCCCCTGCAGAGGAGCATGACTGCAGCCTTTGTCACTTAGCCCCAGTTGCTGTGGTGCTATTTGTAATAACAAAAGTGCTTAAGCCATTTGTTTGAAAACAAACAAGCAAGCAAGCAAGCAAACAGAAATAAAATCTCAAAGCTGTTTGCCTTGGTACCATTCTGCCGGCAAGATTTCCAGTACTAAAACAGCCCCAGTCCTGCTCTTCTTTAATGGGAAGCTAAACAGGAGGTAGGGGGGAAATAAGAACGTCTAAAAACGCATTGATGCAAAATTGGCAGCGAGATCAACAGGAAGGAGCTGGCACAGGAGGTTTAATTATTTTTGGTGCTTTCAGTTCAGCAACTTCTGTTTTCTGTTGTAAAATAATCAGAGGAGATGCAGACACATCAGAAGGTGGGAGAACATGGCTTATCCCATTAGGCAAGGCTGTTTTGTTATTTTAATTTGGCAAAGTTGCACTTGAAAATTTAAAAAGCAGTCTTTATAGCGGCTTTTATACCTGTATTACACTGTGGAAAGTGTAGAATATATAACCTTCCAGTCAAAGCTGCAACTGGCCAAACTAACATCCCTGTAGTTTTCCAAGGTAACGAGAACAGTGCTACAGAATTAGTGTGAGACCTACTTCCGCCCTTGCTCAGATTTATAGTAGCTGTCCTTGGAATACGAACATTTGGAAAAGTGTTCTCAAATATAACCAAGTCTCTACATACTTTAAGGGTTATTTAATTCTACCTGTCAAGTGAGAAGCTGTTTTTTCAAGTTAGACAGCATTTCTGAGCACTGTATAGCAGTTACAAATGTTGGGATGAGGAATCAACAGTAATGCTGAAGGATAATTGTAAGGCTAGATACAAACTTTCTATCATTTCAGCACTAAGTGCTGTGATATTTTCAGTTAGACAAATTAATCTTTACTTCCTAGAATAAAATCCTATATTATTTAGTATATATCAGTCAATTAACTAATAAATACAGCTATTCTTGTTCTTTAAATGCAGTAGCCCTCATTTGAAACCCAAGCTTGTGCCTGTCTTTCAGACACCACATTTCCAATAGATCAAGGGTTTTGCTCATCTACGCCAGGACACTTCTGCAAGTTTGGAGAGGATGGTTGTTCCTCTGCTTTTAAACGGTTTAAAATTATAAGAGTTAATTTTTACCGCCGGAGTGGTGGATGGGGTTTGCCTGACAGCTCAGGAAAACGTGGTTTATAAGAGCAGGCTTCGACCTTGCAGCTGGCAGAGTAAGGAGCATCTGTCCAGCACCCTTCGAGCATCGCAGCCTTGGGACACGTCAGCTACAAAGCAGTTCCGCTTAACTTCAACCTCCAAGGATCTAAGTTCACTTTTCACTTTCCTTAAGTACACTTAAAATGAGCCAATCTGGAACACAAAACAAGACTCATCCCAAACTTCTTGCTTTTCTCCTGGGAAATTAAGAGTTGGGCATTAGCTATCAGCAACTCCAAGAGCGCAAACATTGGTCCATTTGTAGAGACCAACTTGAACTAGACCCCTTTTTTTGTCTCAAAGCCATAGGCTGTGCAGCTGGGCATGTTTCATAGTAAGTTATTTGAATTTTTGTGTTAAAATTTGGAGGAACAAAAGTAAACATGAAAGTACATAATTTATTGTTTTGTTTGCAGTCTTGCAATCAGTGGGTTATTTTAAAGTCTTGCAATCCTGGAACAAAAAGACTGCCGTGCTCCTGTAGCAAATGCAAAGTGCACATGTGCACTCAAAAAAAATGTTCTAAATTGCCTTCAACTAAGAATTACTTACTGAAAAAGTTAGCAAGTGATTTCGATATTCTGAGCCTTGTTCTGTGTGGCTGCACACAGGTCCAAAAGAAAATAAGGAAAAAAAAATCAAAGATCACTCTCCATTTTTCACCTCTGGCACAGAGGCTACAACTCTGTATTTTTCTTTTGACAGACATGCAGAGTAGTAGCCAATAATACGTAATTCTACAGACAACTGGTGCCTGTATGTAGCATAAAACACAACACTGCTAGACATTGGTGCTTAGAATTTATTGAGATTTTAATGCGGATTGAGCGTATCCTTAAAAATTTGCCACTTCATTTGAAAAGCATCACTGCAAGGCTTAATACTTGCCCTTGCAAGACATCTGTATAGTAACATAAACACACAGAACATCTGAAATAGCCATCTGGAGAGTTAAAACCGAGACTTTGGTGCAGGAGACTTTTTTTTTTCTTTACAATAATAATAGTTCTGAGCATCCCTCGCTTTCATGTGGGGACCGAGGGGAGATAACTGCCTTTTCCAGGGGAGTCCCCATCACGTCTGTTGTGGTTTAGCGCTCAGGGCCCTGCCGGGAGTGCAGGGGGCTGGGGCTGCCCGTGAGCCGAGGGCTCGCTCCGGGCAGGCGAGCGGGAGCCTCGGCGTTGCACAGTGCAGACCCCGAGCCGCTCGTTGCAGAGATGAGTGCGTTTCAGTAAAACGGCACACGGCAAACAAGCTGTGCTTCATCAGAACATCCCCGGCTGCTCTGCCGGGGCAGCGGCTAAAGGACGCAGCGCTGCTCGGGACTGCAGGATCCACGGGGCAGACAAGGAGCCCTTCCCTCTGCCTCTGCCTCTGCCTCTGCCAAGTGACGCGGCTGGTGCCACGGTATCAGAAACGCGGGAGAAGCCCCCGACTCCCACCGCTGTGTTTTAACTGGTGCATTCCATTGGAAGATTAGGCTCCCTTCGAGGCCTTTCCTTTTGTAGTGCACAATTTAGTCAAGAGTATCCACTAAGTCTGGCGTAAGTGTCACTTTGAGACAGAACAGCCCCGTGCTCTGCAAATTTCTTTCTCAAACAGCTTAAGGCTGCGCTCCTAAAGGACTGACAGACTTAAAGCAGCATTAAAGAAGTTCCTCTACCCTAATCAACTTCTAAAAATCCAGAGAAACATATTCCCGTATAACCTTGTCCAAGAGCTTGGAGCTATGTGAAGAGCTGTTTCCCACAGCCATTTCAGATGGAGCCAAGGCATCTGAATGACAGCTAGGAAAAAACAGTTTTATAGGCCAGCCACACTAATCCTATCATTTTCCTATAACAAAGTCATATTCAAAATAGATTCAAACCTAGACTGCTGGGAACGCGACTGTAAAACTTTTCTTGCTTTCATAAGAAATTCCTTAATTAAATTTTTAAAAGAAGAAGAAAAAAAAGTACCAAGCCTTTGTCCTGCCATGCAACCCCCCACCCCTTCTTTTGAAAGCCATATTTCCCCATCTCTCTTTGCAAAAACAATAAATACATTCTTTCACACCAGGAGTTAAGAAATACATTATTTATCGTAGGCAGGAGTTCCTTTTCTTGGTATCCTGGATATGAGCTCATGCCATATCAACAACCAACAATAGCTATTGTTTCTGCAGTTTTAAGGAAGTTTCTGCACCCTGTTTCCTGAACACAGTATGTAAACTAATACATACAAAAAAGGTGTTTCATATTATTCCAGGTACATTGGGCTCATGTCAGCCTATTAGCAATCTATTTTTTTTTTCCGGAGTTGGAAAAATAAATGTATACTGGTATTTATCAAGCTGTAAATGGAAACAGGTACTTGCATCACAACCTGTACAGTACACCCAGTAACAAAAGGCAAAGCAACGCAGTAATGCATTTGGTTTGCAAAGAGCCGTCTCACAGGGCCCTTCTGCTATTAAATTTGCCTACCCTGATTAGATAGTTCCTCAGATAAATTATCGATTCTGTGATGTACTTGGTTAAGAAACCAAAGTCCCAGCATAACCCTCTCCTGTACAGTGGCTTTCCCATATTTTCAGCCGTCAGCCATACCTGAGTAGCAAGATGTACCACTGGAGATAAGACAGCCCAAGTGTACAAGGGACTTCAGAGGAAGAGTTGAGGTGAAGGGCTGTTTCCAGAGAGCTTATTCAAAAGAAGTATGTATTAGTATGCGTTACTTTGAGCAGAAGTACACCTGAATATCAACAAAACTAGAGTACCTTACATTCAAGATCTCTGTAAAGAACTCAGCAAAATCACAGCCAAATATAGGGCAGGAGAATCACAACCAAAAGGCTGAATCCAGCGGTCAATTTCTCCATGTTCAAGTGTTTTCTAATCTATTCTGTTTAAAAAGGGGGTTGAACTCTGATTTCCAGGCCCTGCCTATATATGTTTCCAGTGTTGGGTTACAGATCTGGGAGCTTTATGCCTTTTCTTGACCCTTTCAAAAATGACTACTCGTTTGCTCTTGCCAACCCCATTGGCACTTCTGGTCCTACACCACCTCGCGGCATCTCTCCCAACCCATCCGATGACTCATCTGCTGTTGACATTAGATTTCACAAGCTAGAAGAGGCAGTTGTGCAAAAGAGAGTTATTTAAACATCTCCTGTTCTGCTCAGTCTTCACTTTGCCTGAAGTGACAGGACAGGGTATCCGTCCTGTGCTGTTGGTATGGCTGTGTCTGAGCTGCTCCCATGCTTTCTCTCGGCACTGTGACACCCAAGCCCATGACTGACTACCTTGCCTGCTCTTGACTACCCAAGTCTGTGAGCTTCTGCGCTGGTTCTTGAACCAGCTGTTCAGCTCCTGGGCTCAGGGCTTGTCAGGGGCTTTGCCCTTCCCTCAGCCCGTGGCAGCAGCTTTGGCCTCACACAGATCAAATATTTCTACACGGCAAGAGTGGTGAAGCCTTGGAACAGGCTGCCCAGCGTAGCGGCGGAGTCCCCGTCCCTGGCAGTGTTCGAAAACCGTGTAAATGAGGCACTAAGGGACAGGGTTTAGCAGGCACGGGGGTGATGGACCACTGATCTTGAAGGCTTTTCCAACCATAATGATTCTATGATACTAAAACCATGCTGATACTACTGCCACGCTTGTGCTCAGCACCCCTCCATTTCCCAGCTAACCATTACAGCTCTGCCACTCTCATGTGAGACACCATAGAGACATCCAGTGAAAAAAGCACTTCACGTTCCAAGGACCCCCCGTCCACTAGGTCTAATTGCAGAGCTACCAGGGCCCAAACGACACACGAGCAAGGCGGAGCAGAGAGAAATATCCCACAGTGTCCATGGTGCCATGCTAAGCCCTTTCCCTTTGCCACCCCAGTTTAAATCACATTTACCCTGCAACTCTAGAGGAACGGAGTCTGTTTGCTGGTGAGGATTGATGACCGTGATCTGAACCTTAAAATGGGATGAGAAATAAAGATGTGATAAAGACATTAACAATGTATGGTTTAATATATCAAGGCTAGGCAAGCAAGCCAATTAGGAGTGAATAGAGAGGAAGCTAAATCTTTTCCCACAACTCTAATCCTTTCTGTAGGATTTGAAAGAGAATAAAAAGCTGCTACTGCTTTAAAAGTTACTTTCATGGCCATTTTTATGTTTTCGTACTAATACTCATGTTCCTGCCAGGAGTACAAATGAAAGTGCTGAAATACCCCACAGCCTTTCCTGTGAGATTTGCAGACTAATTTTACAGATCTAACAGGTTTGAATTAATGGGTTAAGATTCAAATAAGCTTCTAAATTTGGGAGGATCTCTTTGAATCCAACATGAAATCTCTATCTGAATTTTCCTCAGCCCTATGGGAGCCACAGTATATTGTTGTGCTTTTACTGCATGTCCCATTTAAAGGTTTAACACTGGCTGTTAGATCTTTTATTTCCAGGCAATCTGTTCAATTACTCACAGTGTCCAATTGACTTCCCCAACTGCTGCTATTTTCTAAGCATGAAGCCGCAAAGGGGCTTTAAAAGTGAAGATAGGCAGAGGTATGGACAGCCCAACAGAGTCTGGGTTCATCTGTATTTCAGCTACACTTCCATTTAAGAGCTCAAAGACCTTTAATAACGTTCTCTTCACAGGTGAGGAAAACTGAGGAAGAAAGGTGAGCAAAGAAGGAATCACACGACAAAACAGGATCCAATCTCACCACCAATAACATCTCCAGTTTTGCTCTAAAGGATGCCCCCTCACACATCAGGGCAGGAAGCACCACAGATAGGACTGCAGTTCACAGAATGATCCAGGAAAAAAAATTTAACTGATAACCTAAAGCGCCCTAGTGCCTAAGCTATGCCCAAGGTCTCCACATTCCTCTCATAAAACCAGAAGACTGAAAAGGAGCGCAAGGGCCTCCTCTATCCTTGAACTGAACCTCAGTAGTTCAGCAGCTCATCAGGCTAGCACTGAATTACAAATAAAAATTTTAACTGTTCATTTTCTCCTTCCAACCAAAAGTGGAAGGGAAAAAAATCACTACTAATAATCAAAACTTACATAAAGAGAAAGTTTAATACATATATATAAATTGTGCCTTTGTAGACAAGGTTCCTGGTATCTATGGCTCCCTAGCAGTGACTAACAAATTAAACTTCCGATCATCATCAGCTATGATATTACTCTTTGCCTGTCATGATTTCGCTTCCCAAAGTCAGTGAGGACCTGATACTGCAAACATTTTTGAATACTTTGAATTTTGACCCTAAACACACATTACGTAGCCTTTGCGATTCCATCTCAAATATCGGAGAGTAATCCTAACAGTAGAGTTTTGGAGTACCTGCAGATGTGGATGTTTGTGGTATCTGTGTGTAGATTTGAAAACAATAGGTATATTAGTATAGATATTTTGCAAGGTATAAATGTTGAAGGCAAGGGAAAAATAAATCCATACAGAGAAACATAGGGGAAAAATAATATTCCTCATCTTTGTTTTAACATCCTTTTCACTGCAGGCTTTAAATAACAAAAAACTTATAATCTTAAATTCACATCTCTTTTTTATTGTTAACAAAAAGTAAGGGAAAATAAAAGTCTTTTGAGGCCCTAAACTTAGAAACCATATTTTTTACATAGGCTTTGAAAAGCCAACATCTGAGAATACTCCAAAGGAAAAAGGTTAATGAATAAATGACTTCTCCAATTTTGCTCTGTTCTCACAAGCCTCATCATGGTGCACACACACTCAGCCAAAATCTCGTGTACACAAATACACACACACACACACTTTGCTAATGGACTGGCAGCCAAAAGTGGTTCTTCCACAGGACCTGAAAGAAGAGAACATTGCAAAGGAGATAGAGCTTTGGGCTTAGTAATGCATTTAAAAATATTTTCCATTCAACTATTAATATTATATTAAAAATAATAGTTTTAGCTCAAATTCCCATGTTTCAAAGCTCACACAGCTCTAACACTGAGGTTATCTTGTTTGGCATGAGAACAGCTCGTGTCTACATTAAAGCTGGAAGCTTAGAAGTGACATAAACAGGCCTTTTTCTATAAAGATAAAAGGCTAAGCTTTAAAGAATTTTATATTTATAGATAAACGTTTCCATAGTAATCATTACAGTGAAACTTGCTGGTGTCAGCAATCCTTTGCATACAAAAATGGCTTATATTCAAATTAGCTGGAATCACAGAATCAGATTCCAGCTTCCACCTGAAAGCAGAACTTGCATTAAAAGTCCAAATGGAAATCTCTGCGTGGGCGACTGCCACAGTTCTGGCCACATCTCTGCTCCTTTCCACCCAGGGTGCAAATGCCGTAAGTACAAGAGATGCTTTGCAGAAACACACCAACAAATTAGGTGATCTCACCATCCTTTTAGACAAAGCACAGGCAAAGATTCAGTGTGAGCAGCAAGCAGAAAGATGACCAGATGACAACAGGATGACCTTCCCCTCACATACCTCACGCAATATGTATTCCTATACCATACACACAGATTCAATCCTCACTTTGGCAAGATATCTATTTCACAGAATCACAGAATCACAGAATCACAGACTGGTTGAGGTTGGAAGGGACCTCTAGAGCTCATCCAGTCCAACCCCCCTGCTCCAGCAGGGACACCCAGAGCACGTGGCACAGGGTGGCATCCAGGCGGGTTTGGAAGATCTCCAGAGAAGGAGACTCCACAGCCTCTCTGGGCAGCCTGTTCCAGTGCTCTGTCACCCTCACAGGAAAGAAGTTCTTCCTCACATCTCTTAATACTTGGAGTGAAGTCCTTTCTCATGGCCTTCATTGAACCCGAACTTCATTCATGTTTCTATACAGGGATTTATTTTTTTTTTCCCCTTGACTTCAATATCTACACCTTGTGAAACATCTCTACTATTTTCTCCCAATGAAGCCCTCCGCAGAGATTGCTCTCCCACCGTTGTACCTTGTTGGACCAAGACTGCCTTGGAGCAGGCAGACTAGCATTAAAAACTATGGAAACCACTTAAAACAAAGCTGCTACCGTAACACACAGGACAAGAACCAAACCGCATGTTTCTGGAGGTTTCCACAATGCCCTGAAGTCAATTAAGTTTTAATTAAAAAAAAAGGGAAGGCTTTTCACTTATGAATTTTTAAAGCACTGTTAGTTAACTAAACAAAGGAAGGATATTATTATCATTACAGGTGGTAAGATGCAGGATGAAAGGGGGAGAATGACTTGCTCAGGGACAACAGGGCAAGTCAGCAGGGCCTAGCACAGGACCAAGTCTCCCTGATCTTCCATTGCATCCGACTTGCTCCTTGAAGTCCTGGAGAAGGACAAGGCAGGAGAGCAGGGAGAGCTGCTCTTGCTTGAAATGAGAACGCTGTGTATGTGTGTATGTGTGCAAGCCCACAGGCACATGAACAGATGCCACGAGGAGGGAGGCAAGGAATATTCCAGCATCAGCAATAATAAAAACTTGCTTCCTCTATCTTTTTTCTTAAATAAAAAAAGGGGGAAAGATTTACCATACAGGAGTGCCTGAGGGACCAGTCTTCCCTCTCACTTGCTTGAGCAGGCAGTGAGTGTGATGACTTCCCTGGATGGCAAATACCGATTTTCTGTATTGTTGTGAAAGTTGCATGCGTGCATGTGATAAAGACACAACTTTTAAGAGCTGGCACATTAGTTAAATGTCCTGCAGACTCCATTCTAATCTCTTTGACTATTGCAAGGTTTACAGAATAGATTCTGCACCAAAATTTTTCCGTGTGTGGTCTCAGTTCCAGGTAACTTTTACTATAGAAAGTTTGAGTGAAAGTCTGCTTATCCATTTCATAATATGAAAGCAGGATAGAAAACACTCTTACTGTAAGTTTTAAATGCCTCTTAAAAAAAAGGTCTGAAATTAAAAACTTCAGACTTAGTTTCCTTTAGATTTATAGCCTCTGTTGAAAAAACAAAGTCTGAGACAAGCTGGACGAGTAGTTTTTAAATGACTATGTTTGCAGAGGCCTATTACAATAACAGAAAAAAATATATATATATAAACATAAATGCCATCCACATTGCAGAATATTTCAGGAGTCTGGGAGGGAGTTAAACAGACTTGTCCCACCAGTGTTCCCTTATGGAGTACTGCCTAGTTAATGACAGGACAGCACTAGGCTTGACTGCTCTGACTTGCTGTCTTAAATTACTGACCTAAGAGGTGAGCCAGTATATAGCTCCAAGTGGCACTTCATAGTGACAGAGAGGCCAAGATTATCCCACTCAAACGCAGGGAAAGAGGCGATTTCCCCTTATGTTCTTTCAATTTCTTGATTTTTCTAGCTGCTCCTTTTCTTTTCCCCCGTCCCAGTGAACCGCCGGCCGCCCCCACCACCCTCCTCCACCTCCCCACACAGATCCCGTGTTGTGCCCAGCCCTGGAACACGCCGGCCGCACTTGCACTTAACGCGGCTGGACAGAAGGGGCGGCAACGCCAGGGAGCGGGCGGTTGGGACAACTCCAGGGGGCCGAGTCCTTGGCTCCGGTTCGATCAGTAGCCACCGTGCGCGCGGCGCCAGGTTTCTCCGGCGCCGTCAGCTCCGCAGCGGGGCACGTACCTCGTCTTTCGCGTTGGTTTTCAAGACACAAATTTACTAATTGCAACGGCAAGTTTTGATCATTCAGGAGGGGAGAAAAAAATATATCCGCAACTGAGATAGCATGGCCAAGGAGATATTCAGTGCAACCTGGGCTGAATATGTCCTGTGTTAAAGGTCTTTGTTTTGCAGTGCACCTTTAGACAGGCTAAGAGTACCAGTAGGAGCCTTCTTTTCCTGGGGGGCAACTACAGTCAGTGGCTGGGAAGGCCAGCAGCCAAAATTGAATAAAACTAAGCAAATTCTGTCAAAATGAAGAGTGGAGAGCTAGATGACAGCATGGTCTGCCTTGTTTCATTTTGTATTGAGACACCAAGAAATTAGACACGGGCCATACATGGCTTGCCTATCAGGACAGTCACTTCAGGAGTTTGCGTAACCTGTAAAGTAATTTCAGCTACAAAAGAAGTAGTTTTATCCCACCCCAGTTACAACTGCAACCCTTACAGTGTGTGCCAGAAGTTTGGCACTTAGATGTGTGTGGGGCACTCTGTGGAGTACAGTGTGCTGAACTACATGGCCAACACTAACCTAACTCTCTCTTCGACAATCTCAAGCCAAAAAGCTACGTAAAGCTTTGCAAACATAATCCAAAAACAGGCTGGAAGCAATTTCCCCATTCCTTTATGTGCTAAAGGACACATATAAATGCATACATCTTTGTTCTGGCTTTCTGCTCCTTTATGTCTCCATACATCAATCCTACCACAAATCCTGCATGCAGTTCACCTGACTTTGCCCATTCTTATCCGACTGCCAGTACCCTAGAATCAGAATTCCTCTTGTATCTATCTTGACAAATAGAAGTTTTTTCTTGTGAATTTGTCCCTCATCAAATGTTCATGTGCACATTCCAAAGTCACGCAGAGAAGGACTGAGGAAAGGCAAATGAGCCGAGAAGTTTATGACTGAAGTGATCTTTTAGCTTGCTGGCCAAACCAAAAATGGAAGTTCTCTCTCTAAATTTATGATCAAAGCATTTTATAGCACCTGAATGAATCTTGCTTTTCAATTTATTTATAGAATTGTTTATAAAATTAGTAAAAAGCTAACAAAACAAAGCACCTAAAAAGTTAAGGCATTTCCCTTTGAAATTCAAAATTTCAATTTTTTTTTTGACAGATTTTTAAACTTGCCTCTCCTGAGCTAAATATGCAGACCTGGTAAGAAGTTTCATTGCAAAAATTCTGCCTAGCTCTGAAGAAAAGTGCTTTTGTGTGTGCCTGCATTTTTCTGTGGAAAGAGGGGTCATTTAGCAGGCTTGGACAGCACGCAGAGCCGCCAGTTTCGCCCCTCTTGTGCGCCAGCGCTGGCTACTGTCTGCTGCCTGCCTGGAATCATTTTGTTGTGGATCATATAATCTCCTGGCATCATTGCCGGGCTCTGTGAAAGCTTTGAGGTCTAGGGCTCCATGGAAGCATGAAATATTGCTCACGTTCAACTTGTGCCAGTCACTGGCATCAGTGTTCATGCAGAAAAGGAAAAATGTTCTCAGACACGAGGAACAGCCTAGCAAATCCCACTTAGTTTTTTGTCCTCTTACCCCCAAATATATGAAAAGAAACAAGAATTAATGTTGATCAATTTGTGTCCAGGGTCATGAGACCCCTTTTTCTGGCTTCAGCATCATGTTGCTGTTTACACGAGTGGCCTACAGCTTACATTACGCATTCAAAATCCCAGAGAGGCTTAATTTTGCTTTTCAAAACCTACAGAAATCCACACATCACCACTGTTCAACATTATTCACTTTGGTTTTGTCACTTTTGCAGTTATCGATTAGCAGTTATTTTTAAAGTCGGGTCTTTTTTCTTATTGGCATTTATGGTGCATGGTTACACCTACAAGAAGAGACACTTGGAACTACAAAGGCAAAGTCATGCATTGCAGTTGCTCTGGTCTGTGATGTATTTACCACACATCAAGCAAGAGAGTTCTGCTTTCTCCAATTAAAGTCAATTAAACTTCCAATCCAGGTCAAACTTTTTAAGATGCCACATCAGCACAGGTAATCTAAAGTATGTTTTTGAAACCTACAGAAATACTAGCACAATACCAACCATAAAACTTTTATCTGTCTCTCCTCACCTTATCTTCTTGTTCTGGGGGAGAATGCCATTTCCTATATAGCATTTAGCTGAACAAAGCAGCATCAGAGACTGGGCTACGTGCCTGGGTGCTCAGCACCAGTCTCTGATGCAGCTCGCTCGCACCTTGCTGCAGCTTATCTGGTAGGCAGACCCACCAGCAGCACAAATTCCTAAGGATAAGTTATACCCTACAGCATGTGACTGAATCCAGCCAACTCACCAGTGATAAATTTGCGTTTGCTTTCAAGAGTTTTACTTACCTTTTAAACAGTCACCTTCCCAAGTGGAATTAATCTGTCAGCATAATCTTTACTATAAGAAGACATGATGAAAAAAACCCCAAAATATGCAAGATCCAGATCCACAGTTCAGCCTGTATGTCAAGCTAGACAAATGTGAATATATTCATGCATATATATACATACATAAAACATACATGACCCGGGCAATCTTATCTTTAAAGACATAGGGTTGTGGCTCAAGAGAACAGGATTCAAGTCCCGGTCTTGCTACTGAATTCTTCTGTGACTTGAGATAACACACGTAATATCTTAGCCTCTCATTCACTAATGTAGACAGAACAGTCCTTTGGGGCAGGGATTGTCTTTACGGGGAGCTAGTATACTGCCTAACAAAATAGCTCTGATGCTAACTGGAATTTTTGTCATGTTACAAATAAGTTATTGATATTCCTTTTTTCCATTTCCATGCCCAAAAATGGGTCACAATGAGGGTAGTGTTGGGCCAATGCTATAATTAAGGCACAGCTAGTTTTTAGCTTTATTTTCTCCTGTTACAATAAATACAGTAAACACTTGTCCTGCAGTAACAGTTCAAAGCATTCCGGGCTGCAACGAGCTTCTTCTCTGTTTGGGGCACAGCAGCACATACCATATGCTGGTACTTCACGAAAGCTTTCTTCAGGCACGCAGAAATTTGCGAGGGGATTCACCACCACCTTCTCGCCGAGTGCCAGTGCCGAGCCGTGGCGAGGAGCCGTGAAACACCCTGCAGCAGCGAGGAAGCCCCGGAGCCAACGGGGAACATGGTGCTTCCTGCTCCCTGCGCGCGGCGGGACGGCAAAGCCCGCGCGCGCCTGCTCTGCATCGAGGCCGGGTTTTAATATTTCTCCTGGAAAGGCAGCAGCTGCATAAAATGTGACGCTGCGTGTTATCCACCATCACCCTCGTCATGCTCCTTCGGGGTGCGCCCGCGCCCCCGCGTGCAGGCGGCTACGAAGCCAGAGACCCTGGTTGCCCATTAACTCCCGAGAAGAGACCGAGCTCTGCTTTCCAAGCTCCGTGTCACGATTATTTACCGCGCAGACCTCGGCTTTTAAATATGTGTTTTAATTTCCTATAATCCCAGCTCCTAGCATGATTATGTGGAATTCCATTTATTCTATTTGTTCTATTTTAAAGGGGATGAAGTAATCTGCGCTGGAAACTATGACCTGATTGAAAGTACTGAAATGCTGCAATGTCTCAGACACAGCTCTGGCACATGAAGAAGTATAAATTAAACTCTTCTGCAGACATTTGATCTCTTGCTATGAAAAGGGATATTGTGCTTCCTCTGTTTAACAGTATTCTCTGTCCACTGTGAAAAGGACCCTGTTTGCTTTTTTTTTTTTTAAGAGTGTGGCATTTTTTTCCACTTTAAATAGGATTGCAAATTAAGCTTCGGCATGTATACACAGAGTCTATATATTACTGACTGCTGAGAACTAAGGGATGCCAATGCCAGATCTCACAGACTCATTAACCAACTGATTCAGTCGTTACCAGCAAATCTGATACTTCTGAGCTCAAAAACAGAACAGGCTGCAAACGCTCCAGAACTGCAAGCCGTTTTGGGGCATGAGTAACATTAGCAAAAAGCAAGGCTGCGTGTTAATCCGGTCAACATTCATTCCTGATGGTTATCTCTAAAAATTCCAGTAGCCATACAAACTGTACGCCTCCTAGCATAAGGACACCAGTTACAGACCTCGTTTCTTTTTTCAAGGCAATCGTATGTCCATTGCGAACTTTAACATATCTCTCTTCAGAGCAATCTTATTACTCTAGAGTTTTAAGTAAACATATATAAACCTAGATTCATGCAGTATGAAATGTAATTCAACATGCTGCATTGTAAAATAATTCTGCAAAGCTAATTGTCCTAGGTCACGCGTTTACTATAGAAGTAGCTCAAGTTGTCTACTCAACTGTAGAATTAGAAAGCTTAAGTGAGAATAACCATGGTGAAGCACATGGATTGCTGCAGGGTTAGCAGCAGATTAGGCATGTGAACTGCAGCAAATTCTCCCTGTCTTCCACAAGAAGCCAGACAACTTACATTAACAGTTAAGGAGTTTTGCGTGTCACTAGGATTTCACGTTAGGTGCAACACTCTTGTGAACACATCAATGAAAGGAGACCTCCAACAATTTCTCTATGAAAGGTTCTCAAATTGCTAATGCAACAGCACTGGACAAGACCTCTGAATACCCAGAACTTACCTGCATTTCATCCCACAAAAACTGAGGGAAATAAATAAATAAAATAAATAAATAAATACAAACCTCCCCCTATAAGCTATGAAAGCAGCATTGGAATAAAGTCAGTCTTTTTGTAAATCTCAGCCATATACTTTATTAAATGTTAGCTCTACAAGAAGCAACCTGTCCCCTGCAAGCTGAGCTCTCAGTGCGATGCACAGCTATAGTGTAGCATGAATTCCCTTTCCCAGGGCACTTGGGAAAGCGTGGAGACTTCCCACTACCAACGCCTGCATACATCCACCCTGCCTTTGGGGAGCAAGGGAGAGAAGGGCTGTGCAGGAGCAGCTGCTGGGACTAGCTGGACGGCACAGGGACACCTCTGCTACTGCAATGCTGAAGAAATTGCATTTCGCTCTTGCCGCCTCAATGCCGCAATCCTGCTTTAGCTCATGGAAAGCTTTCCATTGAAACTCTTACACTAGAGAACGGATTTTTTAGCTAGCTATCACTTTTAATGCAAAGCATCATCTCTCCTTAGAGATAACTGCACTTTATTGAAGAAGAAAATCTAAGTTTTAAAACAACAAAATGGATAACAGCATAACAGCATACAGCATAACAGCCCCTGTAAACCCTGCTTTTCCCCAACTTCCCTACTGCCAGTTGAGTCCTAGTGTATATTCCCTCTGTCTCTCATTTCATGATATCATGATGCTCAGCCACTGCTCTTTGATGCTGCTTTTTATTGACATTTTCAAGGCAAATTAGTCGCCAAAATATGACGTCATTCAACAGCAGAAGTAGAGTATCTAACTAACTTGAGTAGCTCTTGCTGAGAATTCAGGATTAAGTATTAGTAATAAAAAGATATACACCATCTGTGACTCTCAAAGCTGGCATCTTTGGTTGCACTTAGTCCTTTCAGAGATGTGTGGTAGCATAAGGAAGGCACTGCAATGTCCACTGTTCAATATATAACACTTCTGTCAAAAACGAAAAGCAGAGAAAAAATGTAGAAGTGCTTAGGTCATCTTTGGATGCTTCAATCTAAAAAAAATGAGCTAATAAAAATCAAAATAGCGTAATACACATTGGCTGTATAGCTTATGCTTCATATTTGCAGAGTTATTTCACCGGTCTTTGAACAATATACTTGTTTGAGTGCTTTATTCCGAGGTGGCTGCTCTTGTGGAACAACCTTCAGAAATTGCTTG
>JAUBNY010000748.1:1170344-1189985 GCA_032275445.1 Crypturellus soui
TAGGACTGCCCATCTGCCAGGATGGGCATCTTTCTTCAAGCAAGAAGAAAAATCCAATCATGCATCTTAAGTCAAAACAGTAATTTGCCTGGAAAGTTAAAATTGTGAGAAAACAACGTAGAGTCACTCTGCGAGTGGAAAGTAGTGGGGTCAAAGTCTGATGGCTGGAAACAAGGCAGGTTTTAAGTACAAGCTAAGTGAAGAAAAGTTGGGAGCTCTGTGTTTTACAAGGTAATGAATGTTCCTGCAATTCAGACATTAAAAAAATAATTAAAAAATGTTTTGAAGAGCAAAAATAGTTCACTTGCAGGCAGAAGGAAAGATTACTTATTACTCATTACTTTCTATGCCTCTACCTCCCCCTCACCTGGTACACCAGAAGGGAGCTCTCCCAGGGCTGGACATGGTGCCAGGCAATTCTGGATCATAGCGATCTTGGTTAAGTCACTCTACTGCAACTGGCCTACATTTTTCCCCCCCCTCCCCTTCCCTAAGCAATAAGCAATGTGATCTTTGTTTCACAGATGACTGTGGAGCTTCATAGTTCAGTGGGATTAAGTCAAGATCACAAAAATAAACGCAGTAAATATTCCAAGTCTCATCCGTGTGGTTTCCTTTACCCTATCCTTGTTAGTAACATAAAAGAACTTTGTGCTTGTACAACAGCTGGTCCTAAATTAAGAAAGCTATGGGTACAAAAAATACCACCACTGAACACGTAAGCCTAGAAACTTGACTTTCTGGTGCTCTTTCCAGAGTCCTTCCTGCAGCCTGCCTCCTTCTGAGGTCGAAGTTGTATTTGATCTACCTGCACAAAGGAAAAAGGCTTAAATTTCAAGTGGCCAGACACCCTCCTTTAAACATCCACCATGGTGCCTAGGTACCTGTTGTTCCTATACTTTCTTTTGAGCACTGGTAATCCAAGGAGATACCCTTTGTGATGCAGAGTGGTGCATTACAGCAATGCAAACTCTTCCGGTTAGGTGAAAATGAGCTAGATGTTTGTTTGCTTAAACCCTAATCACTACCATAGACTGACAAGGCCTGGAATTATATGAGGTTTAGCCGTGAATAAGCTTGATTCTTTTGCATTTAAATGTCACTGTCAGCTGTAGGCAACGTTCCAGCTTGCAAAGTTTCACTGAAATGGGAAGCAAAAATGAATCTTGGCAGAAATGTGATCATAAGATTTAATTGAAAGAGTGAGCACACTATTATAAATTAATGTGGAAAAGGCAGCCATGGCAGAATCTGTCTTCTGTTCCATATGGCTCTCCATTGCTGCAGTATTGGACATCATACAGCCTGTCATGCATTTATCCTCACAGGAATCTCTCAGCTAGCTAAGAACTATTACCCCCATTTTACAGCTGGAAAATAGGAGCTAGGAGAGATACCTGGCCTGCCCAAGGCCCAGAAAGGAATTGATCAAGGGTAACCACTAATCTTTTCTCCCTTTCCATGTTGCTTAGAATTTTTCCCTAATGAAAACCACTTCTTAACTGGTAGACATACATTATGCACCACACAGATACCTAGAAAATTGTCTTTTAAAAACAAATCATTACAAACCAAGATGTCTTTAGCAGTTTACTGTAATTTCAGATTGATTTCCATTTTTTCCTGTGAAAGATCTCAATCATATCATCTTGTTATTGAGTAATGCAATAATTGTTAAACTATATTTGGTTGATTACTGAACTGTGGATCAAGATTTTCTTATTTCTATGAAAAATTACTTCACATGTTTTAAACATGAAAGACATACATTTTTCTGACTACTTGCTCTATACAACACAAAGCTATTTTTCCTAATAATACATGTTTTATCAGTTAAAAAATAAAAGGGTTAAAGCAGGTTAAACATATAAACATATAAACAGAGGAATTTTGCCCTGAATTTGATGACTTGATGTTATCAATGATAGTCTCATTGGGTCAAACACTGTTCCTCTGGCAGCTTAAATAAAGATTAAAGCCTTTTTATGTTACTTTCTAGGATAAAGTTGCCAGAAATAGGTTGTGAGCTGGACAGATACATGTACATGTTCAGAAAACAAAGCTTCTCTTTAAATATGATCCTATCCTGTAAAAATATTAGAGCTCTTTTTTAAGCCCTAAGTTATCAACACCTGCCTTATCTGTTGATTTCTCATTGTCTTAATATTGACAAATCTTGCCAATAGTACTCGCACCAAAAACAGCGAAGTAGTAGAGATGTTGATTTTGTTTGTTAGGCTGTGAAACGAAGTGTGAAATGAGGATTTTTTCTTTGTGAAACAGGCTGGAGACTAGCAAAAGGAACCCCTTTCCAAGCCCATCTCGGAGCTAAACAACTGCAAGAGGAGTGACCAAGCTCTCTCCATCCACCTTTACTGAGGGAAGGTGCTGCAAGATAGGAACCCAGCAAGGCTGATCTTTCAAAGACAGAGTAGCCACCCGACCTGAAAAGCCTGCTGAGTGGTTATGTTTCATTTTCATAATGCACTAGCATTATCAGTTGCAAGGTTTTGATATACATCTTGTTAGATAAATCTGGAAAGCCACACACCTCCTCTTTAGAGGTCATACTTCACAGGGATGAAGCGCACCAGTAATTCTAATCCTGCCAGAGTCTTTCAGCAAAAATAAGAAACAGACAGTGAATTAGGTAATATTATTTATCTAGCTTGTTTACTTCTTAAAAAGAAAACCTCATTTCAGGAGGGCCAAATAGCAAGAGGTACATTCCTTACCCAAACCCTCAAGCATGGCATGTAAAACCTTCTCAGAGCTACATTTCACTGCTCCTTTAGGAAAGCGCCCCAACACTGTGTCTGCTTTTCACCTTAACACACACATGCTACAAACTCCACTGCCTAAAATACCCTTGGCACAACCGCTGACAAGTCTGAGGATTTTTAGATTAACAACTCACCAGATAGATAGCAGCTATTAGCACTTCTCAGGCTAATACCATCACCACAGTAGATTAAGATACCAAAACAGAGCAGGACAAAACATAATTTTTCTCAGTAATGCGATGTATCATGGATAACTTCTGTAGCACCCACATAATTCTCAACCCTGGTAGTGGCTTTGCAAGTCCACAAGATGATGTGAAGATTGCTGCCGCCTGATAACCATTGGCATGCTGATTACCCTGGGTTATGGGACAGACGGGGCCTCCTTCCACTAGCAAGTTACTGACCCTACCCCTCTAGAGGAAAAATCCTGCCAGAGAGAAGAACAATTGTTAGTGGGGATTGGGGATTTCTAAGCCTGGGCTTAACTCAAGCTCAATTGCTTTGTCTCCAGAACTAGAAAAATTCCTCCTGGAAGAGGATGAAATAGCAAGGGAACCTTTATTATGGGTGATGCTTAAAGGATGGCATTTGCAGGAGAATCTTTTCCAGATAGCATCAAAAGAAGCTGACAAATCACTCAGGTTTTCTGCCCTTTGAAGGCTGTCAGTAAGGACAGACTCTTTGGTGAAAGAAGCGGGTGATGGTAAGTCCTAAGTACTTAGCAATGATGTGCATCTCAGCTGGTGCCATCCAAAGTAACAGGTTGGTCAGAGCCTCATCCTCAGAGATAAAAGATACGGGGATAAGAGTCTGAGCTGTGGTTCTTTTCTTACTTAAATTTTCAATTTTCTTACCTCTCAGGCATTGAGGTTTCTTAAAAATATGGAAGTATTTTTCACTATCTATTTCACCATCTATTTCTAATCATATTTCAACTGTACATTTATAATGCAGATACAAAACTTTCAACAGATCCTTTAAGATCTTGTAGTAAATACTACAATCTTTGCTCAGACACATGAACTAAAATTGGAAGCAAACAAACTCAAAAATAAGCCATGACTTGAGCAAGGTTTGGTGCCTAAGAGTGTAAGAGCTGTGCTGGAATGGCCTTGGACATCAGAGATCATATGGTTCTTACCATTTCACATTGGTTACACCTTCACAGCTGGTTTCAGACTCTTGAAAGCTGTATCCTGGCTAAAAGGATAGCCCTGCTCTTCCGTGGATGGCCTATTTATACCCCTTTCCATGGTCAAACGGTGATCTGGTCACTACAACTGTTTAAATATCAGCAGTGGCACACAAGGAAGGGTCAGCCCTGGAGCAGCTAGAAACAGGAAGAGTAGAGTCATTCTCTGCAGCAGGACCTCCAGAGCATGAAAGTTACCTCAAGTTAGGGCCCAAGCCAATGCCAATTGAATTCAAAGGTGGTGTTTCCACTGGCTTTGCTTGGTGTTGTTCTACTTAAACTTCACCCCAAGGGCAGGTAAACCACAGTTGCTGTTTTCTCCTTAGATGTGGTATGTTAGATGAGTTTCATCTGTGTCAAAAGCCATTTCACAGGTGTTAGTGTTTCTGGTAGCAGTAGCCTCCCAGCACATATTTACTTTGTAAACCCAGTGAGGAACATCAGGGGATGGGTATAAAATCACCTTTTTCACACATGCAAATCTGTGAAGCACAGTCTTTCATATTACAGCACAGCTGCCTAGGTCCATCTAGACAGGGCTCAAGCTACACCTTCCTTCTGGAAAACAGAGATCCTCTGGCACTGTGGGCCCAGAGGGATCCTCAGGCATGCGCTGCGGAGGACTGACCTGCCCACCAGCTATTTTCAGAGTGCCTGCCTCACAGGTATTGCCACACACCAAATTTCTAAGACCGTCTGACAAAATACACCGTGCCTAAAATTAAAGCATCTGTCTATTTTACACAGTCTGTGGTTAGAACTTCTTCACTGTAAACATTTATAATTCTGCTCATCTTTCAAGTCAGGTATTCATCACAAAAATACTGAATTTGGTTAAGCCAGTTTCTGTGTACAGGAGTTTTCTCTTTTTATTGGTCTAAAAAAAAGTTGACCTACACTGCCATCAAGGTAAAAGCTAAATATTTTATGTTGAGAGGATGAATTAACCAAAATTGAAACTTTGAAAAGATTTATTCCATGGGTAAGATGAAAAAATTAAATCACAAAAGAAGTTGTTTGGAAATCGTTTCAAAAGAATATATTTTCTTTGAATGACCCATGACAACTGGCAATGATGATAATTCAATATCTTAAAATTTTAAAATAAATCTTAATATCTTAAAATAAATTTGTAAATTTGTACAAATGTCACATAATATTTACCGCAGGTGAAGCAGGATCACAAACACCTATCAATAAAAATTATTTGCTCAGGTCAGAAGGAAGGAGAGAGCTTTCACATTGTAATTTCTTTTACGTTTCTGTCTCTGGAAAAGTATCTAAAGATGTTGTTACAGAAAATTTAGCTCTTCTTTGCAGAATTCTTTGGTTATTCTTTAGCAGCTCCATTAAAATCACCACTGTGATGACACACTGCCCTAAGACTAAGCAAAAAGAAAGAACAACTGAAATTCAAAATTAAAAACCTTGTTGATACACCCTCATACTTAGTATTTGTAATTCTTATACAGCCTGCCTATACTGGAATCTCAAACTTGCCTTTGCCCTGTTTGTATGTACCAAATGAAGATTTTTTTCCATCTGCTCTTGCTCTCCCACCGTATTTTCAAACTGATGTTTCCTCACATCAGCTTTACAATACTACATACCCCAAATTGGTGTCTTGGCTATGTAGACTTGAAGAGAGAGAAAACATCAGTGGTGGTAACGCTGCATCACGGTGCTTATGAAACAGAGCTGATGCCAGCTGGTGAGGTGGTTCAAAACAAATGAAACAAGGGATTCTTTAAGCTTTGCTAAGAGGCAAAGGTCTCTCTGTCTGTGAAGCCTGCTAAGCATCAGTCTTCAAGTTCTTACTACTTGGAACCTACAAACTTTGAAAACTGTCTTACCGAAGCTTAAGCTAGAGTTACCTTTAAGGAAGTTTCCCTTTGGATGAAAATGGAGAGGTCGAAACATGGGAATAAAGGCTGATTTTGACATGTCAGGCCCATTGCCCTAGCAGTAATTAACAACACTTAGTACTTACCTGTATACAGCTTCTTTTAAAGTTTCCTGTACCCATGCCAGCCTTCCCTGAAGTGACTAAGAACGAAACCAGATGGAAAATTTACCCTGATGTGTACTTTACCACAGCATGGATCCGTACTATCTTTAATCACAGTATTGCCTGTTCAGAAAAGGGGGAATACATAAAGTATTTTGGTAAATGTAGCCACTACACATGGCAAATGTCAAGATTTTAATGACACTCACTTTTCAGAGCTTTCCACCTTCAAAAGGCTTCCCATTGGTTCATATTCTTGAGAGTAATGACTGCTCAGAAGTGCCTTGTGAAGTAAGTGCTCAGAGTATAAAGTTCTCTTCTGGCTTTCTTCCCTCCCTCGAGTTCATTGCTCCAAAACCTTTAGGAATGGGGCTGTATTCAATCACTGCTACCTAGCCCTGACACGTTAAAAGCTGCTTCATGACAGCGTGGTTAGCGACTAGTTCCTTTGCTGTTTGATTTGCCCAGAGTTTCTTGCTGCGATGAAACCTCTGGCTGAGTGTCCGGGCTTGGCAGGTGCAGGCTGCCGCAGTGAAGGCCTCGCGCTTCCCGCTCGCATGGGCGTCATGCCCTTAGGCTTTGCTGGTAGCCAGAAGCAGGGACAAGGGCTTTGCATTTTGACTGTAGACCTGACTTAGGTCTTAGGTCACCACCTAGGTCTCACTCTGTTGTTCTTAAATGCCGTGCTTCATTCAGTAGCTTCATTCATTTTTTTCTTCTGATTTAGCCTTCAAGAACCACTTTTTTTCCCATAACAGCTCCTATCCATGGGATAATTATGCTTAGTTAGTTATACTCAACAATGATGATTTCATAACATGACACAAATAGGTGCCCATTAAATTCCTTTATTGGGGACAGAAACATTGCATAATTACAGATTTGATGAGGAAAACTGCAAATAGTATAGACTGTTTCTACTGCCAGCAAAATACAGTTATTACAGGATTTATAGACATACAAATATAAAGTGTTTCTTTCATGCCAGATGGTCGGTATGTAACAATGCCATTAGGAGCATTTACTTGTGCTTCTACAAAACCTTTAAAGAAGAATGAGGTAGAGTTTCCTTTATTTTATCCAGTATTTTTTTCACACATCTGTCCTTTAATGCTTTTATATGCTCAGATCCTTGTAAAATACCTCGTTAACTTTAACACTTATGAAAACAGCAACTCTTAAGAGGTGTTTACTTCTCCCTCTTTAAATTGATCATTTCCCTCCACTTCGATGCTACAGTTCCTAAACCTACTGCAGTACCTTTCTGCATGCCTTGAATACCAGGTAAACTGGCACATCTTTCTTCCCAAATCTACTGCTCCAACTGAAATTGCGTGCAAACAGTTTCCAATAAAGTCCCCACTTGTCCCCACCATGGCAAAGAACCACCTTCATCATTCTGCCACTCTTTATTGTAGCGGCTAAGCTGCAGTCAAGCCATGTCCCAAGGAGATGCAGGGAACAGATTCCCTCTCTTTCAACATCCGTGACTATGGGATTGAGTTCATGATGTATCTGCCACCTGGCTGCAGTCATAGCCAGCTAGTTAGAAAACTGACAGTTATGAGAACTGAGATCACTGACTGTAAAAGATAGTTTCTCACTTAGATGACTCTGAGCATTGCCTGTATGTTTTGATCTACTGTTTTACTGTTTCATGACCTATACAAAGTGAGTTGCAGGTTTCAGTTAAGTAACTAAGGCCTAATTATGAAAATGTAGGCATAAATCGTAAGTGTTTAAGCAAATTAAGAGCTGTCTTAAATAGCAACCTGTTATCCTGCTAGACATTTGGTATAGTCTTTGTTTAAGGGTAGTCTTTGTTTAAGATTGAATGAAAAAATGGTAATGTTGTATTCTCCTGACCTACTGTCCTAAAGTATGGAGGTGGATAATTACACTCTTACTCCTCAGCATCCCTGTTCTGGAGATAAAAGACTTTTACTTCACTTTTTGCTCTGACCTCTGCCACTAGCAGTAGTACTTATGGAAAAGCTCGGAGTATGCTAGGGCACAGCAGAGAAAAAACAAACCAACAAACACCACTGTTTCAGCTGAAAAGCTCACAGTTATAGTAGGGACTGAATCATAACCAAGAAGAGTTTTGGCACAAAGGAAGAAGGCAATTACAAAAATAAGAAGAATACTTGCTTTTTTGGTCTTAATCTACTGAGGCATGACAGTTTTAAACTAACTAATCTGTGATATTGTATCAGATTTTCAAAATGAAAAGCACAAAAGTTATAAAAAGGCCCAATGCTTAAAAGACCATGTTCATAACTTGATCACTTTGATCAAAAAAATAAAAGAATATCTGTTCATGCAAGATATTACTGTCTAGGATGATTTCTGAATTCCCCTGTCCGCTACCTGTTCCATGCCTGACAAAATCAAGTCTAGCCTGATCAGGAGAACCAACTCCTGGAAACTTTTCCAATTATTGGTTGGAAAAAAAGTATACTAAGCATATTTTATTTACTTTTCCTGTGCAGCTCTTTGTTCAATAACAAAAATGAACCTGCAGAGAAGGAGGAAACATAAAATAAAGGACTCTAAACCCTATACAACCCTCTGGTATACTGCAGTGTGTAATTATTTCCACAGAGGTAACTTCTGTTTTCTTATGTTTACTTGATATAACATATTCTAAAACAATTCTATAGGCAAAATCTTAGATCCTCTTTTACATCTTCATATGAACATGGAATTTTAGATTTTTTTATTTAAAACACAGCATGAGAATTCAGGATTGAGTCAGGCACAATAAATTAAGTTTTAAGGTAAGCAAACTCAGCTTAAATTTATATTCACAGACAGGGAAGAGGGTCTAGCCATGCTTTTAGTAAAGGTGAAATTAAACACATCTCTTTTTAGTAAAGGTAGGTGTGGCTAACCTTGCTGGTGTGCTCAAGGATTTTTACTTCCATCTGAACTACTAATCCTAAAATTTGGTTTAACGATAAGGGTTGATTACTACAGGTCAGTATTGTTCCGCACCTGCCTAGCATTAATGTACTTGATTGCTACAGTTCAAGCTAATGGAGAAGCCAGTTTTATTTATGCAGTTGGGGATATATTAGCCAGCTGTACTATGGATGGCACTCAGATCTTGCATAGCTGGGAAAATAGTCTGGGATTTCCACTAATAACCATCATGCTAAACCAAAGCACAGGCAGGAGGATTGTAACAGCAGCATTTTTCACCGCTGCAGTATCAATACCCTCTTTTGCTGCCAAGACTAAAAATACAGCTACTTATTAAGTAGCTTAAGAGATTTAGAACCTATCAATTATTTTGACAAATCTTGAGTGTAGTGACAAAACACAGCCCTTTGACACCTCCCAGTTGTTAAGTCTTACAGTAAAAACAGTTCAGGAAAACTGTAGATCCATACAGAGATCTGAATGCTACATGACAAAGTGTAGCTCTAGAATAGCTGTAGTCTCATGATTCTACATTGAAAAGCACAAGGCTTCCACAGGCTTCACCATTCAACAGGACTAAGTTCACCTTCACCTCTCATCAAGAACTGTTCTGAACTGCATATTTTAATTGTTTGTGCAATCATACAGCAAACCTTAAATATACTTCACACTGAAAAAACATTTTCCTTCTATATGATCAGGACACTTCTATACCCTGCTCTGAAGCAATCTCTTAAACATAGTTCTTGGCATCTTTCTCTGCTGCTAAAAAAGGCTTTCTGGAAAACTTATTGATTTTATTTATAATCAATCTGTAGTAAAATTACTTTTTTTTTTACAAAAGCTGGATTATAGTTAAAATCAGTATAAGTGGTAGTACTACTACTACTACTTTACCTTACAAAGAGGTTAGATCACTTGCTCAGGATCAGAGTAAGTCTGTGCAGGCATTACATGAGGCAAGTAAGTGCAATTCATCTTCCAACACCCGCAAGACAAACAAAACACAAAAGCTTTTACTAAACTGTCACACTATTAAAATTAAAACAATGGAAAACTACCTGAAATGATCACTTTCAGACATAAGATTGAATGACATCATGACAGAAGGGCTGGGGGAAAAAGAGGTGTGTGGAAGGGAGAGAGAGAGCAAGGAATGGCCTATTGCATGCTCAGCATCACCATTTATACCTGCCCACCTCTCATATACACGCCTGACACTCATTTTTAGGGCAAAACTCATGCTCACAGAGCCAATGATGTGCCACAGTCTGACAGGCTGTGCTACCATCGCACAGCAATGCCTGTGCTATCCTGTTTCACAGCAAAGCACTGTCAGTAGACAGTTCACGCTAAGCCACCCAAAAAGATGATACTTGTTATTCTAGGGAGACTATCAGACCAAAGAGGGATCTTCCTCTAAAAAGGTGGCTATGAGATCACTCCCTGCTGTTTTTCTATCTACCTCCTTAGAAGTCCTACATGTAGACATTTCAGATAACTCATGCTGCAAATGACTCTTTCAAATATCCCTTTTTTTTTTCCAAATTACCACTCTTCATGCCTGAGGAAAAATAGGTATACATAAGAGGATCAATGATGTCTCTCAATTAAACTAGATGAACTGTAAATGAGGATTTATCTAAAGGAGAGGAACTGCAATTGCTTTTTGGCTGATGGCTTAAGAGGTGTAAACAGTGATTGGACGGAGAGATACTGCACTGTCTTGTTTTTGTCTTGTCCTATTTCCCCCCCATATCTCAGAAAAATCCTGTTTGCTTTGCACCACTGCAGACTGAATGGAGTATCTACGCTGTCCAAGAAGCTGTGTTAGCACTCTCACCAGAGTCTGTCGTTGTAAATCCCCACTGAATTTGCCCTGATTGCTGGTAAGACTAGTTAAATAATGCCATTTGCTCATGCCATAAATCTTGGCATCTAGAAAGTCTGCATGAAACTACAGTTTCATGAGACATTTTCTCATTTGCAGGACTTATTTTCCTATGCCCAAGTCATACCAAACTGAAAATTAAGGACACGCCTAATACTGAAAATAATAATCATAAGAATGAAGAAAGGGGGAGAAGGAACACGCAAAATATTAGAGTTTGTTATTATCATTTTAAAGTACCAGTGTTTGTAAAACATAAATATGTGAAAGGCTGAATCTCATTTGATCAACCCAATTAAACATTAAATAATTGCATCCAATTATGCAAATATCACACAACAGTATTAATTTGTTGATCTTTTTTGAACAGTCTCAAATGCTCCTAATGCTAGACTATCTTATGTCTTAAATGATCAATTAGCAGAACCATAACTAAATGATGAAGAATGGATAATTGCCTAGTTATGATGTACCAGACTCTTTCTATGTAAATCTGCTGCCATTAAACAAACAGGCCACATAGAAAAGAGATGTGCAGATGTTCTTTTACAATTATTAGCTCAGGGAAAACCACAGTTCCCTCCTAAATTTTTCAGACTAAAATAGGAAGAATGCAATATCAAATACTCACTATTATTTACAAATGCAATTTCTTTCCTTTGGTTAACAGGATAAAAAACACTGACAGAATGCATGGCAGGACTGCATTCCAGATAAGAAGAATCTGCTTCACATGTGCCCTAGCTTACTTAGGTTTCAGTAATTTAGGTTTAAAGTCCAGAGCCAAACCACAATCACTAAAACAACTTTGTTTCTTCACATTAAACTAATTGTATCCTGTCTGCGAAGAGTTTTACACAACTTTGAGGTTCTATACAATAATCAAATAATTGTTCTAGCTTGTCCTTATTCATTCAAACTGCGGAATTGATTAGTGCTTTTACACTGATGCTCTTACAAGGATTTTTGATATACAATATTTTTTAACACTATTTGTTAATTTGTCTGGGTGTGTTAAAAGGATCGTACATCCACTTCCCCATACATTTGAGTTTGATATTTCCACCTTTGCTGCTAAAAATAAACTGAACTTAAGGGAATGGGTTACATAGTTCAGTCACAGGAAGCCACGTATGATTTCTCATTACATCATCTTTAAAGAGCTCCAAGCCATGCACACTCTAGTTCAAGGCACTCTTTAGTTAGGATACTCGCCTCATTGGATAAAACTCTCTACCCCAGACTACAGCTTGACATATTCCTGATATTCATTTTTCCACCCATCTAACGAAAGAAGACTACCAGCAGCTTATAATACAGAATAAGATACTCAACAAGGACCAAAACGCAACACAGATTCAAGTGCTAAGAAGAGCAGCGACACAGTACTACTGCTACTGTAAATGAAACTGCATTTTGTGCTTGCAGATGTATTCTAAGGAGAAAACTGTCCAACATATTTTACCAACGGTTACATTGTCAGAGAGAACCTTCAACTGTTCTTCATTAAAATAATAGATTTCACTGCAGTGAAAGACCGTAAAGTCATCACATGAGGGATCAAAAGTAATTGATGGCTAAGTAACATTTGTCTTTAAAATCTGTCCAAAATGAACAGGAAAGCCATATGGCTACTTTTCAGCAGTTGGGTAAAGCATGGATGAAATTATACTTTGCCTTTTTAAACTATGTTAACAAATGCCAACAATTAAGCACTGTTACAAAGAATAGGAGAGATTCTATTGAGTATTTTTAAAAAGTGCTAATTATTTCCCTTAATACTGGTGCATCTCTACTGTACACTATGGCAATAAATGCTTCACTTTTATTTCTTATAAGACTCCAATACTGTCAATAAAGTTCCACCAGCTTTATGCTGAAGTAGCACTTTGGAGCATTGATACACAATATAGTGATCCTTTTTGGCTAGCGACATCTTAAAGCTGTTTGACAGAGCTGTGTGCAAGAACACAAAGCTAATAAATATTACAGTATACTTGTTAGTGACATTTTACAGAAGTTAATTCCCTATGGGCTACATGATTCATATTGCTTCCAAATGATATCAAGACTGCGTGTGACTGTGTTGCAGCACATAAGAAGTGCTTAAACTGCAAAAAGGATTTGAATGAAGTCTCTTTCTTCCTTATGCTGGGTATTTCCTACTGACAGTACAGCTTGTTCCTTAAACAGGAAGGCCATAGTAAAGAATGTAACCAGCCTCTGGGAGTCTAAGAGTGGTGAAAGGAATGAGAAAAATATTTTGCTGAACTAGATTAGGTGCTTGGATGGAAAATTATTTTAATTCGTCCTCACTCCAAAAGCTTGCTTGCTCTAACTTAGTCCAAACAAAGGGTGGTTCAACTTTCACCGCCACAAGGTCCTAATCTTATTTCCAGACATCCCTCCAGCAGGCAACACCAAGACCGCGTCTCCCAGCTCTGCGCTGGGCCAGGCAGAGGCTGATTCTTGCCTCAGCCTGGCATGGTCCAGCCCTGAAGAGCAGAGGTTTGCCCTGCCCCACAGCCCCTGCTCACAAAATGCAGGCTTGATCCACACCGAGCATTCTGGACTAAATGACAGAGCTGTTATTTGGCAGAAAATGAAGGAGATCTGCAGGGCTCTGCAAACACAGCCATCTCCTATACAAGGAGAGTACAAAGGGAAAGGGTGCATGACTAAATTTATTTTTTTCCTGAACACAGAGCAAAAGGCAAATGATGTCAATAGAACCTTGGGCCCAAGAAACAGCCAATATCCTTCTCTTATATGGCAACCTGTTCTGCTGAGGAGACAGTTAAAAAAACAAACAAACAAACAAACAAACTGAAGAGCAGTTGAAGAGCATTTTACAAGTTTTTGGTCTGTATATAAGACACAAGGAGGCACTAAGAAAACCATTAGGAAAGTTCTATTGCTAACATCTAGCACCTCTACCAAGAAGCTAAGCTTCTACTAGCAGGACTACAGTAGAAATCAAAAGTGATTGTGTTCACATTCCCTGGACTGTGGAACCAATCATCCTGGGGAGCAAAGTGATACAGGAACTACGCTACGCACAGGCACTACAGAAGTTGTCATTATTCATGTTTGTTGTCTCTGGAGGGTCTGAACTCTTCTGTCTTCATGACACCAGCACTGCCCAGTTGCTGTCTTCTCTTCCATACTGAAACAAAGCAAAAATGGACCGTAACAATAAAACTTAAAAGTAATGGTGCACAAATCATTATCATAACTTCTTAGGTCTGCCCTCAGTAAGATTCACATCCACACCACTCTGGTAATAGTTTGCATTACTTTTTATGCCTTTATTTATGTCTTGGTTTCTAGCAAAGCCTAAAGGCAGCTTGAAGATTTATCTGTCTTCTGATGAGTACACTGGAAGAAGTGATACCAATTCTCCCTGGAGATGGCACACATTAGTCCTGCTTTGCTGGATCTTTCCATCAATTTAATATGGTTATTCCCTGTGGTCAGTTCACTAATGAATTTTCAAGTATGCCCCTGCCCAAACTCCAATAAACACACACATTTGTTTTCCTTTATTTTCAAGGTGGTCTTTATTACAACATTTTGATTGAATGTGAAATAAAACCAATCACATATACCACAGAGTACAATTAGAGAAAATTGTAATCCAAATAAAAGAAGCCTTCTTTCCATACACAAGCCAACAGTATTAGCAGTCAGAATGGAAAAGACCTACCATATGGAGCTGTATCCCTTCCAGCGGAGGATCCAGTCCCACCACAGCACTTTTGACTCTTAAACTGACCCCATGTTCTAAAGCTCTTTGTCACCAGCCCTGTGAAAAATGCTCCCGGGAGCCCCAAAAATGTACATGTGGCTCAAGTATGTAAGGAGAGTAGGGATGGCCAGAGAAGAACAGATGTAAGTTGGGGCCCTACCCTTTATAAGTACCATGTTCAGGGAACTTGGAAAAAACTCTTCAACAAGAAATAAAGAGCTGTTTTTAAAGGTCTCACGTAGGCTGAAAAGATCAGTTGATAATCATCTCTCTAGAGAGAAAACTAAGTTCTTGTCCAAGATCTGCATCAGCAAAGAAAGAGATAAAAGGAAATAGCAAAAAACAGGGAAAGGACAACACATCCAAAATAGGATGACTCAGAAAAAATACTTGTTTCTGGAATCACAAAGGAATAAAGTTCAGTTTGCCTGTGCTTGTGCTCGTGTTTGAAAACACAGTGCTTTTAAAACTCTCATTCAGAACAGGAAACACAACTCAGAACTGAAAACTGATATAACAAACCAAAACTTCAGAAATTTGAAGAGCTGGGCTGGGTTGTCATTTGACTACCTCCAGAATTAAATGGGGACTGAAAATGTTATACCAATACCAAGATATATTCAATCTGAAAATAAAAGCAGATCTGTATCTTTGACACAGACTTTAGGACCTTACACTAGTCAACCTATTTTTTTCCGTCTACGGGTCCTGTTTCGTAAAATTTACCGCATCCTTTCTCCTCCTCTGGAGTGGCCATATTTTACACTGGCCCGCCAATTTAGATTGTGTGACTTTGAGAAAGGCAGGGCTTCTGACTAAATATCTGCTTAGTGCATCTTGTCTTGACTGTTCAAATGTATTTTATATCTTAAACAATACGTTTTACCTTTTATCCATCCCTTCCAAGTTGCATGCATGCTGACCTACACTTTAAAGGGCACCGCAAAAGCTTCTTTATTCCTAACATCCTGAATTTAAAACTATAAAAATATCTGATCGGTATTTCAGAGAGTGTATTCCCAGAGAAAGGAATCTCATCTCCAACTCTTCCAACTCAAGCAGTTATAGAAGACAGTGTTCTATGACTAATTCATTCATAAGCACACCATTACTGTACACAATATAAATTATTTCATCAAAAATCTTTATCAGCTTTTAATAATCATGATTTCCACTCAGTGATAGGATGAGAAATCTGTTGTAGTACTACTACTTCTGTCTCTAAACTGCCATGAGAAATGGAATCAGTTCTGCTCACAAGTTTCTAATTTGTCACTCTAGCTCTAATTCCCTCTGAACAGCTGTTCAGAACTAGAGAAATCCTGTTGAACACAGAAAACTTGCAAAAAAAAAAGTGAGCAACAGGAAAACAAGAGTTGGAAACACAATAATCAAGAAAATTTGAAAATGCTGAATAAGTATGTATTGAACACAAGGGAATCAGTAGAACATAACTGGATATGGAGCCCTGCCCCTCTCCACCACAGGTTCAAATGAAGGACAAAGTGTGGATACTGAAAGTTACTGCTGCCTATAAATGTCCATTATTGAAATGGATGTCAAACATGAAGGCAGATCGAACATATCAAACGTCCATTACTGAAGAGAAAATGCCTTCATTCAGGCAATATCACATCAGAAAGATCAAGCTACATCTGGCTATAATCTGCATAGTTATTTTATTCTTAAGAATATTCTGGTGTAACAGTCTCAGGCAATCCAAACAATATGACAATATTCCAATGATAATGCAAAGAGATCTTTTTTCCTCCTAGTAGAACACAAAATATCTTTGTAAAAGATCATGAAAACTCCCTTGACATTTTATGATATTACATATTCCACCTTGTATGTTATTGCATTGTTTTCTGCTTCAGAAACACATCTTGTAGTCATTGATTGACTCTTAAGTGGACAGTTCAAGCTTTCCTGACTTTTTTAAAGAAGGGAGGAACTGCAGAAAGTAAATACGCACATAACAGTCCAGCGCTTCTATGAGTGACGATTTTATTATTGGTATGCAGCTAATAAATACATGCTAAGTGCATTCAATTCTGTATGCACAGCAACGGGGCAAAGAGACCCAAGGAAAATAATGCACTTTCATCCTTAGCTGTTTTTTTCCTGGGGAAGGAGGTTGAATGAACTTGTCTTGACAGCTCATTAGATAAGGCTAAGGAATAAGTACCCATATACCAGTGTTGTCATCTAAAACAAAACTACTGCAAACTAATAAGCTATTCTTCTAGAGAAGGTGCTCATCATGTGAGACAAACTGCTAAAGCAGTACCTACATCCTCACACTCAGTGCCCAATAAGAAGGAACTAGAACTGGCCTCAGATCTCTCTGCTGCTGCACTGTCTTATGGCTGTAATTAGAAGAAGTCATCAGTCATGGTGGAAACTCACCGTGAATTGCCTAAAGCACATAAAGCATCACCTAGGCATCAGAAAGTAATGCAGGAGTTAGTTACACTCATACTTTTAAACACTGAATATGGAAGCTCGACACACTAAGAAGATGGCTTTAAAATGGAGCAAAAAGTTGTAGAGAGAAAATTAGCAAGATCTTATGAAGCATTCTGTGTAATTCTTAGCATGCATCACAATGCAAACTGTATTTGCACTTTATATACTGTTCTGGCAAAACTGGTCGTGGTATAACAAGAAAAGCGAAGTGATCCACACAACAGTTCTAGATGAATGCATCAACTACTTGGGATGAAAAAAAAAAAATGAAATGAATTGGCACTATATGGTGGTATTCTGTAGAAAGGCAATGACATATTCCAAGAAAGGCAAGAGGATGCAGATGCTGAACATAAAAGACCTGTGAACAAAGAAGATGAAACTACAACCTCACTACAACACATAAACAAAATACAAAACTGCAGATGCCTACACTTCTTTACAGTTATCTGTCCTGCTACTTGAAGAGAAAGACTCAAATTCTGAACAACTATAGCTGGCACAGCTGAGACTGGATAAGTGTGGCATGAGAAATTTCCTGCTTTGCCCCCATGAAAATTTGGCTAGTCGCCAGCACAACAGCAACAGAATATCAGGACTTTTTTCCTTCCTGTGTTGCCACCAGCAAAGCCCAGTGTTATTCCAAGGAACAAGAGACAGCTTTCCCATATCACCTTTCTACTGAAGAACAACCAAGTAGCCTTGCTGGAAGTGGTTGTGCCCAAGGCCAGCATTTCTAGTGAAAGTTGGAGATATGTAGAAAAGAGAATTCAGAAGAACTACTGGAACGATGGGAAATGCTTGACTTGCTCTTGTCCAAGACTGGTGCATAGTTTTTGAATTGAGCACTAAAGAATTAATCCATTGCCATTCACTGCATTTTCATTAGGATCACAGTACAGCAGAAATCATTGCATAAATAATAATGCAATCTCACATAACAGAAATCAGCTTCCTCATTGTGGTGTTTTAGATGGCTCACTAAAGAATAATGGGCTGCACTTCATGGGAGATTTTTGATTGAGGTCTCAGTTCAAGAACTCTATGTCGGATTTTTATAATAGACAAGTGAAGGGTCATGTGAAATAGAAGAAAAATACAACTTTAAGACCCTTTCTTAAAAAGATCTGACTGCTTTAAGGGATTCATACAGTTACCATGTGCTGCAGATCATTTCACAATGTTTTAAGAAGTTTCATATGGACTTAGGAGTCAGAAGAAATTTGCTGCTTAAAAACTTAGCAGCACATCTAATAAGCTCCTTCAGTCAAAAGCTATTTATGTAGAGCACTTAGCTAGCAGACTTGCTTTGCAGAAATCATGGTGAAACTGCCAAACAGCTACTGCTATCAGATATTAAATAAAGGGGCTTATAATTTGTCAAGACCTACTCCTATCCTGATATCCCCAACATCATAAGCTACCCTTGCTGAGCTCATTCATGGTATCAAAATGGTACTGATCCTAAGCCCACACTGGGAGGTCACGCATAGATTCCAAATAGACTTTGATATTCAGCAAACCTCAGAGGAAGGAACTGATTCAAGAACATGAAATAGCCATGCAATTGGAAAGGTACTGAGAAACAAAAACAGTGGTAGGCTGGCTGTTTCCAACCTGTGCCTCCTGTTTCACACACCTATTTACTGATGAGCTAGATTCATTTGTAATTTTACTTATTCATAGGTTTCACCTATTTTTTCTCTTTAAAAATGAACTTGCAACACTCATTTGGTTTGCAAGATAAATAGGGGGAAAAAAAAAACAATATTTACCTTCCCACCATGTCATACATACTTGAGATAAGAAAATAACTACATTGAACACAAATAGCTATACTACCTAGAGCATCATTACTGAAAAGGATTTGTTCAGTGTTCGCAAATTTTTACCTTTTATTATTTTATTTTGTTAAGGAAGAGGAACCCTCTTACCTGGATATCACTCAGCTTATTCAGGAAACGGGTGGCCAGCTCAGGTCCATTCTCCATAGTTGGAATGTGTAAATGCTAACATTGTGTTGAGGGTGAAGATGGAGAGGAGGGAGAGGATAACACATAAATGAAATAATAGTTTCATGTACATATGAATACTTCAGCATCACCAAGCATTTTTTAATAAACATTTAATAAATACTAATCAAGCCTTCTAAGCCCTCCTCACATGCAGGCAAGGATTGTTGTAACATTTTTTTTTTCATAAGAGCACATGCTAAGTCAGTGAAACGTTAGTTCAGTTGTATTATGCTGGTTTACTGAAATGCTAATTTAAGCTCTTTCCAAAACACTTGTCCAAATCAGAGAGTAAATAGTAGCGATAAGAGCATATCACTAGAATACACGATTCCATTTCAGAGTATACTGTTTACAAGTATACTATCAATACTCAGCACCTTGGTTTCTCTCATATAACCCTAGTACATGATACCAGCAAAACATTTATTCAACCTAATTAATTCAAGAAGCACAAGAAGTATCACCCTCCATGCATTTATTGTGCTTGTCACATTTAATGCACTTCCATAATTTAATGCACTTCCATATATCCTCCATATATCCCCAGGCTGGGGACCGACCTGCTGGAGAGCAGCTCTGCTGAGAAGGACCTGGGCGTCATGGTGGA
>JAUBNY010000748.1:1190085-1207955 GCA_032275445.1 Crypturellus soui
GTGCAGTGGGGTTGGACTAGATGACCTCTAGAGGTCCCTTCCAACCTTAGGCATTCTGTGATTCTATGATTCTATGATTCTCCAGCCTTTTGAATTAACTTTGTGCTGAGTGAAAAAGCATCAAGTCATCTTGACAGGCTGAAGAAATGTCCTGTGGAATTCCACCTCTGCAGAAGAAATCTCCCAAACAAGTGCAGAGCAGGTGGAAGCAGCTATACAACTTCCTGACACTGCTCTCCCATTAGAGCTGGGTTCCCTGCAATTACGGGTCAAGAAAAAGAGGTAAACTAGTAAAGGAAAAGAATGCAGTGGTTCTGAAATCTCTCCTCATCTATCTCATAAGACTTACACTTTTGAAAAAAATGTTTCAATAAAATAAATAAATACATCCTCCACACTATTTTTTTTCCAAAACAGACATGGAGCTAGTATTTTTGTTTTGATCCAGCTGCAATTAATTTTAAGAATTTTCTGAAAAAAATAAAGGAAAAAGAAAATGAAACATTTTCCTACCTTGCCTTTATATAATATCTTAGAGACGGGACATACGACACAAGCTGTTCCAGCACCAAACATCTCCTTCACTCTGTTCTCTTCCAAGGCAGTTGTCAGGTCACTCATTGTAATGTATCGCTCAGATACTTTAAATTCTCCCTGCCCAAAAAGAATCATGTATAAAAATTTTAAAAAGTATAAAAATTGCTGGGATTTGTTTTACGCAGCTGAAACATCTCTAATGGAACTATACAGTATTTCTAATTAGCCCAGCTGCAAGCAGCCAAGTTTTGGCTATAATCTTTTCAAACCTCACAGTAAAAGGAAAAATAGACCCTAATCAAAAGAATGACCTTCCAGAAAAACCTAAGTTTTGTTAGATAGAGTACTGATGACTGACTATGTGGCAATCTCTTCCCTGTTTCAGTACTGAGCCTCAATACTGTATTAGAAAATAACACAGCAGACTTTATAATGAGTTATGTGTCAGAGAATCTGACTCCTTCACTATCATGCTGAAGTTTCTAGAAAAATGACTGGGTTTTGTACAAGAGCACTTTATATCCAACTCCCCTGGGCAATTCCTAGGCAAAAGGCATCCTGCTAATTCCACCTGCAGTGCCAACTAGATGCTGCGCATTTCTTTATTCCCTCATGAAATCTCACCCTACAGCCTGCATGCAGCTGCTATATACAAAAATCAACTGTACCTAAGGTGCAAGTAAAGTGATGCACACTGAAGACAGTCATGGCAAAAAAGAAAAAAAAGCGGAGGGCAGATTTTACCTTCTGTATGTGTGCATAGCAGCTGACTGAAAGGAAATGTTCAAAGAACAAATACAAACATTAAACTTTGAAATGTTCTTTACACAAATTTATGTGGATTTCATTGCCATATCAGACCAAACTAAAGCTTAGCCCTATATTATAAACAAGCTTTTTACTATGCAAGAGAGCAGAAAACATTGTTAGTTCTGGACAGGATAGCATTTGGAGAGACAGGCAGAAACAGTGAGCAAGCAGGGGGGAATAAGGGGATGAGGCAATAAGGGGATGAAGGTAAAAGAGAATAAACTTTGTTATTTTATTCAAAAAGCCTGAGATGAGAGACTGGTATCACACTAACAAAGCCTACTGGAGTTATCTGCCTTTCTTGTAAAGCAGAAATGACCAAGAAGTGAGCATTCATACTTGCACTCATTTTAATCTAGGAAAGAGGAGTACCAACATGAGTAAACATACAGAGTTTAGTACAGGTCAGCAAGTGTCCCACAGAAGCTCATGCATAGCTCTCTTCAGTACCGGTTAGGTACAAGTGATATAACTGTGAACTTCAGGAAGTCTTTCAGCTACAGGTGGTGGGAGGCTGAGTGAATACCAGGGCAAAGAACATGCATTCCTGCCCTGCTCCTTCCTAAGCATCAGCCTAGCCAAAAGCTGGAGAGAGGATTCTGGTCTGGTATCTGGTGTTCTTGTCACAGCTGAAATTACATCTTCAAATGCTGTGCAGGGAGAGCGAACAGTTCCTAGCATTTCAGGATCAGAGGCAGTCCTTCCAAGGGCTCAGGTAAGTGCTTAGATGAGACATTACAGAACTGGAATCTGCATGCAGATACAAGACTTTAAGATGCTGTCTGGATTTTAGGCTTCATGGTAGTTGTTATGATTAAGGATGGAATTGTGAGAACTCGGTAGAGAAATAGGAAAATGATGACTAAAGTATAGCCGTGGTCATGCATGGTAATTGTTTGTTTCCTTGCTTTATGTTGTTGGTACCACTGGAAGATAGAATTTAACAACCCCAATTCGATGAGAATTCTCTACTTAAACAAGCTTGGTATTGTGCTAGGCGACAGGTGCGGGTGTTCTGATGACGTTGCTGAGTATCTAGGAATTAGTCCCTTAGTTTCCATTTCATTGAAGGGATTTTTCCAGATCAGTTGAACTTCAGGACATCGAACACCGGGAATAACTTACTTTCATAGATGTTTAAGACAGTTGTTGCCAAAGTCAAGACACTCACCCAGTTGCATGCCAGGTCCAAAATGCTTTGTCTTGTCACTCCTGGAAGTATGATGCCATCTAAAGGTGGGGTTGCCAGTTCATCTTCTGTCAAATGGAAGGTAAATAAAAGCATAGATTAACAACAACAAAATAAAAGGAAAATGGAGAAGTTAAAGGATATCAGAAATGTTCCCTACTATGAGAGGCAACACTTGTCAGAGTTCTGCAAAACTGCACAAATTTTCATTTTGAGTACACCAGAATGGACAAGGAGGAAATACATTCAACACATTAACAAATACACAGTTCAAACCTAGTAGTGGGTTTTATTCCTAAGTGTATTATAGATTCAATGGCACAACTATCAGAAGAAGAAGACTTAAAAACTCTCCATGAGCCATAGGTTCCACCTGGTTCTGAACACTGAAAATCTGGTTTTCTGCATTTGCTAACTTTGGACTCCTTAGGCTCAGTCACATACGAGTGTTCCCCTTCTTTTAGCAGAAAACTTGAAATAATGCAGGTTTTAATACCAAAGCTGTGGCAACACACTGGATAACATTTTCTCTGGTGGTTTTGCCACAGATGTTGGCCAGGACCTGTTTAAGCTCAGCAACATATATTAACTGCTTCGAGCTATTCTGAAAAAGTGCCAGGCCAGAGCAGCTGCCAAACAGCACTAGGATTTTGTCACATACACACATGATGCCTACCAGCCTGGGGCCACCTAAGGAACATCTGCTCTCCCTGGTATCCGCAGAGATGATAACGCTTCCCACGCCAGAAAGCTCATTCCCTCTGTGCATGGATGCTACAAGCTCCATTGGCCTTCTGAGCTATTTTGATGGGCTAGGAGCCTTAGATTTATAGTAGCAAGGGACAGGGTGAAGTATTTGAAAGAAATTTTCAGGATTCTCATTTGATTCTTTGTTATTATTTGTTAAGGCGCCCTCCATGCACTGCCCCCCTGCACTAGGCACTGAACAGAGAGGTCCTAACAACCGGATCCTCCAAGAAACTTTAAGAGGATTGTTAAAAGGAGGGTTTGCAATCTACTAAGTCCCTATTTTTGCACATCTCTATTTATGAACACATGGCAGGTCATATTTCATCTACAGGATGACTTCAGTAGTAGTCACATTATAACAATGCTGAGAAATTCACCAAAATATATTTTACCAAAATGATAACAGACATAAGTAAATTTCAGGTTCAAGGAGAACTCAGGAAACCCTGATTTCAGCACTATGAATATCTGATCTTCTCTTGCAGATTGTTCTGCTCCTTTTTATTTCTTTTTCCTCCTTTCTTACCATCTTTCCCTCATGCAATCACTCTCAGTCTTGCCTCTCTTCCAATTTACTTTCTTCAGTTAGTTTTCCCTCCTTTCCTTCATTTGTCTCTTCATTCATTTGCTGCTCTTCCCTTCATGCTCTTCATTTCTACCAGTTTCTATTATAATCATTATTTTACTTATAGTCTACCTGTACAATATGCTCCTATACCACAAATTCACCTTCAGAACATTTTACATTCTGGTATTTACCTGAGAGAAATTTTTCAAGTAATTAAGCTGTTTGGAAGTGGACACCATTAATTCCCCTTTTAATAAGAGCATGAAAATATTAAATAATGCCCAAAGGCTATTCAAAATGCTGTAACCGTAAAGCAAGAAATAGAGCCCAGATGGCTCCAAATCATTCTCAAGACACTGAATTTTTGGAAAATACACACAGATTTCATAGTTAACAACTTTCAGGTTGGCCATATGTTTAAAATTTAAGGCTTTCCTCAAAGTCAAGCCTATATTCTAGGCAGAAGAACAGACAATATTAAGGGAAACAAGAGTTTCAATGTTAACAGCCTCTTGATTGTTATGTGCTCTGAAGAGGCAGGTGGAAGGAAATTTAGGGTGATAAAATTTTTCACTTTGTGAACATAAACCATTCCTACCATTTGTCACTCTCCAGATTTGCACTTTTGAAAACAGCATTTCATGAATGAAATATCACCCTCGCTTATTTATGCAACAGCAGTGATCCAGATTTGGCCATATCATAATTCTCGGCCAGAGAGTGGCAGCAGAAATACAAGCCCAGCACACAGTATGTCGTATTAGTTTACTAGAGATTGAGTAGTTTCCTCCACAAACTCCCTCCTCAGTGCTAGAAATAAGTTATTTTTCCAGGTTCCTTTGGCTGTTCAAGGCAAAACACAACATGCTTAGTCACAATGCTGCAGCTAAAAACGTACAGGCTTGCAGGTGAAATGTGCTGTTGTTGGAGGTCCATTAGTCCAGATTTCCCTGAGCTATGTCTCTGGTTGTTGTAAACTGAGTGGAGCACGTTCACAGAGCACTACACAGTGACCTCTGAACACACAAAAGACATTTCCCTTTTTATGATCTGCAATTTCTGCCACACTATTTTTACATGAGATCACTCTCAGCTGAAGTATTTCCGTAACAAAACAGATCAAAAGCCCAGCCTAGGGAAGTATCTTTTGTGCAGTGGCAGAACATGATGGCAAGCACTTCCTAAATTCTACCATAAAGCCATAGGTACCTACCTATGTGCTGGCACACGAGTAACCCTCTTGGTAGCAAGAGTGATTCTTAACCAAAGGGACCACAAATGAAGTGTTAACCAATACACTGGGAGATAACAAAGTGCTCCAGTGATGCTAATGACCACGCCGTGTTTAATGGCAGGTCTGCTAGTGTACGGTAGCTTGGGTGGCATGAATTACAAGTTGTTTGCCACAGCCCCCTGACAACAGTGCTATTCACTGGTGCACGGGTAACCCAGTGATTGGCAGATCTTTGGAACAGAGTGGTGCTGCAGCTGGATAATTCCAGCATATTCCTTGTTTAAGTACAATGACAACATTGAATTTGAATCATGTCCCCGCTTCTGTGTCCTTTCCCTGGACAAAATGAGCCAAAATTTATTTTCATGTCTCTCTGGTGAAGTTACACAAGGTGTAAATTTGGCCATCTAGCCATCCTGACAAATACACTGCTGCTGTAAAAACAATAACATTTTTCATATTTATAGTTTCATTCATGGGACTTCAAATACTCCTTCAGCACTAAACAGCTATCATCTCTATTTTACAGAAGCAGTAAAGATTTCACACAAAAACAAGAAATGCAACCAGAAATGGCAGTCAGGTATCTGGACTCACATTACTGTGCCCTGAACATAAACACACCCGAAGCACACTGCTGTCCTCACTGAATGCTGCCGCTGTACTGCAACTCTCAGAATGCTGTCAGAGACATGCTGGCTTTCAAGAGAACCTATGGCACTATAATTATATCATTAAGCTGAACTCTGCATCTCTGCCATGCGAAAGTCCAACAGCCTTTAATTTTCACAGAGTGCTGTGTGTGTGCGCTCTTACTCATGTAGATCAGGAGACATCTTTCCACGATTTCCACATACATCGACTCAATACTGTAAGCAGGCAAACCCGTGCTTTTTTCTCAGTCACTACTTATGTACAGCTATCAGTTCTTAACTGAATATTTGCAGTCCCACGGGATGTTTTTGAGATGCTTACCTAGCTGGCAGCTCATTAACCAGTTTTCTATGCAATGTATATATTGAGCATCGTGTCAGTGTAAGCGATGTGGAAAGCTGACCAGTGTGTTCTCTCCCTCCATTGGACAGGACTTCAAACCCTTCAAAGAAAGGGCCGACAGCTTCATCAGTTGGATGCTGAAATACTTTTGGTCATGTTTCAGGAACATATGGCCTGCTGGAAAGTGATGATGGGAACCACCCAAGCTCAAAGGCACAGAGTGTGAAGTTACACAGCATAAGGCGCCTCTAGGACATCTGTACTGTTCTGACTCAATGCCTCCTTTGAGATCAAGCGTGCTGCCAGAGTTGACAGCAAACATACAGTGTGAGCCCTTCTATGGCCAGACCCTACCGGCCTGAGCACGTGGACTGGCCCTGCAGATCAGCACGTTACTGGCAGGCAGCGCTCACAGCTGCTCCACTCCCTCCTCCTTTAGGATGGCATGACAAATAGTCACCTATCAGAAAAGAAGAGGCTTTCTCCTGGTTAAGTAACTGCCAGTGGAGTTTGCTATCAGCACCCTAACAATTTTGTGGATTATGGGAAGAAGTACCTATAATTTATATGCTACTAACATGAAAGGGAAAAGCAAACCTCGTTGTCATTCTCCACACCAGACTGTAGCTTCTAGAAGCTTTGTCTGTAAAACATGAACATCTGCTTTTATCCCAACTGGGCACTCTAACAGAGTCTTTGTGTTTTGTGTTACTATACCTCCATCTTCATTTATCCAGTAGAGAAACAGATTCATTGTTCCAACTTCAGTTATTTGATGGTCTTCTCCATAGAGCCACAGAACCTGCTGGCAACCTAATTCCAGGGCTTCTCGCTGGGCATAAATAGAAGAACCATAATTCCTTCAGAAACAAAAACAAATAGATATGAGTATCTGGCAGGATATTTTCTTTCCATGACACATTTTCATTTTCTCATTTCTGTGTACGACTCAGTGCACAACTGCACCTCTGCTTTATGGGCAAGCACTCTGTCCAGTCACTGTTTATTCCTGAGATACTGTGATTGTATTTTACTAGATCATTTTGAATCTACTATCCTGCAATTCTGACAGCTTGACCACATCCATCCAGAAAGTCTTAAAAATATCTCCTGTCTCATTCTGTGCAGGTTCTAACAATTGCAATTGGACACTTAAAGAAAGCTTTTTTTAAAAATCCTAAATCAGTACATCCATTGCTGACCACTCTGTTATTAAGTTCTCACTTCTGGGCCACAAATAAAGTTTGTAGCGACCCCAATTCTCTTCTCTCTGCGTTTTCTTCTTCATAGCTGAAGCAGGAAACATTTACTGTATTTGTAGAACTAAACAATCCCACAAGTCAAGTGTAATAGTCTCAAAACACCAGATTCAGTGAAGGAAAGGTGCTTTTTTTTTGTTCCAATTTGTTATTCTACTAGCTTGGCTGTGCAGCACCTGACAACCTGCTAACTTCATGCCTACAAAAGAAACTCTTAGGTAGTAGCTTTGTTTAAACCACAGGCTAGATATGTACAATCTATTTACTTGGCCATATCAAAGTTGCTTGTTCCATTAATCCTAAGCGGTTCCATTCTGACAACACCTCAAGCACTTGGACACTAGCAATCGTGTTTCTACCTAACCAAGGCCTCTGCCTCATTCAGCAGGATACTAACAGATCCTAGTCAAATCCATGCAGCTAACTGCCTAATGCTGGCCCTGTCCGTAAGCCATACCCTCCCGGACAGTTTGCCAAGAAAGGAGAGCAATCTGCAAACAGCACTGCCCAGCTGGCAGCAGGTCCCTGCAGAGAATGCTGCGTCCCAGAGTGAAGTGTTGTCATCTACAGTGTCAGCTTCTGCAAGGGGAATGGCAAAAGTGTCAGTCAGAAACTGCCCAGGTCCAGCTACCTGGCTTGAGGCACTGCAGAATTCTCTCTCCAAAGAGCTCACTTGGCAGTGATCTCCAAACAAAAAGAGGCATCTGGAATGTATGTACATTGACAAAGTGCAGTTTTTAAATCTTTGTTGTAGCACACTGTTTGCCCAACTGCTACATGTAATACCTTTGCATCTGTTGCTGGATTAGATACTTCACTAAGGAAGAAGAAAGGGAAAAAAAAAAAAAAAGAGTCTCATTAGTGAGTTCCATAGAAAATGCAGAATCAGATTTTCTTACCCTCCCAGTTTGCAGTCTCCTGTTCCTCCTTTCCAGGCTCTTACATATTTTGGATCAGCCCATAATGATATGGGATTAAAACTTCCGCTTGCAAAGTAAGGGCCCACAGGACTCAGTATGACATACAGTAGGGCTTTAGTTGGCTTCTTTATTCCAAGAGAAGGCTGAACAGAAGGAATAAAAACAAAAGTTAATAGTGTATTTCATTGCAAACATTGGATGCTGTACAAATAGCTTCTGAAAAAAAAAATGTTTTCAAAGAAACTGCAGTAGAGGAGAGCTTTTACAGAAAAGATAAAATGCTGCAAAGAATGGTAAATATTTATATACCCCTTTCCCTTCTGTTGACCAAGGAACACAGAAACTCTAATTTTACATTTGGTTCACTCATCTGTGTATTATTTTAACCTTCTCAAATAATTTCAAGCTTTCGAAAATTCAGAATTTAGGTCATAGTCACACCGGATATGAAATGTAACTATATCAATTACAGCAAAAGTCTGCAAAGCCCTTTTTTTCTTTATTTTTTCTTATGCAAGGACCACCACTAGCAGTAGCAATGCTGAGGAAACACTGTCAGCTCTACTAGAGGTTAGAATTAGCCAATGCCAATTGGCCATTAGGAGAACCATGTAGGGGCTCTATGTGAGGCCACATGTCATTCTGAAATGATCTGCCTGTTGGAAATTACTGTCACATATGACAGCATAGGAAATAAGTCTGAATGTATTGATGTTGCCTCTTGTCTTCGAGAGACAGCTTCTCTTACTTCAAGTCATCACAATCAACACGTGAAGCAGGAAAAGTCTGCCGCTGCTCAAAGGCTGAATTCTGGGAAAGAGTCTCTGCTTATCTATATAATTCTTAGCAAAGCTCTAGAGTGACGAATTAGCTAAAATAGCTGGTTGCCGGGAGGCAGCTTTTATAACGAGACTTGGTGATAGCTGGAATCCTTTGTAATGCTGCTGGGACCATGCAAACATAGGCACCTGGGTGCCATAAACTAGCAGACCCTCAGTTTGCGTACAAGCAGGTACTAAGTGCAGCATGTCAATTTGCATGTTCCTTGCTTAAGCACAGTAGATGAGTGGAGAGGCAAAGGACAAGGGCTCCTTCTCCTGTGGCAAGCATGCATGCTGTGTTTTAGGTCACACGTCCTCTTAGTGATTTCTGGTCTTCTAAACAGATGACAGACAGTCTCTGAGAAAGAGAGAGCTTGAAACACTTTGCTAAACTGAGATTTCTGGCTAATGTGTTGACTATATTCTCCTAATAACCACCACCTTTTCCCCCCAAGTTGAAAAATTTCTGCGAAGCTGAACGAAACCTGTCTCTCTGGAGATCACTGAAACTTCACTCTTATTTGTGAAGAGACTGTTTTTGTGTCATTTAATATCTTTTAGCTTTTCTGTGAAAAAGCATGGTCTTTGCCATTCTTACTAGTTCAAAAGAGCCCATGGGGCTGCATTTTCCCAGCTGCCACTGTGCTATGCGAAGGGGAACTAACGACAGCTTGAATTGCGCTTAATCAGGAGCAGCATTTCTCAGAAATCACTAGGTCATTTGAAGCATTACGTTCCCAGAGAAGGACTAAAATAAGAGGAAGAAATCATGTGAGGAATAGTCACAAGCTCTTAGCACTACAAATCTTTTTCTTTCACAGTTTGAAGAGTAAGAGAAACAAACAGTCCAAAAAAAGTATCCTAAGACTGGATCCTGCTTGGTTGTTAAAATACTGTTTTGTTTAGGGTCAATTCATTAGGAAAAATATCTCATCCTTGAGATCTTATATGCAACTGAATGGGATGCACAGTAGGCTTATATACAACTACTTTCTCTCCTCTCAGAGAAACTAGTCACCTAAACAGAACAAGCTCATGGTTGCTATCTAAGGTTAGATTTTCACTAAAAAAAAAAAAAATGCAGTTTTTCATATTAATATTTTATGGAAATCCTTTCACCTGAAAATCTGCAACTAATTTAAACGCATTAAATTAATGAAGTCTTAGAACACATGTGAAATAAATAAGTATTATGGTAAGCATTGATGGATATGGCTATTGCAAAAAAGTGATTTTGCTATTTGAGAACCACACATTCTTTAGTTTTGTTATGCCATGCTCTGTCACTAAAACTTTCTTTCTCAGCACTGCTCAAACATTTTTACTTAAAACAAAATCCCTATTCTAATTCACTTGGTAAATACCTTATGCTTGACTCATGCCCACATGCAACCCATGCTATGAAGCCTCTGCCAAGGTCAGGTTCATCCAGGTTTGAGAATAAAATAGAAGAACTGATTTTTAGAATTTGATATTTCTCTCTTAGAAGAGATATCTTAATTTACTGAGCAGAATTTTCCATAATCCTCTTAGGTCAGGGTGGAGGTATGAAATGAAATAAAACTATACTGTAATTTTTCCCTCATTTTTTTTCTCTGAATTATCAATATTTTAAAAGATTAAAAATTAGCAGGATTTAAAATAAAGGAGCTAAAGGATGTAAAATACAGTATTTAAAACACTATCATGTCACAAATATCTATCCTTTCAATTTTATATATATATACATATATAATTACTGTAACCACTTAATTAATTGCAACCCTTCACACTAAATGATCTGAACCAATGTGTCCACTAGGTGGTGGTGTGGTCAACAAGTTTGTGAAGCAGACCGGCAGGCGATTTAACTCAGAATCAAAAATACAAAAACGATTTAACTCTGAACCGTGACACTGTCATTTAATGGCTGCTACATATTTAACTTGATGAATTAATGGTCTCATGCTTAAAGACATAAAACATAAAGACATAAAACAAAAAGACATAAAAGACATTAATGGTCTCATGCTTAAAGACATAAAAGCAAAGAGGAAACATATGGTTTCAAACCTCAGTTCCAATTAAAGTGGGACGGATATACAGGCTGGCAGCAGTCGAGTAGGGCACCCACTCCTTCTCCACCTCCACCAGCTTCCGGATGCACTCCAGCAGTTCATTCCCATCAAAGCACTGCAAGAGCAAAGAAAGGGAGAAAGAAAGAAATTTTTCTTCTAGGGTTATGAAAAAGTAGCCATTTACAGCTTTAGCCTCCAAGATGGAAAGAACCCCGTGCAGCCAACACCTTGTCTTCCCAGGGCACCTGCAGAGCTAGAGCACCCCCTCTTTGGCAGAGGAGTGTTTTGATTGACAACAACAGGGGGCTGATCAAGTCCCCTAGTTTTAACAAAAAGATCTTACAGTAATAAAGCTAATAAATATTGAAGGAAACTATTTGGTTAATAAATGAGTGCTAGAAAGAATGTTACTAGTGCAAGATCAAAAATGAAGGTACTTGGACACTAAAGGGTTTAACTGAGGTGAAAAAAAAAAAAAAAGCAACAGAGCAATTTATTCATCAGTCTGCATGCAAAGACCTAAAGAGAAATCTGCCTCCCTCAGAAGCAGACCCTCTACACCAAAGGTAGCAGGAAGATACTGCAAAAAGCAAAACTCTGTTGGGATTTAAAAGACGAAAAAAATCAAGCTGTTTCCTTCACTGAGCAGGATCTCTAGGAAGATTTAACAGAACTATTCAAGAGCTACAGTATTTGGTAAATGCTGCACTACAGTGCTGTTTCAGAGATTTATGCTCTGACAACGAAGATATTCTCCTTTGGTCAGGGAGGGAGTTATGCCTTGGGTACGTACCGGCAGAGTTGCTCGTCGTGCTGATCGCGCCATCCTTTCCATGTTGAGGCTCGGTCTGAAGAGACGGATTTTGCCATCCACGCCGCGGTAGGCCTTCATTCCTTCAAACAACTACCAGGCCAAACAGCGAGGGGAAGAGGAGCAGAACAAACAGTAATTGAGACAGGTTATCCCATGGCAACCTGTGTAAAAGTGTTACCTGCCCTTTGGAAATAAAGGAACTTCACTTTCCTACCTTCCCTTCCTACCACTTTTTCCTAGCACTGATGGTACTCAAAACATTAAAGTTAACTAATCAATCCTTGCAGCACACTTCTGTGAAGTGGTATTTTCATGTTTTTATTATAAAGATGGACTGTCTACACTTCAAAATACATCTTGTTCTGTCAAGGGACTTGCTGATAAGATTTTTTTCTCATAATTTGGTTACAACAATTAAAATTTGTAGCATGTGTTTGACTTAACTATTCCCTCGTATCCTGACGGATACTTAAAGCTGAGATGAACCAGTATGAAAAAAGACCTATGTATTTTAGTTAAATACATTAATTATTCTAACGGCTCGACTATTTTAAGGTCTAAAACATATTTTGGTAGGAAGCATGGAATAAGGTATTAAGGGGAGGCTGTTGCAAGCAAATTCTTCACCATCTCTTCTCCCATATGTCCCTATGATGGGGTAGGGGATCTAGCTAGCATGCAAGACTAGTGCATCTGCCTACAGTAGAGGAAGAACACATGAAAATGTTTTATCTATACTTTACAGAAAGTCTAGATTGGTCACAATTGTCTGATCCACCTGCAGAGTCTGGGTGACTGGTGCTGCTGTGCAATTTACCAGAATTACTCTGGCCCCATTGCCCTGCCAGTAAAGTATGTTAGTGTCCCCTAATTGCAGAAAAACAACTTACGCACACAAAATACCCATAGTATTTTTCAATTATAGATTGATAATTTCCACTTACAGAGAAACATAGATGTAGTGTATAAGTCAACATTATATATACATATATTACTTAGATTAAGAACTAAAGAATTTTTCTTATATCTATACATAGAGTTTAGAATTTTAAGATGTATTTTCTAAAGTGTTTCACTGTACATTAAATTTCAGTATAAATTCCATAAATTTAGCTGCATTGCTTCTGTCAGGCTTCTCAGAAATCTTTTGTTTAAAAAGAATAGCCATAAATACATTCCGTGTGACTGGAAGACAACACACGTAAGTTTTTGATTAAAGAAAAGGAAACCAATATTTTTAAGTAATTTTATAAAACAGTAAAGGTTTCATCATTATTAAATTCTACCTTTTCCCATAATGATTAGTGAAATGCAAAGTTTAAAAAAACCTTCATACAGGCCTGTGACAGAGTTAGGTCCTTTCACATGACAAATTTTAATCGAGTTGTAACTGGGTTGCAGGAATCTAGGCAATTTTCCTTAGGCTAAGTATCAGCTACACAGCAGAATCAGAGATAAAACTCAAAACTTTTTGCCCTAAAATTGCTCTTACTTCTATGATAATGCCAACCTTATTAAAAGCTTTGTGCACAGTACTGAAAAAAAAAAATGTTCCCAAGATAGCTACATTGTAGCTACAAGAAATAAAAATATTTTTAATAAGTGATGGCATAGCATATGATACAAATTATATTTTGATATGATTTCTATTGGGTCAGCTAGTGAGCAGTATCGCATTTCTGTAAAGCTACTTGTTCTCACAGAAAAGTCCTCCCCCCCACCCCTTCTCCCGACACATTTACAGAAGTGTTAATGAGAGGGAAGAGGAAGGAATGTTACTGCTAAGATTTGACCAATGGTTCAACAAAAGCAAGAAACATATCATTACTGAAACACAAAGCCTTCTCAAACCATTTTTTTTCTCCAAAAATAAATAATTTTAATGTTCAAGAGCTCAGTAAACCTTTCTCTCTTTCAAGAGGGAGACAGTGATGTGTTCCAGAAATGCTCAACTTGAATAATAGCAACTGTTGTGGTTGCTTGATGGTTGGAGGCTAGAGTGGTGTGCAAACAATATTAGCTGACACTTATACATCAAAGGAGCTGGATCTGGAGTTCAGCAGATCCAAGCTCTCACACTGCATCATGAAGGGCAAGGAAAAAGGGGAGGGAATGCCAAATTCATCATTTTTTTTTTATACCCACTGTGTATTCATTGAGCCACAGCATTGGCACCAGATTCTCCTCTGTCTGTCCTCTTGGCTAGAGGAAACGTGATGCAACAAGAGTAAAAGAATAGATAAATAAAAAAATGGAAAAAAATAAGAGAATGTTCATATTAGCAATGATCTCAGAGCAGGCCAGAGGCCGAGCACTAAAGCAATATGCTACTATGAGTGCAATACAGGTTTGGGACTCCAGCGTGGTTTCTTGCTCCTTGGGCAGATCAAGAGCTGCAGCCTTAACTGCAGGGGCCTGTTGCCATTTACACAGATCTCTTGGAGTTTAGGTGATGAAACGGGGGGCGTGGAAAAACAGTGACAGCAAAAATGGCGCAAGCAGGAGCCCAGGGACAGTGAGTGGTAAAAAAAAGAAAAGAAATGAAAAAAATAAAAATAAAAGAAGCACCAGAAGCTCCGCTGAAGTCAGTGGACTCCAAGCTGCAGGACAGCGCAGGCGTGAGCATCGCCAATGCTGCTTGGGGACACAAAGGACAGCTTTAGGCAGCAAGCAGCTAAGCACGGAAACAGTTAACCACGCTGGTTTCCGACTTAACATTCTACTTTCCAAAGTCCCGTGCTGGATATTCCTGCTCTATTATCTATCCTTATCCATACTGAATGCCTCCTATCTCCTTTGGAGTTCTCCAGACTTGTTTAGAGGTGCAAGCAAGCATCTGCCTAGTCTGTCCTGCAATCCAACCTATAAACCTTTAAACAGATTAAATTCCACAAAGTGCCTGTTCAGTCCCCAAATTAAAACTATCCTTGGAGTCTCACACGGTCTCATCCAATGCTTAATTAATTTACATCTCTGACAGTAATTGGACAGATCCACTGTCAGTGAACTACAATGTTTTTCTAAACGCATGAAAAATGGGCTCTTCCTCACTGGGCTGTAAAGCGAAGGGGAACCCACAGAGCAGAGCTGATTCTGATTTCACCAACATAAACATAACCGTAAAAGAAGTCATTCTAGAATGACATCAATTAGCAAAATGTAACTAATCCTAACAAAGTTAAGGGCAGCATCAGTCCTTATATAATACATTACACTTTTAAGAGCTAATGACACAAAATAAACAATTTCCAAGTCCGTTTAGTACTCACTTCTATAGCATAATGCAGAGCAGAGGAGGCTGGATGCAACGAGAGGTTCCCAAAAGGCTTAATATAAGGTTTCTCCCATCCTGAAGCCAGGGACCATTCAATTGTCAGCATATTATCAGTGAACACAGTCCCAAATACCAAACCAGTGGGGTCTGGCTTTTCCTTGAAAGTCGTCGCTGGAGTGATAATCAAGTCTGAAGCCTGAAAGAACATAAAGCCAAAAATGAAGTGTATAAATATACTTAATTCAGATTGAATTAATGACAATTCTACATCAGTGAACATAGACAAATAGTATTTTATCTGCTGGGATACTTACTGACAGACTGGTTAAAATTAGCTATGTCTAATTAGCAGGTGAAGTGTTTATCTTTCTGTGTATGCACCTATACATGCAGTTTCTCAGAGCACAAGTATTTTGCATATTTTGAAATGCTGTTAAGTGGGTGAAGAAGTTCAAGGCGAGAAAACAACAAGCTAGCAATTGAAAATTTCTAGGATATTTAGATTACACCAAATGTTTACACCTACACAAGTTCCATAAACTTCTGATTGCTGTAACTCATAAATTAATCAACATAAATTGATTATCAGCCAGGACAAGGAATGAACTCCTTCCCCCCCCCCCCATAACTAAGTAGGTATGTTACACTGATTTTCATTTAATGCATAAAACCAGTGTGAGAGATCAGAATAAGCAGTCAGTATTGTATTTTCCTAGAAGGATCTCGATAGGACGAGGGTAAAAAAAGATCATTTTTTACATGATAAACTGTGCCATGCACAGGCTTTGTCATGCAAGCCATAACTAACTGGCTGCAGAAAAGCATCATACACTTCCATAGGTGAACCATGATCAGGAGAGCAGGGCCAGGCAGGAAAGGTCCACTCTGGGCCGCATCCTCTTTGCCTGTTACTGCGGGGAAATCTGGCTCTCCCACCTTGGGTACGCACTGCATTGACTGCGACGTGGCTACTTTGCCCTCCCCACTCCAAACAATTTCCACGTGCCTTAAAGAAGGAGATTCTGCAAGAGCTATCACCAACTTTGACTCGGCACACATTTTGCATAAAATTCATCTCAAGCTTTTCAAAATTTACCACCCCTCATCTCCATAAACAACCTGATTTTCAAGATGCCTTTAATGAACTGTGGCCTATTTTTTACTTTTTTTTTCTGCTTAATGGCTTAGATGTGAAATTAACTGAGAGCTGGAACACATGAACAGCAGAAAGCTTGTTTTAAACAACCTCCAATTACAGGGCTTGTCAAGATACTCCAGTGCATTAGCCTGCTTGTGCTAATACATAAGCTGATGAAAATACAATTACTCTCCTTAACTCTTTGGAGCACCCTTTCTGCTGTGGGCAGCGAGTGCTCCAGTGGGAAAAGCACTATTAATGATGTACTGAAAACAAAAATGAGTTTTACTTGACAGCCTCTTATCATGCACTTTGAAAAACAACAGAACACAGAATAGCAGGCATGGAAATAAAAGCCAGGAAACAGTGCTCGCACTTACTCCCACTCTACCACTCAGAGAACACTTAGGCAGGAGCAGGGTGCCAGTGGGCCTTGCAAGGATGCACAACAGGGTTATATGTTACCTCAGCACAGAGATGCTTCAATCAGAACTCTTATTTCCAGCCCTCTCCAAAGCCAAGGCTGCTGTATCACCTCAGGCCATTTTTATTAAAAGAATTTTCTTTACAATAAGGTGGCTTGGACACCAGTAATACGATAGAGTGTCTCACCCTGCATGGCTCATTCATCAACCTGCTCATTCCTGCCCATGTCAGCCGCCTCCTCAGCTGCGGCAGCACAGCTGGTTCAAGGCCCGGTGAGAACTATGAGCACCAGAACTAGAGAACTGGGGTTTGGGCCGAGGCAGCTGGCGGCACAGAGCGCAGACGAGGTAGCTGTGATGGTTTCCTGAAAGGAAACAGCATTTCCTGAGCATGGAGCTTCCTGGAGCTGCGCGCTCCGAGCAGGGAGCCTCTCTGCACTTCCCTCTGCATGCAGGAAAATCGGCTTTTGGACAAGGCATTTGGAAAACACCTGACCTGCCAACATCAGCTACGACATCGGACTCGTAACTCTTCCTTCAAATAACTCTAGGGATGCTCTGCAACCTCAAATACTGGTTAAATTCTATAGACAGAGCAAAAGTTATTAAGCAGGCAAGAAGTTTTCTTGATCCCTGTAATTCTGACAAATCCTGTCAAATCTGTATTTAAAACATGTTTTATTTGTCCATTAGCATTGTCCTTTTTCTTGAGTATCTTTCTCTTTATTCACCCTACAGTTCTTCTCCCTGTCTTTGCCAATCAGCAGGTGCAATAAGCTGATACTATCCACAATCTGCTGCATCTTTCAGAATCCCAACAAGCGCCTTCTAAGGCAAAAACACCACCAGGTGCTGCAGTACATTCAGTATTTTTGACGGGAGGTAGTGGCATCTTGGAAAAACAATCCTTTGTGTCCTCCCTCTCACAACGTGGTCTGCACCACAAGATACTGCCCGCATCCTCAGCCTCTTCTACATCTCTGAGCGATGAGGCCCCCAACTCATCATCATCATCATCACTTCTCCACCGCCTACCCCTGCCCTTGGCTTAACCTTGGGCTCTTGGAAACTCTTGTTG
>JAUBNY010000748.1:1212039-1228887 GCA_032275445.1 Crypturellus soui
TGATTCAGCCCAAGGCTCCCTTAAGATAGTAGAGGCCCCTTCTTCCACCCTTGAGGAGATCCAGATTATAAAGAAGGCAAAACTCCAAGAATCTCTACAGCCTCACTCACCTTTACTGATGCACCTTTACTGATGAAACCTAAATGAACTAATAAGCCCTTTGGTTTGTCCCTTTGTCATTATTCTCTTTCTCTACTGATAAAAAATTCAAATGATTTTTTCTTTTTTTAAGTTAAGGAACATGAGAGAACAGAATTCCCACAGATTAGAAAGAAGCAATTCCATACAGAACGATTAATAGACACCACAGACCACAATTGTTTAATGGCCTCATACAGAAAATATTCTCATAGACTCATATTCAAATATTTCCATAAATACAAGACTGTGGCTCCTCTTTGCTAATGGGACGCGTTAACTAATTATACTACTCACATTATTGGTTATTAATATCTGCTGCTGCTTCTCAAAGGTCTGACAGCTTGCTTAACACAATTTCTAACGCCATGCTGTTCTTTGCCTCACAACCGCTGTATTTCCGCGCTGCAGCACAAACACAACAGTCCATTTTTAGAAAGAGTTTGCCTAGAAGAAGATTTGAGTCTAACACAGGCTGAAGGCTCACACTGGCCTGTGACACAAGACTAAAATATAAAGATCTGTGACATTTCACTGATATTGCTTTTCTTTTTTTAACAGAGTCACAGCATTTTAATTAGATCTTCAAATAATGCTTTCTAAACAACAAAGCTTAAAAAATGGTGTACAAAGACTTAAGACACTACTGCCTCGGGCTTTGAAAACTATCATTTCTACTTGGCACAAAGAAACTGAAACATAAAAATGAGATACTTACAACTATACTTTTAATAAAAATAGCTGTATTGACAGAAGAAATGAATTGAAAACCTAAATTTTCAACAAATAAGTGAGAAATATTTGGAATAAGTACCCTGTCCAGTAACAAACACCTTGTGTGGAATAGCCAAGAATAGAGTCATAATCCCAAGTGTCTGTGTCCTGTGCAGTCACGGTTAAACCTTCTTAACCTGATTTAAATAAGCTTGCAGACATGCAGGGAAGGGGATTTATGGAATGATGGTCCCCTGAATTTATCATTTCTAGTGGAATTTCCAAAAGATCTTTTAGGACCATCAAATGCAAAAAACTTTATCACGGTACAGTCTCTTACACACATTTTAGTAATAATTTCAAACATTCAGTGGACTACACCTGCCTTTTTGTTTATTCCACCCCTCTCTCTCTCAATCTGGTAAACACAAGTTAAGCTTTGCAAATTGCCATGAATTTTATCATTTGATCTGCTGCAGAAATTGACATATTTTGGTGACTGAGCATACTCAGGACTTGTGAACAGATAAGAAGTGCGGATTAAGATAAAACTTTTTGAGCTGTCTAGGTAATTATTTCATATGGATGTATGGATTATCTGTATGTGCAGAAAGCACAAAAAATATTAAAAAGACTATATTATCTTTCTTAATTGTAGTTCTCCTTCCTATATATTGAACAAAGAATCCATTTAATATAAATTCTGAGGACTCAGTACCACAGTGGCATTTAGGAAAAATTAAGAATTCTTGAAAGCATGGACTTTTTAAGTTTTTGGGGAGGGTCAGATAGTTTCCCTTATGAATCACTGACTAGTGCTAAAAGGCTTTCATTTTAAAAGCAATCCTTCACTTTTGGAAAAAATATAAAGATATAATCCAAATATAATTTCCAAAATTCTAGTACAACCTCTGTGCTTTTATAGAAACTTTATCTTAAGATCCTAGTTAACAAAGAAGATAAAGCATCACTTTCCTTGGGCTGCAAGTTAAGTCCACAAAACTGCTCCCTGGCTGTTCTCCAAGCATCTCCCTTTCATCTGGGCTAAATGCTCCTGTTGTTTGTTGAAAATAATTATTTTTACTTACAATTTCAAGAACTTCAGATAACAAAACAGACAGTTTCCCTGCTACAGCTAAACCCCTGTAACTATTTGAGGGGCATTATTTCTGTCAAAAGAAACACAGTTAGAACTACTGCTTGCTATGGGCTTTGCACTGAACAGGGTGATCCTGGATCTCAAATGCCACAAGATAGACAGGTTCCCAAGGGCACTGAGAAAGCACTTGCAGGCTGTTGGGATATCATCCCTTAGCCTAGCACAGGAGAACCAGGGAGAATTATTTTCACAGCCGTAAGAACATGTTCTTGCTTAGCACCATTTCTGGGCTACCACAGTCCTGAAGAAAGAACCAATGATGCTTCTCTACTACCAACCACTCTGCGCTCACAGCCTTGAGCTGGAAGCATGACCTGCAGGGAGGGCCATGTCTGCCACTGCTGAGCTGCGTTGCTGCTCTACCTGTGGAGACAGCTGGCACTGAGCTTTATCCTAACCACACTTTTCCAAGAGCTGGAAAGAAAGTATCAGATGTCTAAGTCAGTCTTGCCCAGCCTGTATTATCCTTTTTTAATAAACTCCTGAGTTTATACCTTTAGAACACAGCGTTTTTGTAATATGTTAGAAACAAAGTGCCATTAATAGAGAGTTGTATCCACAGGATGAATTCCGACTATTATTAGTAACATTCAAATAGCTGTGTGCAAAGCCTGTGTGGATGCACATTTGCCAGGAAAGTGAAATAAGACAGAGAAACAGAATCAGCACTCTGAGTTTTGTTCAAAGTTCATGGTAATCTGATGCCAAGGCTGCACATTTTAAAATATGCAGCTAAAAGCCCTAATCCTGGGAAGGGCAACATCTGTGTGACAGGACTTGTAAGAACAAAATCCAACATCCTTAATATTTTTTATTGGCAATATCTCAACTTGAAGCACAAACACCTGCCCCGGAAATATGTTTTCAGTTTCTTCTTGCCTCACCCAAAGCAGAAAAATATTAGGACTATCCATCGTTGTGGAGATGTTGGCTGTTTATTTGTAGGCTATAGCCACAGTGCAGAAATAATTGTTTTTTTCTAGTCTGCGCAGTTCCTAGCAGGACGGCAGGCAGCTCAGAGCACGGTTCACTTTATGCTCTGAGACATTATGGCTCTGCAAAACAGGTCGTGGGGCAGAGAGTGTCCAGAAAGTGCCTGGACCCAGCACCCCACACAGCTCCGCAAGAGCCAGTGCCAGCCTGGGCATTGCGTAGACGTGTTGGCGCGGCCTGCAGTCAGTCCTACAAGTCCAGGAGCTCAGCAGGGATCACGAGACAGGCACAGCACTGCGCTAACCCACCTGCGGAGTTGCCAGGCTGCCTGGGCTCCCATTCCATTGGCCTGGGGCCCGGGAAGGCTGCGTTTGTCTGCAGGAGACTGGGCAGGAGAAAGCACAGTAACTTAGCAGTCATTCAGGTATGGGAACTTCGCTTATGTGTTATCCATTCCACTATTATAGCTCCTCATAGTAGCAAATCAGCACAGATTAAACTGTAAACTATAGTTATTTTATAACTAATTCTACATAGGATTGAAATATCAAAATATAGAGAAGCAATGGAAATAGAAAATATTTAAAAGAGTACTTAAATAAGGTGTGTCATATATTAGTCTCTCATTGAAGAAAAAATAAACTCCATGCCAAAAAGTTACATCGAGACAAAAAATAGAGTTTTCCAGATTTATCAAAACACACAGATTAAGTGCTGTAGTCATGTTATTTCATGATACTATTACATGAGAAAAGGTACATCCAAGAGCCAAACCAAGTATGTGCCTTTCCTGATTCAACATTCAATCATACAGAGGATGGCTGCAGTTTCCACCTTCGGTTTCATATGTCTTTCCTAGAAATCTGATGCTCACAGTACACCAAAATTACAAGTATAATTTCTTAGGTAATGGTCAGACGCCACAGCCAGTTCTTTAAAAATACATATACATAAGCATTAGTTCAGTATAAAAAAAGAGTTGCTCTGGTGGAAGGAGCTGAGTAGGTAAATCCTGGAGATTCGACATTTTCTACAATACAGGAAATCTAAGCATAAACATTGTTCCTTCTGATGTTCCTCATCCGCTCCAAGATTAGTCATGATGTCTAAGTGCAATCCATTAGATATCTCATAAATCACGGAGCAGTCAGGATTAGCTTTCTAACTGTAGAAGTGAATCAAATGTAATTCAGTAGCAAGTGGTATCAACAAAGTTCTGATTCTGACTTGAGAGAAGTCCATAAGAATTAAGAACAGTGAACAGCAAGCCAAGGAGCTCACTACATCCTACTATCTATATGTAATACTCCTTCCTTTCCAGAATACGGAGGAAGAACTCTTTAAGTCCCCCGTTAAACAGAAATTGCAGTGAAATGCATATAATCTACCTACAAACCACAACACTGCATTCTAAAAAGAAGTGTTTTCAGAGAGGGAATATAGTATTCAAATATTGACATCATCCACTTTTATGCAACTTTGAAAATAAACCATTTCCCATTTTCTGTATGTCCATTCCCACAACCTGGATTACTTAGGTTACTTGCACACAAATATCAGCTTTCATTGAAATATCATTACTAATAGTTTCTGAAGTTGTAGCCATATTTTTTTTTCACAGAAGCAATTGTGAAGCCTTCAAATGAATCCAGTTTTATTTTGTCACTGCGTAGTATCATTTTTTTCCTTCATTTACATATATATTTCTTTTTGGGGAGACAGAGAGAGAGAATGAAGCTACAAAAACTGCAAATTATTATTATATTGCATGATGTGGCAAAGAATACATATCTCCCAACCAAACACAGACCATGGTACATTGTTTTCTAGTGACTGCAGTTAATCTGCAGAAACAGACTCATACTGCAGGAAAGGACCTAGAAATCAGACTTCAGTCTGAGCCAGCTGTTTTTTCTAACATTATTTCCCGTATGACACATCTGTTCCACCTGCTAATATATTTTCCCCTCACACATACAGATTCTCCACTCATGAGTGTGTCAGTCAGACTCCACTGACTGACACACAAGAATAAAAGGAAACTGGCTCAAAGTCATCCAATATCTGGAGCTTGGGTAAGGGAGCTGCTTGACAGCCAGTATAATTTAGAGCTGCCTTAAGGCTCCTCTGATTTATGGCCTGTTCACCTATGGCCCAACACTACCAGAGCACTTGTCACTCTGTCTATCCATCCTTCAAGTGGACTGTGCAGGAGGAAACAGTGCAGGCAGTTACATAAGTGGAAACAGCTCCTTTTTCTAAAGAAATTGTTCTTGTTTTCAAATACTTACTCTAGTAATCTATACCATATATATATACACACACACATATATATATATTTATATAGGGATCTATCTTGTCTGCTTATTAAAAGTAGATTTACAAAACAATTCTCCCCTCCATGTATGTCAGATGTTAGAGTTTTCTAACTGTTTACATGCCTACGTCAACATTTCACAAAGGATTCTGGCTGAAAAGTCATCCTAAATCAGCCTTCTCTCATAAAACTGCCAGAGATGTTCAGTGCAAGGGAACAAAGAAGAGAAGGACTCAAAGGGGCTGAGAAAGGTGAAAACAAAATCAAGTGGCATGTTGCTACTAGACCAAACCCTGCAGTCATGGGATCTCTTTCTCTTTGCTGTCCTTGGCAAGGTTTTTATTAGAATAAATCTTACCACAGAGACCAATACTTTCTCTGCAGCATTTATTTTCTATATCTAATAAAGTCTGAGAAGCTAAAAGGGAAATAGCTACTTAAGCATAATCCAGAAGATTGCACTGGACTGGACACTACCCAAAGAGTCAGGAAGAACGTGACGGTTACAAAGCATATCACTAAAATTTCAACTCATGTACTGCTGACAGTAAGTCAGCAATAACAGGAAAGGAACTGCTGAAAAAGCACAAGTGAGGTCAACTTTTTGGAGTAATATTTTTAAACATCTGCAAAAGACAGATGAGGCTTTTAAAGGTTATATGTAAAGCAGGGAAACAGAAGGAGAAAAGAGAATAGTAGATGCGTAACAAAGACCAGAGAAATAGAAAAAAGAGAGGCAGAGATTGGGAATGGGGACAGAAGGCAGAAGTCAAAAGCCGCACGTGTTGATGGGCTCTGAGTTCCCAACAGACCATTAATTAATAACTGTGTCCACACACTGTCAGAAATATTCTCCTAGTTACTAGTGGAGTTGCTGAGTGCTGAGAATGTGCCAGAGCTGTGGTGTGAAGCCCTTCTGAGACCCTTAAATTTGCAATTTTGAAACCAGAAAGAAGAAAAAATAGTTTTGAACATCATGCCAAAATTAGACAAATAATGAAGTATAAATAAGAGCATTATATAGCCTTTGTTTAGAGAACTCATGAGGGTAATCACTCTAGAGCTATATTGCTTTTAAGCAGGTAAGAGTTAAGAAACATTCAGGAATACCATATTAGTTTTTGCTTAATGTCTATTAAGCTTTTAGCTGTCACCTGAAACTAAAATTATTCTTGAAAAATTTTCAATTTCTTAAAGGGTTAATAAATAGTGAAAATAATTTCAAACAATGTAACTCCTGCTTACAAAATTATGCTTAAGCATGTCAGCAGTTACAAACTCTTGCTCCAGAATCTCCATCACATTGCAGATGATGCCTGGCTCTGTCCAATTAAATGCTCCAAACACTCACATTTTTGCAAACAACCTACCTTGAAGGACTCAGTCACATGTTTTGTAGCGTCCCCTGCACATCCTCCAGCCACACACTCATTCTGACAGACCTACATGGAATAAAAATAGAGAAAATCAGATTCACTGTATGTCGTAGAAAGATTGAGATATATGTAAGGACAAATTATATTTAACAATTGTTCAGACTTCAATGTCAGCAAAAATACTAGCAAGACTTTTGTATTTTTGTAGCATAATTTTAAACCTTTTAGATTATTTTACTTTAGTTGAATTATTTTGTGAACTTGAATTTTGGCACGTTAGTAGGAGTGATAACATCTCATATTAGCCTCAGGTACACTTCACAGTAATCTACAGACAACATTCTCAAGTCTTTAATTTAAAACTAAATACTGAGTTTTATACAACTCCCTCAGATCATGGGTTCACTACTAAAAGCATCTTCCCTAGCAGTTCTGCTTATTTTTGCGTTTTCTCAAAGAGGTCTGACCTAGGTGGATTAGAAGAGAGGGAAAGAATCATTTTCTCCAAGCACATCAAATGATCAAATGAAGGCCCTGACAAGGAACACTCGCCTACGTAAATATATAAGCAGAACGTTTTGAATTACTTGCTGGGTCAGTTTGAAGGTTTCTGCTACTGATCATGAGACTAAATGAAAGACTGAGGGAAAAGGGGTGATAGCTCTAGATATTCTTCCATTTAGTGGCAGTAAGATGAGGTAGGCAGGTGCAAGACATTGACCCGAATGCAAGACTTGCAGTCCTGCAGCATCAGGAGAGCCTCTTTGAAGACCCTCCTGTGCTGCTAAGACATCCAGGGTCAAGGGAAGGACAGGGGTCTGAAGGCAGTCACTGCCACAGCTGATGGGAAAGGGCTACAGGGGTCCCTGCATCAGCCACCAGTTCCTTACGGCAGCCAGCAAGTCCTGCTGCGGCTGAGACTGGGGCCAATGGGTCACAGGCTGTGAAGCCCAAAACATGCCAAGCAGGTAACATGTCCTTCCCCTTGGCAGATCTCAGGGTTGCAACATCAAGGATGGTACTTCACGGAGCCCTCGAGGGAGAGCAGACTTGCACGGAGCAGCACAAGGCGAATTCACAGCCAGCGGGGATCTCACTTCCTCTCCCATCCCCCAGCAGTGCTCCAAAGAGCGAGGGCACAACATCCCCTCCTGCCTTTCCTCACCACCCCCAGCTTTCACCCTGCTCTTCCCCTTTTTCCTATTCTCTGCAATGCAACATGCAATTCTGGCTAAAAGCTCCTCACTATCAGTGAAAGAAGGATCTGCTAAGAGAGATCACAAACCCCTTCTCAGTTTACCAGCACACAACACTTCTTTTTTCCCTTGAAAGTTTTTAAAAAGAAGCTTCATTTACTTTAAAGCTTAGCTATTATCATTATTCCTCCAGGAAGGCAAGTCCTTCTGCGAGAGTCTGTTAAACAGACATAAGCACAGTATAACAGATGCCTGCTTTCCCTGTAATTCTTCAAATATTCCCAAATTCAGTGGTAAAAGCCCAGGAGGCTTTCATGAGACCACCAGCTTTCAACAGCCAAATATGCTGCCTGTGAATTAAACCAACTGCTTCTCCTTGGCACAGCAGTGAATCAGGGTGCAGAACACAGTGGTTCCCAGCTGACAGGGTGGTAACTGCCAGCTGTGAAAACAACAATCTCCCAAGCAGCTCCAGCTCCATTGCAGGCTTTTGTCTGGTATCTGATATGTGCAACTGGATTTTCTAACAGCAGTTGCTGGTAATAGCAAATACTGACAAGTGCTCGCTCATTAATCCTCAATCTCTTTTCTCCCCTGCTTTGTGAAGTTACTCTGAAGGCAGGTGTTGGTATCACACAGAAAGGACAAAATCTGGATGTGGTTTAATATTCTCGTTCATGATCTTTAAACAGATAAAAAATCTGCAAGTGAATTTGAAGTATGAACCACTTACAGTAAGAATCATTAAGGACTCATCATGTTTTCATTCAATTCAGGGTTCCCACTGTATTCAATGAAGTCCATTTTTTGGAGCATACGCCACTGAGCCAGTTCTGTTCTCAAGAAAATCATTATGTTTTATAGATTTAATTCATATTTAAAGCCGCAGCTAACTGCCTTTGTTAACCACCCTGAGATCAGATTGAGTTAATCCCTCAGCACTAGGAAGACATATCACAATTACCTTTTAATTGGCGGAGTCATATTTTAATGGCTTATAAATCTGAGACATGCTGTTAAATACAATAAGGGAAATTACTCCCTGGTTTAGCACCCACATGAACAAGGGAGACATGCCAAGGCTAGACTGGCCCTTTTTATTTCATGGTATGGTAGATTTAAAACTGGATCCATTACTATACTGACATTATCCTGAAGATACATTTCAGATACTGTGTCAGAGCCTCCTTAAAAGCCACTCAAGTTTGCAGACCAGTTCTAGACCAAAATATTACGATGCTGTGCAACTATTTTGGCATGACAGTATTTTCTAGGTTGGAGTGGAGAGCCAAAAGCCATTCTTTTATGGTCTATGGGCCTGCTCTTTCTAAACTTGAAATATCACACTATTTCACCATTTTTCTTAAAAAAAAAAAAAAAAAGGTAACTTTGAATTTGCACACTGATGTTAGTAAATACAAATCTTATATGAGCAAAAAGTGTAAAACATACACCCTTAAAATGGGTTTTACAAGTCATTATATCACTAAAGAACATTATCAAAATAAAGACCTGGTAATTTTTTTTTTATTGTTATATTGCAAGTAATTTCTATAGAGTCTGTACTATTAGGTAGGAAATTATATTTATTGTTTTTAAAATCAACTCAAGATCTGCAGTTTCACAAACTCCTTAGTCATCTTTTTGCTTTCTCATCCCTATTGAGTTGGTGCAACCGATCTTTGTGAAAACTCCTGCCTATCTTTAGCAGTGTCCTCAGGGCTGCTATGCCTCCAGGACTTCAGATAATCTGTGCCTCTCCTTAAAGTATTCAGACCACAGTACATCTTTCTGGACAAGACTGTGAACATCTAATCTGAAATTCTGTGTAAATATGAATTGAATGATCTAAGTACGAATGAAATGACCCATGTGTCCTTAACTAGTCAGTCCAAAGACATCTCTGATGTCTCCACTGTGACTCAGAATTTCATCAACACCACCCGCACCCTCTCGAGTAGTGCCAGTGACAGGGAACACCAGCAAAAACAATTTTGTGCTGCTGCTGCCTAGGAAGGCCGGATTTGTAGGCAGTGCTTTGTTGGCAGTTCTTGGATATTCATAGGGGGGGAGAACCTCAAGAAACAAATAAGCCAGAGATGCACAGCTGTGGTGGCATATAGTCCCTTCTGCTGAGATGTTCCTGACTCCTGCTACATAGAAAATAATAAAGATTTCATGCCCTAACTTGCTTTGGAAGGATAATGAAATTGGAATATTTATCTGTGATTTATATGAAGGTACTGCCTACAGAGAAACCAAAACAAGTTTATGACAACAGGTACTCATGCATTCACACCCATAAAATCCCACATGCCCTTCTGTTTCAGGTATAAAATAGGAATCCAGTGTGCACAAATGCCACACCTCCTGTGTTGTTCCTTTCATATAAAGCATTTGCTTGATTTGAAAACGGCATTTATTTCTCTGCAGGAAATGCTAATGTGATCTGATAGCTACACCACAGAAAATATGAATTTGCAGAAAAAGGGCTACTGAAAGGGCTACAGAATGACTTTCACTCCCTAAAAATAATTTTTAAAAATCAACCAATTGTCAGATTGAGGGACAAAATCTGAATATTGCTGTAGGACTGAGTCATGAAATACTATTTTTAACATAAATTTAGAAGACTTTTAGTTAATGACCTTTATGAAAGACTGCTAGGACTTGGGAAGCTCATTTATGTTATCCAACAGCTAGGCCTGCTTAACTTCACCTGCCATAGGAGTTGCTCTACATTATACAAATGTTTTTAAAGTGTCTGTATATTGTATGGGTATAAATGTGAACATACCTGTGTGTCACCATGTAAATACTACCAGGTGAGTTCATCAGGCTGCATTGCTTACAGGACAGCATGCCTTACCATGCATTAACATGAGAAGATCTCATCCATGCTACTACTTTTAAATACTGTCTTCCCAAAATCAACAAGAAAGAAGGGATAAGCAAGCTACCTCTTAGATTGTATTTCTAACCCCTTACCAGGCCAAACAGAGATCTCTGAGATGCCTTTTTTAGTTTGGCACACATCATAGGTATTGGCTTGATAGGCTTAAACACTCCAGAGACGAGGTACAGCACAAATCCCAGAGCAGCTCCATTGACAGGACTCAATGTATATACGTAGCGCAGAACACATACATACAAACAGGGGGCAATTCAGCACAGGCCACTTCAGTGCTCAGTCTTATACTGAGTTCCTCAAGAAGAATTCCTACTTGTCTTGACTTCTGTACTCCCCACATGTTTTTCTCTAAGGCTGCTCCTGCCTTAAGTGTATCTGCAGTGGTGCCTTGACTGCTGAGCATTATCCCTCTACCACAGCTGCTTCTTCAAGCCCATGCCTTGACCTGGTACTAACACTGGTTACACACATAGAAAGTGTAATAAAGGCATAGAATAAGGGAAAATACAAGTAATCTAGCAGAAGGAGGAAAAAAAAAAAAAAAAAAAAAGAAGAAAGCAGGCTTCCTGATGATTTAATGACGACCTTGGCATGAAAGCATGTGAGCTCAGAACATGCAGAAATTTCTTCTTTCAAGAAAGCTGTATTACAAAACATTGAGGTTGAATTTTAAAAAATACATCATTAAAATAGTCCAAAGAATGTGGAGGCACCTAGCTTCTGACTTGAGTAGTTTCTTTGATTTAGTTTAAAGCAATTTTTAAACTAGCATAAATAAAATGGAAATACGTTCCTCTTTTAGAACAAGTACCACTACTGTATTTACATTAAAACCAATTCAGATTATACTAGTACAACGTATTGGATAGAAAAACTTTAAAATGGAGAACATAAAACAGTTGAAATATTCAGTTATTCTATCCAAGATTCATATTTAGTAACATTAATAGCTATATCCCAGCTCTAAAAGCAAAACAAGTTGGTTTCAAGAAGATGAAACAAATGCAGGACAGTGCTGCCAAAGGAGAGTCACTGCAGTCAGCAGACTGGTGAGAAACCTCTCTAGGAAAGGAGGCTGTTTTTCTGATGTCAAACTGCAATGAAACGCTGAGTTCAGTGATGGGCTTTCTAGCTCAACAGGTCAGGCACATCAGCTCACCTGAAAGGTGTACAGCCAGACTAGGCAAGGTGAAGGATGACTACTACTAAACCGCCAAAAGAACGTGTGCTTCATAAACTGCATCACAAACAGGTCTAGAGGGGAGAAAAAGAGCATGCTAGAAATAGAAAATTAGTTTAATCTGGTATGACTAACAGTAAGAAGAACCTGACAGGATTCCATTTGATTTCAAGCTACAACTATTCTGCCAGGTATTTTGGAAAATCTACAATATAAACTGTGAACCTGGAGTGTAAGATACGATCATTCCCAATTCAAAGACACGGAAAACCTAACACCAGCCCCATCCAATAAATGGCACAGGGCAGCTCAATTTGCTGTGGCTCTATTTGGTGACCTTTCAGAGCCTTATTAGCTCTGCCTTGACATATTCCCGCACAATCATACAGTGCTACTTCCCATTTCGTTTACATAACTAGATAAGCACTGTAGGGAAACCTTCTTCCCACATGACCTCCGAATACAATCTGCTTTAACCTTATTTTCAAACTTGCTGCTCACACTGTTCTTACTTTTGTTTCCCTTTCTATAAACCTTCTGTTATTCTGGCACTCCCCCAGTGCCATTTCCTCTGCCTTCACCCTTTTGCTCATCTCTCAGACTCTTCCCTTCTCACTGGAGAAAACAGTTTTGTTTTATTAGGAAAATAGGGGGGATGACCTAATGGATCCCTTCCATGCCTAACTCCTATGACCAGTGCCTATAAGTGCTTCTTTTGTTGGTTTGTTTGTCTGCTCTAGCATTAATTAGGTTTTTAACAAGTGCTTTGTTTGCTAGAATGGCATAAAGAAAAACATATTAAAGCAGCCAAGTGGATCTGGTTGACCTATAAATTCATCTGCCTGTTTGCTAAACAGATAGTGTTTTATGGCCATGTGATACAGTTATTGCTTAAACAAAATAAAATCCATAGGCATTATGAGTTTATTGCTTGGGCCCAAGTCTTGTGATAGGAAATGTTTTACATCACACTAGAAACAAGAAAGAACATAAATGTTTTATCTATCCTCCCTTAACAAGGTAAAACAACTTTACTGATAAACACAAAGCAGCTTCTGTTGATTAACTTTTCTAACACTTCACTTTGCTGATACACTCCATAAAACCAGGTACTAAATTAGCATCTTAAGACTTTGTAGTAATGTTACACAGAATTATGAGATGCAATTTTAATTGCATTGTTCTGCCAACAACACAATAAATTGTAAACACAATAAAAAAAAATCTGCTTATTTTCCTCAGGGATCTAGCACGGGTTACACTGCCAACATCTTGTCTACTGACACAGCTATGCATGTCTAGTACAGATATGGTCTAAAGACGAATAAAGAGCTTATTTGTGAAATTCCCTGATTTTCCCTGAAAGTACCCACAGACACCACAGCTGATGACCAAGGCAAGTGGTTTGACGTAATGTAATTAGCAAATGATAATGCTACCAGTACAAACGTGCACGTAGCAGAGACAAACAAAATCTTTGTCCGAGGAATAACTGAAGGCTTAGAACTGGAAACAGATAATTTAGTGGGGGAGAGTACAGCTTCTGTGGTTTGCAAATAAATCATTGCAGACTTCTAGAGGGGGGAAAAAAGCAAACCACAGCACATGCAGTGATGTGTTCCAAAAAGAGAACCGACACGCTTAAAGAGCTCCGAGATGAAAACTTGTATTTAAGGGCATCCTCCTGTGCCCAGTCTCTCGTGGCAACAGTAGTACGAGAAGGAATACAGGGTCAGACCTTAATCATTCGCCTGTACTCCATGGTCATTTGTAACTATTCTCAGAGTGCTCAGAGCGTGTCCCATTTAAGTCCATTTTGCACTGGAATAAAGGTTTTACATAAGACGCTGAGCAATGATGAATCACACACTGAAAACAAAAGCTCACGGGGAAAAAAAAAAGGCTTTTGAAGGGGGAAAAAAAAGTTACATTTTTTTCCCACAAGTCCTGCATACACTGGAGATAATAAACTGGTACCTTGCAGCCTGCTCTCCAATATCAAGTACAACAAAATGTTCAGCAACTCTGCATGGTTGCTGGTCTGTGAAGGACAGACATAAACTGCCCTGGTACCACATCTGGCCCTGATAACTTTGCATGGCCTATTTAATTCCTCATGGAGTATTAAATGCCACAGGTGCAAAAGGGTTGACCAGGTTAGGCTGTTGGGGCTGTCACTGCCTGTTCCTGCTCCCAAGGAGTATGTTTAGCTGTTAGATGTGCAGCCGATAGAGCTGATAAAGCATGGCAGCAGCTCTCTGACCCTGCACGTGAATGGGCTCAATACTGTGTTTTTTCTTGTATTCTGGCAGCCGAATAGTTCCTATGGTTCCTGCAGTTATTTTGCAAATGTTTGTTCTGGATAAAGAAATAGAACCTTCATTGTTTAAAAGCTTTAAAATAGGTTTCCCTACTGAGACACCCGGAATTCTTAAGAAGTAGCACTGCCTTTGTAGTCACAACACCCAAGTGAGGGAGGGTAGAAGTATCTGTCTCTTTTACGGGCAGGAAATCCAGGCACAGGTAATCCCACCTGCTCACCCCCCGCCACACACACATGGGCTGTTGCTTTAGGGCAATCTGACACACACACAGGAATGGGCTGTGCAAGTTCCTGAACCCACAGCTCCTTACCAAGCCATGCGCATCTCATCCATTGCAGCTGAGATCATTCCAAAGGAGGAAGAACAAGTGTAACCGACTGATGTGGTTTTGGCTCTGCGCTCTGTTTGCGTGTGGCTTTGCCCCACGCAGGCTCCTTTCGTAACAGCACACAGGTGGCGACCGCTCGAGTCCTGTCTGTACTAGTGCCAGTCATTTTTAAACTTAGCATTAGTGGGGTGACAGAGTGGGAGATCCCTCCTTGGATTTTAACAAAGCCTGGATTATATCCCTGTGGTGTGATCTTTGGTATGTGTTCAAACACTGCCTGCATCTGAATTAATCTTACACAATTCAGCAAAGCAAAAAGGAAGTTGAAGCCTTTTTTTTTTTTATTTAAATCCTGAAATAAGAGAACTATCCTGCAGGGAATATGGTTGAAGACCATGTTTGTTTTCTTGTTTAAGCTAACAACAAGCTACATCGAGGAAGCATGTTTGCATGACACACATTCAGCTGTAAACATGAGACCAACCTCTCTTACTCTACAGCCTTTATAAGGGTCTGTGGGTGCAGCCAGTGGTGGCAAGTACAAACCGCAATACCAAGGAAAACAGCAATAAGCACATGGAAGCACCAAGAAAAGTAAAACACAGCCATACTATCACACATGGCTTCCTTGAATGTGGAAAAGCCAGAAGGAGCTGCTTTGCTTGATGATGCCTGCTCAAAAAAGGTAAATTTTTTGAGACTAATGACAAAGGCTAGGTTAATCCAGCTGCTAAGCATACATTTGACAACGCGTAACAACCTTAACATACATCAAAAATCATGCATCCTAGCACTCCAAAACTTGGGGTGTTTCAGAACTAAAGCTATCCCTATGTATCCTTTCTAAATTCCTCAGGAGCAAGCACTTCATCTGAAATCACCTATCATGTTTGTTGACAGTGCTCAGAGCAAACTGGATCGTGCCCAGTGAAGTTCAGAGCAAAATATCACTCAGCACATTAAGAGTGACCTTGGAAAAGTTATGGGCACAGATGAGGTATTTATAGATATGCCAGCAGGAAACATAAGCAACCAGAAGCTCTTTGCCAAAATTACTGCATGGTAAAAGGTCGTCACATGAGCAATACAATCTCTATTAGAAAAGAGTTAACTTTGAAATACCTGGAACTAGTACTGAGAATAATAAATAGACTCATTACAAGTAAATACTGTTCAACACCTCTATAAAAGCTTGTTCAGCTCAGGAAGTCTAATTTGATAACATTTCTTTATAATGCTCCATGATTCAAAGGTTTTGACTGGCTTAGTAGTACATGAATATCAAGATTCTTGAGCAGAATGTCTCTTATTTATGGAAGCACAAAGCTGTTGATTATTTTAATATGATTTAGAACCTGATCTGATATGTTTTATACTGAAATCCACTTCAGCAGGAAGTGGCATATTCAGTTCTTCGATACATCACAATAAATATTTTGGCTAACTGGGACTATGCTCATGGTACACTTCTCAACACGGAAAAAGCAGAGATTACAGAACTTGTCTCTGTACTCATCAGAGCACTGTGTAACACTGAGGAACAAGCTATACTCATAGATCAGCTTGCAGTACAGTCACTTTATGAAGAAAGCACCGCTGCAATAGAAGGATATGAGAAGCAGAACTGAATCCAATACAGTCAAGTAACCAAATGAATTTCTCTTATGGTTTCACAAGCAAAACACTTTCTCGCATGGGAAACTGCCTTTCATTTGTTTCCTCAACTACACTTCTTTTTCTAAAGATGGTTGATGCAGTTTAATGCAGAGTCTGTAATTTGTCTCCCGTGCACATCATGTGAATAGAATACTTGCATATCTAACCATATCGCTTAGAAAGCAAATGCTATACACATGAGATCAAACTAAGGATAATAAGGACAAATAAGGAAATAACGATGAATGCATTAAACATATAAGCGTGAGCACAACGTGATTTTATATTCTGTGTGCCTGCAAGTATGCAGCAGTGCAGCCGTTTCAGCCTCTGTGGCTACACAACCACTCTATACTGTAACATCCGATGCTGCTACTCCTACTACCTAGAATTGTACATGCATATTATTTTCTATACCATTAGACAACCTCTAACACCAGCACTGACTGTGATATTGGTAACTTTCCTAAGGAACATAAAAGCCTGTTTTCAAAAATGATTACAACTGTTCTAAGTATTTTACAATTCTAGAGCCTATTCTCCCCAAAATGTGCCGTGATTTTACTGAATCAAAAACTTAATCTTTCCATCTGTTTCTCAAACTCTAAAATCAGGG
>JAUBNY010000748.1:1243533-1262309 GCA_032275445.1 Crypturellus soui
CTTACCTCAGAACTAAACTGAATGCACAGGCACCAGGAACTACACTAATTTCTAGATATGTACTTTATTTTTACCTAGAGTTTCAGGGCTATTGTCTCTCCACAAGTGTGAAAGAGCCCCTTAAAGAGAACAAAGGGGAGAAAGTGTTGAACTAAGAAACCATTTCTTATCTACCATAATCTCCAAGTTTTGTTTGAAGTTAGAATCTGAGTATCCAACAGAGAACAAGACCGCATTCCTCGCTCTTGTCCGGGTAAACAGTTTCTGACCAAAGCACTGAAGTTGAAGCTGCCTAGGGTCATACAGTAAGATCAGAAACAAAGCTTTATGCTTTTCAGCTGAAAATGCCCTATTCAGCAGGCAGCTCTGCATGAAGATGTTTGCTTCTTGAAACAACACGACACCCTATCATGAACAGATACATACAAAAGGTAAAGTGCAGTGCTTGTGCAAAGTAAGGCTCAGTGGAAGAGGGGCAACCTTAACATTTTATACTAGTCTTAAATGCTGTTGACTACAGGAAGGATACAAAAGAGCAAAGCACTAAATGCATGCCCTCCTTAATTGTTGGAGGGGACACTTATTAAAACATTCTTAAAATATATAGGAAAAAAGACAGAGACAAATTATAGAAAAAGGTACCCATTTATTCAAGGTATGACAAGTATATTTACAGTATTCATTTGCTCAGGATAAGATTCATCTTTGATTTTTCAAAGCAGCAATCCTAAATTACATTTGAAAGGGGAAATGTTCCAAGTATGTTTCTGTTAAAGGTATTTTTGCAATAACAGAAACGCTTTAAGGCTAAGTAGTTTTGACTTTTACTGCCACCCACATTTAGCTTGGCAAAACTGTCTCAAAGACAATCAATGTTATTCTGAGGGATGAAGACTACGCTAAATTCACAGAGTTTTGTTCCCATCGACACTTTTCACAACTGTTCACATCTGACAAAAAATGACTTTTAATTTAAACAGTAAGTAAAAGTGAGATGGACTGCCCCCCATCTGAAAATTCCATAGGGATAAAAATGTCATATACAGCAACACATTCATAGCCTCTGAAAGATATTAGAGTTCATGTCAATGAAGGTATTTTAGCTTGCCAAACAATTTGCATTACATCAGCACTCCATATTCACATGGTACAGTCCATTTTTCCACATTAGATTACTTCTCAAAGAACCCAAAAAACCCCAACAATAAGAACCTACAGGTAGCCAATATCTATTGTGAGTGATGAACACTGCCTTCCTGAAACAGCACTTGATTCCCACAGGACAGACTAGTGTTCTACCAAAGCCATTAAGATCATTTTGCTCAACAGTCACAGTGTCACCTTGTAGTCATTTAACAGATTACAGATGCACAGGGGCAGCCAACATTGGATCTCTTGAGGTAGGAGCCACAAGTCATATTTATTCCTGTCTATAACCTATAATATAAACGACATCAGGCAAATATAACCAATTTTGTCATTTATAAAAGTGAAACACTGATTTTTTTTCAGATACTATTCATTATAAATAGGTATCATGACATGCTTTTTGCCACTGAATCTTCTATGACTATGTAAGAAGCAGATTAAATGTGAAAGTTGGAAACAGTAGATTACAGCTATTACTACAGTTGTAACAAAAAAAAAACCCCAAACAACAACAACAAAAAAAACTAATCACATATACAAGTAAACTTTGTAGTAATTTCCAAAGTTGTTGGTATATAAGAATTCTTCTTACTTTAGTAGTTAGCTTGGAAAATAAAAAATTAAAGATTTGTAACTAAAAAAAACCCACCCACCCTCTCAAAGAATAAAAAACAACCCCAGTCATTAGACCTGTAAGAATGTAGCTACTTGAGGAACTATCATTGCATTTCAGATAGCTAGTATGTATTTGAGGGAAAGGAAAAAAGTTTAAAACAACAGAAAAGTCAATGGCTACACAAATACCACTTACTTACTGATTGCTTCTTGTTAGGTGAAGACACTATGCATCTAAGCCTATTGAAAGTGCATGATGTTCAGTATTCCAATAAAAGCAAAAGGGGAAACTTTGCACTAGTAGGAGGACATTTAATTTAGGTTTACATCTTATTCAGGTTAGCCAAGAACCTCTGTAACAGCAAAGGTGATGATAAAAGTTATATTAAGATAACCCAAGGAACAAATTATAAACCAGATACCAAGATTGGCACTTCAGTTAACCAGTTAGATCAATTTTCTTCCCAGAGAATCACGTACACAGAATTTTACATTTTCATTTTATTCCTGTAAAAAATAAAATCTTCAATTTGCAGTTCCAGGGTAAACAGGGAAATATTAGCTCTACGCAATTTAAAAACAAAAGTTCATATTTTGATGAAATACATTTCACAGGGTCCATGTCAGCACCTTAGCCAAACGCATTTTTTTGTGAACTAAATTTATTTCACATGTTTTCCTGTTAGTGATAAGGGCTATGTTCTCATCAGAATGTTCATGTGTAACATGACTCAAGGAGAACAAACTGGAAGGAGTGTAAGTCAGTCTCCAGAGCCCCTTGTTGCACTCTGCATGTTCAGAACCAGCATTTAAGACTGACATTATGCAGATTCCAGAATAGAAAGCAAATACAATCAACTTACATCTGTCTTTGAAATATTACAATAACAATGTTTTATTCCAGCCTCATATTTACAAAAAAATGTTTACAGCAGAACCATAAGGGATTTCCTTTTTTGTCATAATATGCTTAAAGATGAACAGTCATCTTTCATGCAAAGACGTGTCTCTTGTTACACAAGAAGTTTTTCATTCTTTTGTATTCTGCACTCTGAGATTAGCAAGCAGAGAGTTGGGGTCACTCTTAAAAAGGGGCAGGCCTGTTTGTTCTACTGCACCTTCAAAATAAGGAGGAAAACTACAGGCACCATTAATTCCACAAGAGCTCCTTGTATGTAGTGCGTTCTCCAAACAATAACAAAAATAGTCTTGAACAGTTGTAACATGGGTTATTCCATGACTTTCACCTCTTCAGTTTATTTCCTGAACTCTGGAGTTACTTTTCCTAGAAGCACACTTGCTGAGCTTCTTCTCTAATGTATATTGTCAACTATACATTTTAAATTAAACTGTTATGAAAAGAATGTTACAAGCTTTTCCTTTGTACACAACTTAATCTTTGTGTCGAGTATTCTTCAAAAGGATTTTTTATAAATAATACAATAAGTTTAGAATCAGTCTTCTGCCCTCTTGTCATTATACCATGTTGTTGCTTTCTCCAACTTTGTCTACAAGCTGTAGAAAAGGAGAGAAAAAGTTCAAAGTTGCACAACACTTATGTACAGTGAAATTAGTCTCAAATATAGCTTGCTACTTGTGCACAGTTAGTATGTGACTGAAAATGGGAATCAAGTAGTACTCACCGAAGTCTCATGAAATTTAAGTTTGTGAAAATTAAAAATCTTACGTTGCAACCGTGTTTCTGCATGACATGTTTTCTCATATAGACATTAACAGCGCAACATGAAAATGCAACAGAATGGAAAAGGAAATAGAAGAATGCTGGGAACACTGCTAGCTTAATGATCAAAACAAAACGATACAGTATCAGCCACACATGCATTAGTAGACCAAGTAAGATATTTCAACTGACCATTACTGTGGATTCTCTTCTGAGCCTACGTAGGCTTTGAATAAAACATTAACAATTATCTTTTTAAGGCAAGATTTAACCCCATTATGGTCAAATTAAATGTGTGTAGGTAAGATCAATTGACAACCAAAACATTCAATTGATCAGGATTTGTAAGCCAGAACACGGCTCAAACTGTAAGACTGGAAGAGATCATCTTGAACACTAATTAAAAAGAAAACAAAGCAAACTGTACACAACTTGGTTGTACCCTCCAGTAATTTTCATGGAATAGTTATTAATCTGTAGCTTACAAGATCAAGGGTAAAAACTCTTGTGTTAAAGTACATATAGAAATTAGCACAGTAAAAGTAGTTGACCAAAAATCCTAGATTATCATCTTCCTAGCACCTTTAAATTTTCTTCAATTCCCTGTATATTTGGTTAAGAAAGGGGAAAACTGCATTTGAAAAGTTACAGAACTCAATAAATAATAATATCTAGCTTGGTGCAGTAGATCTGAATAAATATTGCACTTGATCATGGATTATGCATCATGAAAATTTCTGGATTGCCCATACAGGCTGCAACACTTAATTGCTTTCTCTTCTAGGCCATTCTTTCAAAATGTATCACAGTGCTCCACAAAGGAAATCAGAGTCCTTCTCATTTTAGAGACAGGAGAAGAACAGAAAGGTGGCAACAATCACCCATGGTCTTTTTAGGGCCAACGGTGAAGACAGAAGCAGACTTTCTGGCTTTCCAAATCACTGTGAAGGGACTGACAGCATTTCAGTGCTTGACAGCACTGAAGCAGGGGCAGCTTCTGCAAAGGTTTCCTTTCAGGGCTTTTACATTCAAGAATCTTCCAGTTGGAATTAACAAGAACCACATGGTGCAAGCACTCTGCAAGAATGCATTCAGTGTCACTGCTCTAAAGTTGCATTTGTGTTATTTCTGAAGTATTTATACTACTGCACCCATTAGAATGGATTAAAACATGGTGACAGTTTGAAATTTGGCCTTAACTACTGAACACTTACCGAACTTATACCAGGTAAATTCAAGAGATAGCCAAGGACTGGAACTCTTCTAATAAAGCCAACCACCACAGGAAAGAACCCCCTGGAAGAAAGATAGCAGAAGATTGCATAAGTTTAGACTTAAACAATTCTCATGTTAATATGAGTTCAAGAGATTTTTAAAACCAAGATTACACTAAAAATCCTGTAGCTTACTTGCAGCAAATTATTTTTACCAAATATATGAATAAACATTCAAAGAACAACAGAAAACAGCATATTTTCAAGTAGACTTGATTTTTTTTTTTTTTCATAAGTGGTAATCCTAGGGGAAGGCTGATGACTAAGGAATTAATATTCAACCCAGTCAACAAAATTAATATTTCCGATCTCATTTTCCAGTATTCCTATGGATACTGAGATAAATAAAAGAAAAATCTTTTCATGTTCAAACACGAATTTAATTATCTATCACAGACACCTGGAATGGAGGTTTGAGGATTCTGTGGTATGGGAAGGACAATGTTACAATATCCAATGTAAAGATCACTGAAATGAATTGCAATTAATTCTCTCTGAAGCCTAACAACTCTGGTGCTTTATTTTGTTTACTTAATTTGAAAAGTATCTATTAACTTATTTGACAAGTTCACAGAAAGTGAAAAGTCTGAGTCATGAACCAGGGGATGTTTCCTGGGACAACTCCTATGCACTGTCCACCTCACTTCTGCAGCAGAACTAAGAATCCCCTGTGGAAACATCTCAGCCTTCTGCAATGAACTGCAGCAGTCAGCTGCTGGGGGCGCTTGGCACCACCTCTGCTGGAGCTACAGATCCTCTGCATACAATAAGGATTAACATGCAAGAGAACAACAGCCACACGCGAACACTCAAGCTGCACAACTCACCAATTTCTCACCTGCACTGAGAGATGATGACTATTTGCTATATAATATCAAAACATTGTTTCCCCTCTCCCACCCTGGAATTTTTCTTAAAGACTGGATCTTTTTAGAGGTCCAATAAACTGTGATGCAGGATAGACAAGCCACTTGTATCCAACTAAAACAATTCGTGTGGACAAAAATTCGTAACAGTCGCAATATGTGGGTCAATATTTTCAGACATAACTTTAGATCTGAGTGAGGCTCCAAAAGCATTTTGAAGCATAGCAGAAAATACTGTCCCAGAACAGCGTTCCCCAGGAAATGCAATCTGGGCATATAGAAGTATTGCAAAGGAGATGGGATAAGATCAGATTTCTCTGATAGGAAATATTCTGGCAGCAAGTTAAAGACAGGATGTGGAAAAATTAGTCTAGATTTAAACCACTGAGAGGTAATAATTGTGGCTCTCTTCCACTCAGACCAGATGCATCCAAAAAAAATGTAATTTTGTTGTCTATTTAAGTGTTCTTAGTCACTACTTCCTAACCTTTGCTTTGTGTACAACTAAGCTCTGCAATTACCTCCAACAGATCTTTGAAAGGAAACTGTAAAGTAGCCTGGGTATATAGGATAACAAAATGTAAATAAAACCTGTAAGTAACAACTCCAGAGAGACCTGAATCCCTGACAAAAATGTTTGTGGCCTACAATCAAGGGACAGAAAATAGTATAGCACTGTTTTTCTTCTGTACTGTTAGTCTATCTCAAGTAAAATTACTGGAACTACTAATTGGAATTCCTGTTAAGTCTAAAGGATTTCCACATAAAAGTCCTTGCAATCTATGTGACTACAACTGCATGATGAATTTTCTGAAGTCTCATCGTGTCTCTAGCAAGAATCAAGTTAAGATGAACACTTTTGGAAAAATAAATAAAAAAAAAAACTTAGCATTTAAATTAATTTTTCATTTTTGAGAGAAGTGATGAAAGTAATATTTTGATGAGGAAAAACTACTTTTTTCATCAGCTGAACACTGAAAAAATTTAGTGAGTCTTAGAATAATGAGAATTTAAACGGCATAGTGTTTATCTGATTAGAAGTTCGAAAACCGCTAAAAACAATAACATATTAGCATACTTCCTGCTTTCCTTTCCAAAGTATATATCAATATGTAGGTTGTCCCACATCAAATTCATTCACCATTAGTAGCAAAGGCAGAAGTGACTTCTTGTAATAGATAACACGCATCAGTAATGCTGTTCATAGAATTTTTTTAATATTTAACTTGCTCTATTTAACTACATCCGTAACTAGTATCTCATAGATTGCAAATATATTAGGGCACAAGAAAATAAAACATTACAGAAACCTGTTTCAGTTTGTCTTTGTTGTCCTACACAGAATGTAGGCAAGTGTTTCACCTCAATTATTAAAGAGCAGCTCTTCATGAACAAAGCATACTAAGTGTTTAAGTTGCCTTTCTGTAAGGTAATATTTAAACTTTGCACTGCTAACAGTTTGGGTTCCCAGATATTTTGAAGCTTTACAGTTATTTTGGTTAGATGTACACAACATCAAAAATCAGATTTATACTTGCCTCATATAGTTTAGCAGATTTGAGTCTTAAGCAATAATTAAAGATTTCCACCTTTTGCAAATGTAAATCTATAGTTTTATATAACAGCTAATAAACTGAACATTCATCATTTTCTATTTTGCCAGCTGTGATATTACAAAATTTAACAAAAACAATTGTTCCTAAATACACCAGTATAAAAACCTACTTTGAAACAAGTCTTACCTGAATAATAGGAAGAACCCATAAATTTCAAGGATCATTCCTATCAAAGGCCAACCAATGAGAACTATGAGCACACCACCCAGGAAAAAGCCCGTTGCTTTCATTTTGTGTTTTTGGAAGAAGAATCTAAATGTTCTTTCTAAACCGATAACAAAAGCCAAGCCAGCCACAAATAAAACCTAGAAGAGATAAAGAGCAACCAAACAAAAAAATAACTAATTATATTTCTAAATTTCGGATGTAAAGCATAAATACACATATAGCCATTTTCAATATCAGATTTTATTTCTTGCATAGTTTCTTTTAATACCAAGATTGATGGCAAGGATGTAATTCAGTAGTGATTTTCTTTTATAGTGTCCATCTTAGAGTAGTTGTAGCTAACATTCAAAAACCTCCTCACATCCGCTTTGAAAACAGAACCCATAAATGCAGGCTGTTGCCTGACAAGCACAGGCATGTCTGTGGGCCTGGTGACAACGCTCATCTGTCCTGGAATATAAGCACTGCCACTGTCTCCAGGCAGAGCTGAAGCTTACTACCAAACATGTTAAGGTTCCTAGGAATGGAAAAATGGACTTGCCATGTATTCTACTCTGTAGCATGGAAAACTACATAGTTTGTACTGATCTAGTGCACAATGTTTAAGAATAACTGGGGAAAAAAGAAAAAAAAAAACAAGAAAATTATGAGTTCACTGTCCCTGTATACGTATATTTTTAAGTCTCTGTAACAACACTTCTACTTTTAATGATTACTAGTTCCACTAGAGGCTGAACAGTGGGTCACCAACTGAACATCAAGTCAGCGCACGCTAGTTCAGACTACTTGAAGCATCTTTCAGCTACAGGAGTTGGAACCACTCCACCCTCTAGGTGCGCAACCAGGCAACATTTCTGTTGAAAAGGGAAAGGATTTCACATGTGATTCAAAATTAACACATAAAACTTCTATGTTATTTAATAAAACACTGCTTTAGTTTCCATAAGGACATACTACCTTTCCCCAATTATCCTTGGTGATAGAGTAGCCTTTCATTCCTCCCTCCCTGCAACTACAGTATGCTTTCTTTGTTCCCCCTATAAGTGGGGTGCATTGCTCTCCCTCTTTCCCTCACTCTCTATATATTTTATTGATGGATTAGAACATTGCTTCAAGTAGTAGACCCAGATTCAGATATCCATTTGGGATTTTCCTTCAGTGACTCTCAGTATCACGTTCTGCTGCCAAAGAACAAAATTCATGTCTGCCCACAGATACTTCGGGGCAGCAATGTGGCTGCAAACTTCTAGCGGGCTCTGCTTTTGGCTGGCTGGTGAAGCTGAGAACAGCAGAGGTGCAAAGTTGTCAAATTTAAAAATATATATATGTAGATTTACAATTATTTTCCTTAGAGAATTGTGTGTACCAGAACTAAGATTTATTTTTATCCCGCTCTGAGCGAGGATTTAATTTAGTAAACACTGAAGATATTAAAGTTGTCTATTATGAAGGGCGAATGGATCCTCTAAAACCTTGATTATGCAGAATTCATGCTTCTTTCTTCATAAAGAGCATGACTACATTTAAGAGTGTAGAGGGCTTTAGTGCTCTTATCCAAATAGATATAGGTACTCAAATTATCTGATTTATCTTACAAGAGCAGAGGGGGGGTAAAAAAAAGCATCACTAATGAGAGCCAATTTTAAGATCTTATTTGCAGCAGTGTAACAACTGCAAAACAGCTGCTGCTTCAGGCTTGACCTAAAGGTATTATATTTATCTTGCTGTGAACTGCTCCAACTTTCATCAGGAAAAAATGAATCACTCAAATCACCAAGCTCTTCCTTTATACCAAACTGCTACAGTATTTTCTGTGACACAGCTTAAATTTGCTAATATATATATATTTAAATATATCATATACTTTATCCTAAACAATCCAGAATCTAAAACTGAACAGCAGGTACTTACATTTCCAATAGCCAAAAGAGCTTTGTCAAAGAAGAGGATCATTCCAAAGAAAAGAAAAAACACTCCAAAGCCTGTCAATCCCATTCCAATCTCTGGAAGAAAAAAAAGCACAATTTGGTATTTAACAAAGCACAGTATCACAAAAAAAAAAAAAAACTCATGTGAGTAACTACAGAAAAAAAAAAACAGAATATCCAATCTATAGAAATCTTAAAATTAGTAGAAGAATTTCACAGCGTATTTTACAACTACTTAAAATCATCCAATTACATAATTCAAGCAGGTGTTTATAGTCTTCAATTCTTTCAAGAACAAATAGAGAGACACGAGTGGGCCAGCAACAAAAGCTTTTATCAAGTACACTTAACCGCCAGCATCTCTTAGCATAAGAGAATTTTTGTGAACAGATAATGAAATTTTGCTTTCTCTTTTTATCTCCTATCGCTTCATGAGCACTGCAGTAACCCCAGGAGGCTGGAAAGGATGGTGGGACATTCTGCCTCACATTCTGGGACATTCCCCTCAAAAGGGGAATAATCCCCTTTTCTGCAGCTTCTGGGTTAGACGAGAGCAATGGTAACACTGCAGGCACCAAGCTGCAGGCGGGCCAATAGCTACTGCACACTAGCACAGGACTCCTCTAGCTTCCAGACAGTTACTACCTCCGACCAAACTTGTGGATGTCAAGCATCTTTGAGGCTTCTGTCCATCTGTAAAAGTCTCTCAGGAACTATTAAGAAAGGACAAGTAGGATGAAAGATTTGCTTGTCTAAGAAACTAGACATTTCAAGCTATGATTAAAGCCATCCATGACAAAAGCCATGAGACATCTCAAGGACCAAGCTTTGAAATACATGCTACTCTTAAAATTAAACCCCTAGGGGCAGCTTTTGACCCTTACAATATTAGGCATCACAGGAACAACACAGTTGCAAAAATCTTTTTCCATGTACTCAGGGCAAAATTATTCTATTTTTGTGGTTGAAGTGTTTCACAACCTACAGCATGTATAAATACAGCTGGCATAAGTAGCATCAGTACTACAGTTAGCCAAGCAACAAGAGTATTGCAATGACAGTACTTTTGTACAGTCTAAATTGGAAAAAAAATTAAAAATACTATTTTACATTCACTGCCAGCCAGATTACAGCTAGAACAGACACATCTAGATGTATTTCAGTTGCAATTTTGACTGCGACATAGATATACATCATCATTTCATCTTGTTTGAAGAGCTCAGGAATAAAAGGACTCTGTTCTGCCTATTCCTGAACTTCCACCTAGTTAGAGCAAAAAATTTTAAAAATGTGGTAAAGGGACTGGTTAAAGAAAGATTCAAATTTGCCTAACTTCTTTAAGAGCTCACATTTCAGAAAGGCTGCAGACCATATGCTGTTAATTCTGTAATTCTATCAGATCACCTGCTGCATTAAAGCTTTGCTACACATCTTTTAACAATTCAGTTTTAACAACAAGAGGAGAAGCAATCTGCATTCTGGAAGGAGAATGCCTGCAAGCAGCACTCCAGAGAAATGACCAGCTGCCAACAAGATAAATACACAGACGTGAGAGCTGAAAATTCACTCCTCCCTCAGACATAGCACAACGTGGGGATATCACAGAGGCAGCAGCAAAGGCTAACTCTCCACAGCTGCTGCAACTACTACTCTAAAAGTTCTCCTGTGTTTGCTTGCAACATATTTACAATAAGCTCCTGCTACAAAAGATTCAGGCTAAAAGTCAACAACACTTTCTGGTTACTGGAGGAGTACTGGGGAACATGCTACTGTTCTCATCATCCTCAAACTACTGCTAACAAAGACTGAGTGACTCAAAACTACTGTTGCTGTTCTACAGCAGAGAATTCTCAGTAAAATAAAAACATTACAGGCCTGGTTCACATTAGGATTCTGAAAAACAGCAGAAATGCAGGTTACTGAAATGAATAAGTTTTATTATGCAAGAACAATATTCAATCACCATTACAAGCAAAAACACACACACATGCTGTCATTTATACATCATCTTTGCAAATGAACTAATTTAATTTTAAAAGGGGGAGAACTGTTTTAAAATGACTTCTCTGGCACCAGAAGAGCTTTCCTATTCATCACATGAAAACAACTTTCTTCAAGGTCTAAAAAAAAAAAATGCAGAAATATGTACTAGCTATGTGAATTTTGAAAAACAAAACAAACAAAACAACAACAAAAAATCACACACACACATATCATGATTTACTGAGAGAACAGAAAAATGCTTTCCTCAATGTTTCTGTGGGAATTCAGTAAGTTGTGCAGGAGTATTGTAGCATGATAGAAAATGTTCCAAAAACTTAAGGAATACTCCTCTGCCCCCAAAAATCTCTTCTCTACTATGAGAAAATAGCAAATGCTTTAATTCCTAGAACACAGGGATTTTTTTATGCTCAATGAAAACAACTGCACATCTTTTCTACAAAAAAAGTGAGGGGAATTACATATTACATTTTGATTTCTGAAAGTTTATAATGCAGCTTATATGTTCTTAAAAACAGATTGTTTCTAAGCACAAAGGCAACATTTTAAAAGATGTATTTAAAAACAGAACTTGTAATGATTTGTTGGATAGAGTGGTAAATCACCAGGAAGTGCAAAAGGCGGCAGTTTGCAAATTGATTTTTCAAGTTCTGTTTCTGTTCAAGTCTAGAATTTCTAGACTATACACTTTCAAATTAAGCCTTTTAAGTGATCACTAGTGCAGCAATCCTCCTTGGGTATTTATCATGCCAGGTCAAGGAATGAATGTACAGCCAAACCTTTACTTTTTCTAGACATAAATTTGTCAGAGAAACTGATGATTTGTCTCCAGAGTTGTTGTTTTTTTTTTTTTTTGGGAAAACAAACAAATAACAACAAAAAAAAATCAATAAAAGAAACAAACAAAAACCACCACTCTGAAATTAAAGAAAAACCCCAGAGTATTTTAATTACTACCCTTTGCTCTGTAAGTTAAAATGAATGGAATCAGCAGAGGATTTGGTAAGAGTTGACAGGGCACTAAAGAAAGAAATGGAAAAACAGTAGACAGATCTTTCTTGAGAAATTTTTCTTTTTCCCTTGACTAGTCCAGACAAGATGAGAGGGGAATGGGCAAAAGCGAAACCCACAATGACTTATCAATCAGTAGTCTACAAAGAACCCTAAAGGTTCTTGCTCATTCAAGTCACAGGGCCTGGCCCCTGGATTTCTCAGCAAGTCACTTCCACTAGATGCTGTGAGTCTGCTCATGCTCTGTCTCCATACTTTGTGGTAGCTGGTCTTTCTAATACCTCTGTTCCCAGTGTCCTGCCATCAAGATGAGCATAAACCTTCTGTTCTAGGGTTTTTAGAATTACCTTCCTTATCTTCATGTCAACCAGGGCACTAAACACCCAACGTTTTCTTTTCCTTAAGAACTGCAACTCTTTTAAGTTCCCTTACTTTGATACATTTTCCCCTTCATCATCTCTAGTTCTGATTACTTCCACTTAAAGCAAGCATTTTTTTAATATCAGCTCCAGGTTCTTTTACTACTTTGAAATGGGTGCTTGGGCCTGTCTTTAAAAGCCTTTCAATGGACCTGCTCTACTGGCTTTCACAGTTAGTACTAGTTCTCTGCCTGTCTGGGAGGAAGCCTTAACCATCCAATTTACCGTTTCTTTATAAGTGCAGAACCCCTTTTTGTACTCTCCGAGTACGGCATCTCCAAGTGCTACCCACTGAGGTCCCAAAACAAACGCTGAGAAGGTTCAGCGCGATAACAGCCAGGCTGGAGTGGGGCACCGAAGCCACCGGCGCCCAACCGACCAGCGCAGACCCTCCACACCTGCAGGAGGATCCCGCTGGGGAAAGACGAGGGCAGCCTGGACACCCCGCCCCGGCCCGCCCGCCCAACGGCTCCAACCGCCGCGGCGGGAGGCCGCGGCCGCCCCCGCTCGCCCTCTCCCGCCCCCGCGGGCTGCCGGGGCGCAGCGGGCGGCGCTTACTCTGCGTGTCCGTGAGGGAGATCATGGCGGCGGCGGCGGGGCTGTCAGCGAGGCCAGAGGAGGAGAAGGGGGCGGCGGGACCGCGGTAACAGCACCGGCGGCGGCAACGGCCACGTCTTCCGGAAACACGCAGCCCCCTCGCCTCGCCGCCGCGGGAAAGGCGCGCGCCGATTGGCGCCGCGGCGGCCAATGGGCGCGCGGGTTGTTCGCGTGGCGCGCCCTCCCTCCCACTGTGCTGCCCCTCCGCGCCCGGAGCGGCCGACGGGAGCCGCGCGGGGCCAAAACGAGCCGGGCGCGGAGGCGGGCGCGGGTTCTGCGCGCCCTCCGCCGCGGGGATTGGCTGAGAGGAGCCGGAAGCGGCTGCGCCGGCGAGGGAGAGGCGTGCGCAGGCTGGGAGCAACCGTTGGTGACGGAAGAAAAATACGTTGTCTGGAGGCGTCGGGGGACGGTGGGAGGAGGGCAGCTAAAACTGCCCCCGCGGCAAGGATGCTTCTCCGTGCCCTTTGCCTCGTAGAGGTCCGTGAGTTCGTCTCTTCAGTCTCCCCGGAGATAAATTTAGGAGGAATCAGATATTTGGGGTCTTTGACAGCAGTGCTAATGTGGGATCAGTCATTAGGGATGCTGAGCTACCGCTTGCGGGGACAGAAGCCGAGTTAAAGGCTTGTGGAGCCTTAACAGACTATATGGAGGCTTTCCTTTTGCCTTCTTTTCCCAGTCTTTGGATAAAGAAAAAAAATGGCTTCTGCTCCTCGAGCTCTCTTGGCAGATGACACGAAGGCAGTCCTGTGCATCCAGAATAAACACTATGGGCACTGTAAAGGTTGTGCACTGCTGAGTTATCCTCTAGCTCAGTCAACTTATCTCTGAAGTATGGGTTTTTCCCTTATGTCTACAACTTCTTCTGACAAATTCAGTGTTTTATTTGCGCTTTTGTGTATATATGTATATATGAATATATATACCTATATATATATACACACGTGTATATACATGAACATTTCTTTTTATGTTGGGATCAGTTTCTATTGAGAGCCTGCTGTTTTTTTTTTTCGCTTTCACATGACTTAAAATTTTGCTAGTGCATCAGTAATGTATCTGTTCAGAACTATGCAAGAGTGGGAGAGGGTATCAAACTCGGGTGTTTTGTGTTAATAACACGTGATATCATGAAGTGTGAAGTTCAAAAATTAACCTAATAAGTAGAAGTGCAAGACCTTTTGGCTGATTGTCTAATCAAAGCCAGTCTCCCAAATTAACTTTCCTGTTCTTTCCAGAAGATCCTCTAGGTGTTATGGTAGCTATTTCTCTAATGGGCACAATATAATTCCTCATGACTTTTCTATAAGAAAGGAAAAAAAATATATGAAAAAATGCAGGCCTGTTGTAGGTGGATGACTAGTGTATAGTAAATCTTGTTTCTAATAGAAAAGAAGGGAAAGACATGGTAAAATCTTGATCTGAATTTGTTTGGTTTCATTTGGAAAGCTTCGGAATCTTCTATTTATATGGGCAAGTTAAACAAACTGGTACTTAACATGTTAAATTTATGCCTAAAGTAATAGTACTGTAAAGTCTGTTATGTGTTCTGAGTTCAGCAGGATTATTAATGAAAACTATTATCTTTCTGTTTTAGTGAGAATTGCCTGATTGGTTGAGATCAACTGAGGATAGGATTCTCCAGTCTTCAAAAATGTCAGCTGTTACAGGTGCTCAGTGTATGGGTTTGTTTGTTTGTTTTTTGTATACCTGTCATCTAGGTAACAAACAAAAACATCCTATGTTATTGATGTTTACATGTATTTTGCCTATACAGAAAAGAGTTACAGAGATCTTTGTTATACTTTCAGATTTGAAGAAAAATACATTTTTACTGGATACCTTTTGTGTTAAAATTAAAGTAGACTTGTTTAGGAAGTTACATCGATTTCAAAATTTTGAAAAAGTACTTCATATTTTAAAACACTTTCAGCTTTTTTCTTGGGTGTAACAGTGGGCAATTTGAAAGACAAGTGTCCCTATTTTGTGTAATTTCTAATGTGTATATTCTTACAATATCCTCACAAAAACATACAATATGTTTTGCCATTTGTGAGAATTGGTGTATCTACTATATTTGGACCAAACTCTCTTCGTTTTGAAATAATTTCTTCTTATGCCCATGTAAATAGGCTTTGAAATAGTGGTATGCATATGGCATTGTGCAACATGTGTTCATTATGCTTTTAAACCATGACATTAATTTCTGCAGAATTCTATACAATCTGTAATTCACACAGATGCATGTGAGGATGTAAAGGGACAAATTTCTGACATAAATTCATTGACTTAGACAACTTTAACTTCTTGAGAGTATTTGCTTCTATTGTTTCAGATCGGAAAAAAAGCTTTTGTGAACACAAGCTAGTCCGAGTGTGGGGTTTTTCAGAGTGGGGAAGAGGAGGGAGGGAGGGGAGCTCCCAAATGTGTGTCTTTATTTTCATCTCTAGTTGTATCATCTGATTCATGTAAAAATTCTACCTTTCTCCCTACATCTGAAAAGCTGTAACTTTTGGCTTCTGTGTCCAAGCCTTGACACTACGCACATCCTCTGGTCTTGCACAGAAGGAAGAGCTAGTGTCATGAAGGACATAAAGGATATTTTTTAGCTAATGCTCCTTCTTCTATCTTTAAAAGATCATTGTTTGTTGAGATTAATGTTGCTTCACATGTAAATACTTTTACTAAAATTGGCCAGGGTTGTGCTCGCCGTGGAACTGGAAAGTACTCTCTTCTGTTCATTTGATCTTTTTCAGCTTTAATGTAGTACTGAAGATGAGATGCTTTTCATAGCTCTGCATACATCTACAGGAAAAATACTTGCAAGTATTTCAGAGGAGGGATAATGCTTTGGGAAGAATTAGACTGTGATGTGATTTTATTTATTTTATTTTTACCCCTACGCTGTACTATTACAGTCATTTATCATTACTGCTGCATATCTCTTATACACTACAGCAGAGATGATAATTTACTGTATATATGACTTCCTAATCTAACAAATAAGGCTTATTATAGGTATGTTTACATAGTAAATACAGAGATTAGATGGTGTAGTCCTATCAATATACACATAGAGGGCTTTTTCCTAGATACTTTTGCTGTTTAATTTGGATTGCTCTCAATCAGCGGATATAAAATATGATAGCACTTAAAGCTGTGATTAGCAGGTTATTATAGTCTCTTCCTGCTTTATCCTACTTTTCCCTTCAGTGCTGGAGGAAGAACTGGTTTCTGTTGAAAATGAGCTGCAGGCAGTGGAGATGCAGATTCAGGAGCTTCTGGACAAGCAGCAGGAACTTATCCATAAGAAGACAGTGCTGAAGAGGCTGATTAAACAGTCCTCAGAAGACTCGGAGGCTGGAGGAAGCGAAGGCACTAAAAACTCAGCTGAGACTTGGAACAAAAAAGGTTTGCAGAGTCAAATTCAAGTATTGTAGCATGGAGGTAATCTAATTTAGTACACCAAGCAAGCTTTCATTCAGAATCTATTTGGAAAAAGATCTTATTGTCCCATTTCATTTTTTTTCAGTTGAGGAACAGCTGGTTTATCATCTTACCTACACAGTGTAATGTTTGTGCTTGCTTCCTTGGACATTCCTGAAGGCTAATCTGAGTTCTTCCAGGCAGACTTATGAGAAGAATGGCTTATTATAACCACTTTTACATTCTTCTGGTTACAGTGTTGTAATTGGATTAGATTTGCTGGAAGAAACACAGCAAATATCTAGCTATCATGCAATAGCTAGCTGTCTTTTTAATATCTTTATGGTTCTTTCTGTGTGAGTGAGTAGGATGTGCTATAGGGGGTGCTATAGCTCTGATATTTTATTCAATGAGGCATATTAGGTGAATGCTGATGGCCAAAAATAATGGAGAGTGAAACACATTTGTGCTAAGCTGAGAAAGTGCCCCGTGGTCGTGTGAGGGCTGCTGTTCTTTTGCAAGTGCTGCCTTTTAAAGGAAATATAACTGAAGCCATGGATGGCTGGTCATTCTTTGCCTTGTTGTCTGTAGCCAAATTCATTTTAGATTTTTTTCTCTTTTTGATTATTTTTACCCCCTTCTCTTTCACATTATTTGCATTTCAGAAGTGCTGCTTTTGTTTCTGTCTGTAGCTGTTGTATGTACCTCCTCTCTTCCCCCACTTTTTTTGAGAAATGAAAGTTGTGGTATAACTCATGTTTGTCTGTGAGAGATCTTTGGGGGTTGATTTCATGCCTAACTCCATTTTCCTGTGCTTACAGAACTATCATCTTTTCAATCAAATTTTGCATGCATATGTATTAAATAAGCACAGGAGCTAAATTTGGTCCTGGCCTAAGCTTTTTGAAGCCAATGAGAGGCTTTCCTTGTCCTCAAAGGACTTTTGGATCTTGACTATGATCCTTATAAATGAGGAAGTAATATTACCTCAAACCTTTAAGTTAATTCTTACATTGCATGCAATATGGTATGGAATTCCTACAGTCTTTTGTATTTTTCTTTTATTGATATGAAAAATGACTAAGAAGCCTCCTGATGAATCTGAAACTCAAGTTTTCATGGTATTTTCTCTTTAAGATAAAGAGTGTTTAAATCTTCGTTGGAGGCGGGAGGGGGAAGTTTGTTTCAGGGTGGGTTGTTCCCTTCCCTTGCATTTAAGATTAGTCAAGTTTTTTGAAAGTGAGTAGTTTCAAGTGAGTTCAAGTCCTCAAGTCCTTCATCTACACGAGTTTCATTTTTAGCATTACTTCACACTTAAATGAAATGAAAGTCTTTAGAAAAGGGGATTGTGTGTATATTTTGATTTGTTTTGCATCTTACAGAAGTTAATTTTTACAGGTTTAGTGTAGTGTTTAAGTTTTTTGTATACCTTTATTCAACCTTTGAACATTTTCCCTGATTGTAAAATTGCACTACTTTCAAAAGTAGCTATTGTATACATAAATTACTTTTGCTTCCTATATTTTTGCATAATAAATTCTGTAGATTATTTCTTTTTCTTTAACAGATTTTCCCTGGTATGAGAAGATCAAAACAGCACTGCAGAGCAAGTTTAATCTCCAGAAGTTTAGGTCACTGCAACTTGAAACAGTGAATGCTGCAATGGCGGGAAAGGATATATTTCTTGTCATGCCTACAGGTGGTGGAAAGAGTCTTTGCTATCAGTTACCTGCTGTGTGTTCTGATGGTATGTTGGGAAAGGGAGGAAGTTGAATACAAACAATTCTCTTTCATTTACCTCTTTTATACTTCTTTGGAGAATGAACATTATATTAGTGCGTCATATGAACGGCTTAGATGAGACAAATAATCGATTGTAGTGGCCACTGACAGAACAAGAGGAAAAGGCCCCAAACTTAAACACCAAAAGTTCCACAGGAACTTAGGGAAATTTTTTTTGACAGTGAGGGTGACAGAGCCCTGGAACAGGCTGCCCAGAGAGGTTGTGGAGTCTCCTTCTCTGGAGAT
>JAUBNY010000748.1:1262409-1281178 GCA_032275445.1 Crypturellus soui
TCTCTGGAGATCTTCAAGACCCACTTGGATGCAGCCCTGTGCCACGTGCTCTAGGTGGCCCTGCGTGTGCAGGGGGTTGGCCTAGATGACCTCTAGAGGTCCCTTCCATCCTTAGAATCATAGAATCACAGAATGCCTATGATTGTTACAGGTTTCACTCTTGTGATATGTCCTTTGATATCACTTATGGAAGATCAACTGATGGTTTTGGAGCAACTTGGCATTTCTGCAACTTTATTAAATGCATCAAGCAGTAAGGTATGTTTAATTGCCAAGTTCTGAATGTCATTTAGTGGAGTTCAGTCAGGCATATTGCCTAAATCCATGTTATTTATGATTACTGAAGGAACTTAACTATTTATGAGTACTAACTTAACAGTTCTATCAGCTAATGTCACAGCTCCCTGGTGTGATATGGATAAGATGAATGAGTATCTTGCATTCTTATTTTTTAAAAGAAAATCAGATATAAGCCAACATCTCTCATGGAATAAGATTATTTTTAGGCTGGGGAGTACCTTTTGCCTCTATATGTTGTATGTTTCTACTCTGTTCCTGGATTTCAAAGAGATGATCTTGAACACTAATGGCATATTGAGCAGTGCAGACTCATATCACTCTTTCGCTTACTTTAGAGTGGTAAACTGTTTACTCTAGAGACCCAGAAGCAATTTATTTCCCAGTCTGCTCTTAGCCAACTGCTTTTTACAGTGCAACATTTTAATTTAGTAACTACCAAGAGATCATGGTTATTAACTTGCCTGCGATCCTGGATTTAATAGCTTAGTGGCTTGTTGCTATATGACAAACTTTAAGCCTGCTTTCAAGTAGAGCACTTCGAAAACTCAGGAGTAAAGAGTACAGTTGGGACTAGTGTACAAAGGAAATTGTTCTGTAGCACCATGTTTAGTACATGATAGTTTGTGGTGCAAATAGTGATACCTTGTGGCGAAACAAAGATCAATATTTAAAAGCTGTCTATTAGAGGATCTGTGATAGAATTTGCAGGCATTAGAATGAATATTTATCTTCTGCAAAGACTTTAGTAGGGGTAAATGATATATAATGCTGTCAACCCCTGTTAATTGCTCCCTAGATTGTTAAAAAGTCTAGCCCTTAGCAAATTCTTTATCTCATCCTGGTTTGTTAGCCTCTGATTTCTCCTTTTGTTTTGAACAGGAGCATGTGAAGTGGGTTCATGCTGAAATGCTGAACAAAAATTCGCAACTGAAGCTCATTTATGTGACCCCGGAGAAGATTGCAAAAAGCAAAATGTTCATGTCAAAGCTAGAGAAAGCTTATCAAGCAGGGCGCCTTGCTCGTGTTGCTGTAGATGAGGTCCACTGCTGTAGTCAGTGGGGCCATGACTTCAGGCCTGGTATGCTCGTTAAGAGTCAAGTTTGCAGTGTTACTCAAGCATCAATAAATGATGAGCTAGGCCAGAAATAAAGCCAAGTGCATGCTTCATGCGTTAAGTAAATATGTCCATTTTTAGATATGCAAAGTACTTCTGTTCACTCAAAGACTTTAAATTTTATTCACAACTGACTATATCCTTGTCCAAGAGCTAAGTACATGCAAATAAGGACAATTTCAATGCAGATCTCCTTGTCAGTCCTCTGAAAAGCTGCCTATTTTAATTGGAGCATAATAAAGTGGAACAGTTTTTGGCTGCCATCTTTAATATGCATATTAAAGTCATCTTTATTGCCACAGGAAAGAAGTGCATCATTTTATATAGTGTTCCCTACCTCCCTGAATGACTGAGGCAGAGAATTTCATTCTAGGATGCTAAATTTGATGATCCTTTAAAATATCTGCCATTGAGTTAGTGCTGTTCTGCACTTCGGAAATTCATGAAATAAATTTTAGTTGCTTTTTAAGTAACTTGCAGCAAATGCCCTGAGCTTGCAGGGAAAGAAAAATTGTGCTTCATTTTGTTTCCTGTTTTGTCAGTTTATTAGTTGCTGTTTTTCTTCCTGTGAAAGATAAACTGTGTTTTGATACAATGATTACTGTGAAGTCAACATTTGCCGTTTTTATTTAAAAATGGTATCTAAGTAGAGAGACATGCAGGAGAAAAAGACAATGTGGAATTTGGATATATACCTCCTGAACAAAGATAGCAAGTGATTGACAGCACTGAACCTTTAAAATCCTTCTTTAGCACGATTTGATGTATATATCCAAATTACACATTGCTTGTTCATCAGAAAAGCTGTCTTAGCTGAAAAGTTGTTGTTGAGCACAGACCTCAATCTAATCTGTGCATTGGTTAATGCAGTGCCACTTTCTTCTAATTCTCTTAAGAATTTTCACTCTTACATGTTTTACCTCCTGAATTGTGGCTGCTCTTACAGAATTCAATTGCAAGGGAAAGGACTGTTTTGAAGAATGCAACATTCTTGCTACTCCATTTGGATGTATAAATTAGTTGCTACTTATTAACTTGTTATAGACTTACTGCAATATTACCTCAATGAATAATATTTACGTGGATGTATTGCTTCTGAAGCCTATGGTACGAGAAATCTTTTCTCCTTTCTGTATTCTTGTGCAGACTACAAGTCTCTTGGCATTTTGAAACGACAGTTTCCCAACACTCCATTGATTGGCTTGACTGCAACTGCTACAAATCATGTTTTAAAGGATGCCCAGAAAATTCTGTGCGTTAAGAAATGCATAACCTTTACTGCATCTTTCAACCGGCCCAATCTTTATTATGAGGTATGTCTTTCTCCCTGTTTGTAGACTGCATTGCAGTAATGCTATATTTTCCGGAATTTAATATGTTTTTAATATGAAAATGACTTAGTAATTAGGCCTGTATAACATGGAGAGAGAGAGGTAGCAATCTCAGGTTCCTGCAACCCGTTAGAAAATATGTCATTTAATATTGAAAAAAGTTAGAAATTACTGTAATGTGATGCATCTGTCTGACTATGCCTCATTTCATTGTTCTTCAGAGAAAAGTTATGCGTTTCTCTTTTGGGGGGCTCCTGAAATGTAATTGAGCTTCACATGCAGAATATATAGCACTTCTGGTTAAGTGGCAGAATAGATGGTTTCGTTGTACTGGAAGAAGCAGGATAATAGGTTTGTTTGATTGCTTTCCCAAGTGAAGCACACTGTCTTGTGTATATTATTTTTGAGGTTCGACATAAACCATCAAATAATGAGAACTTCATTGAGGACATTGTTAAGCTCATCAATGGAAGGTACAAAGGACTCTCAGGTAAACAGTATAAAAAAACATGTTATCTTTGGCATTATGGTGATGTTTTGAAGTGATCATGAAATATTTGGAGAAATTCCAATTTACCATCCATTAAACAGCCAATATTAAAATAAATTAAATCTCATTCCTTACTGTTTAAATGTCTTGACAATCTACTTTTATTTATGAAATATTAAAATGTAGTCCGATATGTTGATCTATGTAGCAATTTTTAACATTGTTAAAATGAGGCTCAGAGAAGGCTACTTTTATGCTCTTAGTTTTTTTCATCTGCCATTTAGTATCTGTATGTCAGAATACCATCTTTACCACTTCTTTATTGCTTTTGATACCAAGGTTCATGTCTCATTCAAAGTCCAGGTTGGATATGGAATGACAAGAAGTATGCTTATGCAGTTAAGGATAGAAGTGTAAAAGTTGGGCTTTTCATATTTAGTTGCAAGTAAAGAGAAGAGCGCCCTATTCCAAAAGCAACAGAACCAAATTTTCCAAACAGAACCAGTCTATGCCTGACTTTGCTGCCTTGCTGGGCAGCTCCCTGTATACAAATCTCTGCACAGCTGTTGACAAACTTCTATCTACGTTGGGATTCTAGTGTTACATACAGAGTTGCTAAAGCATTCATAGTAGCAGATGGTGTTGGTGGAAGCTTATCTTAAATGTAATTGTGCTGTGTCACTAAACACTCTTGAAAATGTGATTCCAGGCATCTCAGAATGGTCATCCAAATTTAGTGAGTGCCACTGACCATAACTGGTTCCTTAGCAGAAAAAAGGAGCTGCAGTATCAGTATGAGAAATTATGAATGTAAGTTAATGCTTGCAGAGCATTTGTTATGGATGATGAGGGCCATAGAATTATAAGTGACATAAGGGGCTTTACTATAATCTAAACAGATTTTAATAGTGCAGTAAATTAAATCTAGAGCAAAATGTTGAATGTAAAATGAGGATAGTCAGCTACTGAGCAGTAGTAACATCTGTGCATGGTGTGAGCAGAAACACCTTAGAAAAATATTATTTCAGTGGATGATTAAAGGCTATATCATGATGTATTTGCAGAAATAATGCAGAAAATTAAGATCATACAGAGTATTTCTCATTTCAACTCTTTCTCCTTTTTAAAATTTCACTTTATAACCTCAATATCCTCAAAAGCTGAAACAGTAGAAATAATTTTAAATAAACATTTTTCCCTCAGTTTGCTGCTGTGTGAAGCTATATAGGCTTTTGCTTAGGCCATCAATACAGCTGACTCCTTTAGATGAACCGTACAGACAACTCTGCAATATAAACTCATATGCTACATCCTTAAAAAAAAAAAAAAAACTCTTCAACATTTGGTCAGGAAGCAAATGGGGAATAGATACATGCAGATAAGGTGCATCCGTCAGGCAAATGTCTGCTGGGTGAGGAATGGGAACCATAGATCTTTTTTGACCAACTTAAATTTGGCCTTTTGTTTTTGGTCTATTTCTGTCTTCCTTGCTCCAGACTTATTTTCTCAGATGCTGTATTTCAGTCACAGAGTCACAGTCTTCTGTACTGTGTCATCTTTCTTAGTTATATGAAAACTGAAATTCTTTTGAGGGAGAAAAAGTGCATCAGAAAATAGTTTGCGTTAAATTTTGTTTTGTCAAAGAATGGCTTCTTTTGCATTTTGCTATTTATGAGCTCAGAATAATGGTGCTCTGCGATGTTTAATGGGTGCTCTGCCATGTTTAACAAGATTTTAACGAGTGAAAAAACACGTCTTTGCTATGAAATGATGATGATAGCCATTAATCATTATTCTCTTAAAGGGACAGTGCTCCCGACTCATGGTTTTGTGTGAAATCCTTGACCTGGCCCAGTGTGACTAATGACTAAAAGTAGTTACCTGAAATATCAGATGATATGTTATAGATGTTTTATATATATATATATATATATGTATGTGTGTGTGTGTGTGTGTATACGTGTGTGTGTATATCGTAAGGAGCAGCACCCTTTTTCATAGCACTACTAATTGATTATGCTAATTGGCACCCATATTTTCTCTGTAGCCTATAAGCCAAAATCAGATTGAACCATTTCTCTGCACTAGAAATAAAAACTAAACTGTAGATTAGGTCACTTTTTCCCCTAATTTAAGGTAAGCATTTTAGCACAGAGAGTAATGCAAGAGTCATCTTCTGTCTTTTCATATTGATCATTAAAATTTCAATCAAGAAGCATCCATTGACATGGCTACCAATAACTCACCTTGAATAGGCACAAAGGTCACTTAATGTTTTTCTCTCTTAATTGTTCTTGGTCTTTTTATTTCTTTTTAATTTTCTAAAACCTTAAGAAAATTGTCTTCACTTTCCTGCAGGAATTGTGTACTGTTTTTCTCAGAAGGACTCGGAGCAAGTTACTGTGAGTTTGCAGAAACTGGGAATCAAAGCAGGGACTTACCATGCAAATATGGATGCGAAATATAAGACCAGAGTTCATAAAGGATGGGCGACAAATGAAATCCAGGTGAAGCAGACAGATATTTTCATAGGGTTTTGTTTCATTTAAACAAATCATGTCTTGGTGCCTTGATGGTTTGTTACTCTTATTTTAGGTTGTAGTGGCAACTGTTGCTTTTGGCATGGGAATTGATAAACCCGATGTGAGGTTTGTAATTCATCATACTATGAGCAAATCTATGGAGAACTACTACCAAGAGAGTGGACGTGCAGGTATGGTAAGAACCAGTTTTTGCTATGTATCCACAACTTAGGCTTTTATTTCAGCCATTTCTGCAGTGTCTTTACTTTGAGACAGGTTCCAAACTGCATAATACCATTCTGCCTTTGTAAAAAGCCTTTAAAGAAAATACAAATTACACTCATGATCTCAGACCTCTATATTGTGCTGTAGCAAAAAGTCCTCAAAATTTAGACCTTTGCTCAGTGTTTTCTGAATAGCTTGATTTTTGTGACATCTATGATTTAACAGAATTATTCCATAATGTGACACTGACTAATCATATGTGTATAATAGGATTTTTTTTTCTTTTGAAAAGCAAGTAGGATTAACAGTATTTTCAAAAGACTCTAAATGCCACGGAATGAATTTTACTGGCGACAGAAATGCAAGTAGGATAGGGAGTCTGAGGCAGGAAATGTCAAGGATTGATCATTGTATAACAGCACTAGATACCTTTCGTGGCAAAAAAAGTTATTTTGCTTTGGAAAGAGGAATAATGAACAAGCTCGAAGAGGTTTGAATGTACATGGAAGAAAGCTTTCTAAAGACCCTGATGGGCAATTGGCTGAGATCTTAATGCTGCTTGTACAAAAAACTTGACTTTAATGTTGACCTGCAAAAGATGCAATTCCCCTTGAAGTTTGTGCATATTACACCAGAGCTGGTTTCTTCTAGAAGGTATTGGGATAACAGAAAGTAAAAAGGATTAAGTGGTGAGGTAGGAGTTTTACATAGGTATTGAAATCACTGTTTCGCTCTGTTTAACCTTTGGGGTGAATATGTCTTATTTAGCACTTTATAGCAATCTTGTGTGTTTTTTTTTTTTTTTTTTTGTACAGAACTCCATTTATTTGATATTCCTCTAGTATGCTTTCATTAATCACTGCCACCAGTTTGCCTGAGCGCAGCGTTTAGCTTGGGAAACCTTTCTTTTTCCTCCACCCACCAATCCAAGTGATATGATTATGTTCTGTTTCCAGTGGTGAACACAGGTTTGGGCTGGTTAGGCCTTCTTTGCCCGCTGGCTCTTGTAGAAAAGGAGGAGGACACCCATCAAATACATCATCATCTTGGTGTGTGGCGGGGGAAGGAGAGCATAGGCAGAGGAAGAGACAATCTAAGTGCAGCTATAGAAGGCACAATTGGTTTTGAATAGAATATTTTATTAAATCATTTTCTATAAGATGACAGCAACATGCAGAGTTTCTCTTTATATAGCAGCAGAGAGCAGTGATCAAACAACTGCTTTCTGTCCAACTGTTTTCTTTACTCGTTGTCATGAATCCCTAATAAGGTAGTTGAATCTTATCCAAGTCTTGTAATACAAATTAAACTTTAATGTGTATTTAGATAGCACTTTGTAAGCGGTGTTGGGATGGGTAAATACTGCTTCCATTGAGTCCCCAACTTCTTTTTGTAGTGTTTTCAGTTTGTTTGATTCTGTAATTATATATATAATACTATTTTAAATTAATCTTATTGCTGGTGTGTGTCATGCTATTTCTGTTGGCTAGTATGCTCTGCCTCATCATGTTACAGTTGTGCTTCTCTTTATTAGAGGAGCTGCAGGAACACATGAAGGTAAGAGTAGAATTTGTACTGTGAAAAAGAATGTGCTGAAAGTAAATCTCTTGTAAAGTTTAAATTTTGTTTGTTTAAATGCGTTATAGGTAGAGATGACCAAAAAGCTGACTGCATTTTATATTATGGTTTTGGAGATATATTCAGAATCAGCTCAATGGTAGTGATGGAAAATGTAGGGCAAGAGAAGCTATATGATATGGTGTCTTACTGCCAGAATATGAACAAGTAAGTTCCTGTAGTGGCTGGATTGCTTAGCTTTTCAATAACTAACCTTTTTTTTTTCTTGTTTTTAAAAAGACTTTAAAAAAAGAGACAAAAACTGCTCCCACTATAACTGAGTCTTGATTTCTGGGGTTTGTGCTTTGACTGCTCAGTATGTGTACTGCTGCACATAAAATAACTGAGCTATGTTTTATGCTAGGGTCATGGTAAAGTTCTGGAAGTATTTATATTGAGACAGAGAAGTCTGACAATTTAAAGTATTTGGATTTCAAATCCAATTAGGTGCAAATACTGAGATGCTTTGCCCTTTCAGTCTTGTGTCAGTGTTTAATGGCCATGCCAGACTCCAGATATTTTTAATATTTCACTTATTGCACTGAATGATATTGAATGCATTATGGAAAACACTTTTGTCAATGTTGTGGGCAATTCATGAAATCTATATAGCCTTTGTTGGCCTGAGTGCATATTTTTACAATCCGCGTTATTCTGGAATTGCAGATTGTATTTACTCTTCTGCTTTAACCAAGCTTTTCCTCTAAGAATATTTAATTATCACTGAAAGCTACTAGCTACTCTAGTCAGCATATGTGACAAGAAATACTATGCTACTGTACTTGTCTTCTGATTTTCCTGAGCTAATTCTTCAGATTTTTTTTTTTGAGATACAAGCTGACTTTTTTTTTTTTTTTGCATTTACTTGATTTATCAAATAGATAAGTACATTTACATTCTGCAGCCCCTCCTTTGCTCTTCTGTGCTCTCAGGTGTCGCCGGGTCCTCATAGCCCATCACTTCGATGAAGTGTGGGATTCTGCAAACTGCAACAGAATGTGTGATAACTGCCGTAGAGAAAACTGTAAGTAAATTGTTTATTCTTCGAATGTCAAGCAAGTTCCTGTAAAATGTGAAAAATGCCGTCTACTTGCCTCGTATACCTGTGGCAAAGCATTGAGAAAATGTGGTGATAAACACTTGGAATATTTACAAACAATTCTGTGTTCCAAGCTATTCTGATAATTAGACTTCCCTGAATATTTTGTTTTAGGTAGAGTAGATGGGGAAATAAAAGATATTTAGCCTCTTTTTGCATTATACAGTTATTTCTAGCCATATAATAAAGCTGCTTTGCAAAAGGATGCAAATTATAATATCTTGTTATCCACTGCCTGGAAGTGAGACTTACATGAAGTTTATACTGGCATTAGAGAATAAGATAAATACAAAGTCTTGGCTTGTACACAAAACTTAGAGGAGTCACATGTTGAAGTATGTTTTACAAATGTCCCATCTGCTAGGGCCTGTTGATATATGAGAGATGTCTGGGAAAACTTAGCAGTAGTGCTGGCTTCTCAGTATTAGAATCTTACTATTGGAGGCAGCAGTTTGGGTAATCTGGGGGTGTGATCATGCCACTCCTGCACAGCCGATCAGTATAACACTACTTGTTTGTGGTTTTGCCCTGGAGTGGCGCTTCAGGATGAAGCTATTTTGTGTAACAAAATGCACGTGTTTTCTCCTCTTATTCTGTCTGCTAGGTATTTTGGAAGAAGAAATGCTGTGCTCGTATTCATCAATTCTTCTTTGCTTTCTAATATTTTTGTAATGATTAGTATTGGTGAGAAAGTGAATCCAGGATTAGCTGGCTTTCAAATATTATATTTTGCAAATGCTTCCTTGAAATAATTTCAATGTGGTTTGTCAAGTTAAATACATGTCTAAATGTTGACAGGATCAAAGTTTTAATAGCCACAAGATAAATGTAAATTTAACTATGAATATATTCTAATTTGATAGAGCAAAGGTTTTGGCTCTTCTATGACATTTGTTGACTTAGTTAAAAAAATACACTGCCATAAATAAGTTGTTATTTAAATATTACTTGACTTGCACTTGTAGCCTTTCAGGAAACGGATATAGCAGGATACTGCCGGGACCTCATCAAGATACTTGAGCAAGCTGAAAACATGAGCGAGAAACTCACCCCGCTGAAATTAGTTGATGCATGGATGGGGAAAGGGGCCTCAAAGCTGAGAGTGGCTGAAGTTACCCCACCAAAGCACCCTCGAGAGGAGCTGGAGAGAATGATTGCCCATTTACTGCTGCAGCAGTATCTGAAGTATGTGTAATGGCATGTGTTACTGCTTCTCCTTTCCTTTAAAATCTGTCCATCGTGTTACTTTCTAATAATATTAATAGGTACATCCTTAGCTTGTATTTGAGAAGCATTTGATATATTACAAAAGACAGATTTTTTTTTAAACTTCTATTTATAAAGTGCCAACATAGAGGCTGGTAGAACACCTGAAATACTTTTCTGTGGATCCCTGCAATTTTAGAAAGCTGGGTTCTTCTGTGGTTACACGAGTGGAACCTTTAAAATCTGCAGCAAGCTTCATTTTAGATGAGTCAGTTATTTTTATATTGAGTCTTATTAACATCTCACGGATATGCAGAGCGAATGGGATTGCTAAGTCAGGGCAGGGAGACAAGTATGGAAGGTGGTACTTGGGAATTTTTAAGAGACCATGAAATACTAGCAGTGCTTCTGTGTGGTGTTTTTTCTCTTACAGTTTTATAAATTCTAGTCATATGCAAAATCAGGTGCTTCAATCTCTTTGTTTGTAGCCTATTTCTTGGCATTTCTTTGCACAATTGCTTTTTGATACTTCTGAGAGAGTGAGCTGATGAATGATTAGGTATTTTTTTTTCCTCACCTTTCTCTGTGTATTCAAACAGATTTACAAGTGCAGATGACTGCGCTGTCACTCCTTACCCCCACAAGCTGAATCACCAAGTATAGAGAGCCCCTCTAAACTAACTCTTTGCTTGAATAAGTAAAGCAGAATCAAACTCCTATTTGCAAAATCTGTCAGAAGGGTTACTAAATACATTCCTTTGTTCTTTTTTTTTCTTTTTTTCTCATGTGGTCTATTTTGTTTGTACTCTAGCCATCAGTTATAACACTGTGATTTGATTTGTGCAGGGAAGACTTCAGCTTCACAGCATTTGCTACAATATCCTACCTGAAGAAAGGACCAAAGGCTGATCTGCTAAAAGACAAGGCACATGTCATCACAATACAATGGACACCAAATGAGAAAAACATTTACAGGGTATTTATATCTACTGGCTTAGCATATGGATATATTTTCCAATAATTTTAATAGGTTGGCATCTTTACAATTCATCTTCCATAGTAATTCAATCAACAAGATTTAAAAGAGACCTCTGTGTTTTCTCTTGCATGGGTACATTGAAAAAGAATTTTGAAATTTTAATAGAACTGTTTGTCATTTACAGAACAAACCTCAGTCTGCAAATTTGAAAGGAAGTGGAGGAAACACTCAGAGTATTTCAAAGAATATCCAAGATTCAGCAGTGAAGAAGTCACAAGAACATAAGCGGCCGAACTGTGGAACCAACTCAAAAGCAAAGAAGATTAAGCTTGAGGCAGGTGGAAATGAAAAACCAATAGTTCTTGACTGAGTCTTAGAGACTACATCTAGGACTAATGATGTTTGCTTCTCTATGACAATTGTAAGTTCAGCTTGTATTTTAGTAATAGCATTTTCTTTTAAAAGGATCTGTGTTCTTTACAAAAAAAAAGTCAAGGGAAGACAATTATTATTAAAACCTGGCTATATGGAGAAAATTAAACCCTTTGCTCTACCTCAAATCTAGCACCACTTGAATAAATAGCAAAGGGGCAAATGCTTGATATCAAAGTAATTGGTACTTATCATATGATACAGCAATGACTACACAATGTAAATAACTGTTATATTGCCTTTCATAATCTTCTTTTTTGAAAGTGCTGCCTATAGAAACACTTCATCACAGAGTAAAACATGTTGGAAGGCACCTCTAGAGATCATCTAGTGCTGAAAGCTGGTCTAATTAAAGCAAATTACTGTCCCAAGGATGGACACCATCGCTGCTCTCAGGGTAGTTTCTGGCTGTCCCTCCTTTGCAGTGCAGAGCCAGGGTGGTTCTTGGTGGCCTTAAATGTGGACTGTAGTAAGTTTAATCTTTGGGACATTTCTAGATTTTATTCCTTTAACCTACCTGACAAATATAGCTATATATTTGCTTATGCATTTCCTGCTGTGGTTATGGAAATAGGGAGAGAAGACCACTAACTATAGGTGCGCATCTCTGCTTGGCCATGGCTTTGAGAGTGACATGTTTCCACTTGAAGTTCAGCTCATCTCTTGTGACTCCCAGTTCTTTTCATGTATCATTTTGGTTTTGTCAACGCGAGGGAGAACCAGCACTTTCTGCTGCAAATGTTGAGGCGGGTTCCCCCATCCCAAGGAGCTGAAAAACTGCCAACAACTCTCAGCAGTGACCACTGAGCATCATGTATAGTTTTATGTGTATTTATTACAGGTGTCCAGGTAACTACTCTTCTCGATGGCGTATAGGATAGATTTCAGAGTGATACTTCTGTGCATTACACTTGCACTCATAGAATTGTATGCTGTACACTTGGGAGTCTGTGTAAAATTCAACTCTCAGCTGACAACTTGACGCGCTTTAAACTGTTGGAGTTTTTGTACTGCATACCAGCCGACACACCTTGCTATCTGAATTTTTCCTAGCAATCCTAGCAATCTAATTAAAAAAATACTGAATGTGGAAATCTTGATCTGAAGTAGTACAGGTCAATTGGAGATACCTGTTAAAGAAGTTGTTGCAAACAGCTGCTATGGTAAAAGAAAGCTCTGTGGCTTTGTTCTGTGTACTTTCACTGGGTGAAATTTTGGAATGCTTCTCTGTAATATTTAATGCACATTTAGTGAAAATAGAGATTTGATGTTACAGAAGTTGTGATAAAATGTAATGAAATTGAGATTTGTAATTAGATCAAAACTGACTGCTTGGCTTTTTTATTTTTTTACCAGAGATGCATAAAAGAAAATGTGTTCCGAGTTGAGTACGAACAGGGCCCAAGTTTGAACACTGAGAGACGTTAGCATACCAAGTATGTGGGGATAGAAGATAAGGAATATTCAACCTATTACCTGCATGACTCGAGGGAAAGAGCAGCTGCTTCAGGAATAAGTGTTTGGTCACCGGCCAAGTCTTTTGCTGCAACTGCCTTGGGAACTGTGTCTTGGGAACCTCCCAATTCCACAGGGACACGTCAGAGCTGGCAGCAAGAACAGCCCGGCCAGAAGCGTGGGCACGAAGAGCAGCTCTCTTCTCACTGGGCCAGCCCTTCGGTGGTGCCAAGTGCGGGACTTTCACTGCTTGGAGCTGGACGTTTCCACAGTGTTTAATCTCAAAGGCACAGAGGTCCTTACCCTGTTTATTAACTGAATAAGGTGAAAGCTGCAAGTAAGAGCTAGTAGATTAATTAAATGCACTCTGAAATCTTAGGTGCATTTAACTGTTTGAAACAAATGACTGTATTGAATTTTGTACTCTCAAACATATTGCTGATGAGAAATTAGCAATGGCAAGGGCAGGCAGAATATACCACTTTGTTTCAAAAAAAGTATTTTAACAGTTTTAGTAAATTTTATTTACTTGATTTGTAATTTAATCTCCTGTATTTGATATACATATGTGTACAGGAAAATAACTACAGTAGTAGAAGTAGAGGCCATGCTCACAGCTGTGAAGTTCTGGTGGTCCTGACACTTTTTTTTTCTTTGAACTGAAGATTCAGCCCTTTCCTTGTCCTCTACCTCGGCGTCATTTCTAAGCTTGCTTTTATGACTCCCTAATAACAGGGCTATAAAATAAGGAACTTCTTTCCTGCGAGAGTGACAGAGCCCTGGAACAGGCGGCCTAGAGAGGTTGTGGAGTCTCCTTTTCGGGAGATTTTCCAAACCCGCCTGGATGCCACCCTGTGCCATGTGCTCTGGGTGTCCCTGCTGGAGGAAGGGGGTTGCACTAGATGATCTCTAGAGGTCCCTTCCAACCTCAGCCATTCTGTGATTATGTGAAATGGTGCTAGATTAATTAAATAATCATGAAACTACCCTTCCTATCAACCACTTCCTCTCCACAGCTTGTGGTGAAGAAAACAGAAGCAGCAAAACCAGAATGCTTAATACACAGGAGAGGGCAGCACAGTGAAGGAGACTGATCTCACCTTAGAAATGTCAACTCCTGTCTCTCATGAGCTCAAACAGCCCTAACCCTGCAGGAGAGAGAACCTTTCGCAAACTGATCTGCCTGGGGCAGAGCTGTGCACACAGCTTGGATCAGTAACTTCTTACTTGGATAAGTACGCTTTTGTAGTACTCTTACATGTGTTTAAAGCACTTGTATGGGTATGCTGTTCGGATGCACCAACACAGTTAGCTAGTTTAAAAGCACATAAAGTCCAGCTGAACTTGAAGTAGCTTTAGTTTTGGTCAGTGTGGTCGCAGTCCTCAATGCTAGTTACAATTGCAGCTTCTCTTACAAAATAAGCCTAGAATAACCCTAGAACTGTTAATAAGTGAAATTTTACCATTTGCTCAGTAAAATGACCCAAAAATAGTGGGTGCTTTTTTTTTTTTATATAAAGTGTTTAAAATCTGTTTTATGGAAACTTTATTTAGAAGTTATTATTCAAAAAAGAACAGTTTTACTACCTTAATATTTGCATTGTAAAAACTTCTCAAAGACTCTCAAATGGAGGGAACACAAAGTAGTGCTTGAAGAATCCAGAAGAGCTCATATTTTCCAGCAGTCAGATGAAAGGGCCTGTTAGGAGCTTCGTCTCTTCTGCAATAAAGGGCTTAGCATAAGGGGTTGTTCTACATCTCCAGAACTGCTTACACTCCTGTGATTGCTATGTGAATAGCAATGCTGAGACTTTGTCAGCACTATTTTTTCAGCCCAAGCACCTGTACGAGGTTTGTGCATGTTCTCTGCTATGTACCCTCATCCCTAACAGAACAGTGCCCTGCAGCAAGCTGAACTAGCCTCCTCAATCCATCATCATCTTCGTAGTCGCACTCAACTCTCCTCAGCAGTCTCCAGGAGCTGAGGACGGTCTTCATTTACTACAGGTTTTTTTGTCTCCCATTCCAGAGCTGGCTTTAGATTGCAGGAATATACCTTAAGGGTATGTGTAACCGACATACATAACAATGTATCAATGGTTCAGAAAATACGATGGCATAGCACTATCATCAAGCGTGCAGACTTTGAAAGCTGGTAAGGCTCAAAGGAGTCTAATTGCTACCCTCTCATTGTTGAGGGTCTTAGCATAGCCTGTCTTGGCATGATAGATGAGCTTGTTTAAATTCAGCTTATGAACTTATGTTCTGATAAGTTTCATCTTAAAATACACTTCCCCGCACTCAAGCATTTAAATATAAACAAACCAAAAGATTAAAAAACACATTTACCTTTATTTTTCTGGTAGCATCCTGAGAAGGACTAAAGCATAGAATTTTACCCATCATTTAACTTAAACTTTTGATCAAGTGAAATTTATTCATTTATTTAAACAATCATTCACTTAAAAATTAGACTGGAGTTATTTTCTAGTGGAAGTCCCACTCTACTTCCAATTTTGCATTTAGGATAGTATAAACTATTCCCAGTTTGATCCTTTAAAAAAAAAAAGAAATTCCCAGTAGCCACTGTAGATTTGAAACCAGTAGTATCAAATATGAAACAACTTAATGTCCCTGCATGGCACCATGCCATAGAGAGAAAACAGGTAGGAATACCTTAAACTGCTAAGTTCCTCCTGGAGGAAACTAGGCATTAAGTTATTGCTAGCAACTGAGAAAGAAAAAGGCTGATTTAAGCTAGTTTGTACACACACATGTACATAAATGGCATCACCATTATTAAAGTGCATCTTACACAGCTCTAAACATACATCAGGGAGTGTTACAATTTGAAACAACCAATTTCACACCCACTTTGCAACTTAAGTTCCCTTCTGGAACGCTTCTGCACAGAAGTAATCACAGAGGAGAGAAATTGTTTCTTTCTAGTGAGGTGGCACACACTGCATACCTTGCGCCCCTCTACCTGAACAAGGCAGACCTTTCTGTCCAAGCTACTACCCTGCCCTGGGCAGCCCCGCGCACCATACTCTGCTTGGAGCTTCCTGCTGCCAGGGGTGCTGCTGTTTGAAATGACAACACATATAGGCAGTAAGTCATGGGGAAAGGGGGGCTCTGAGAATCACGGCCAGGTCAAATATGCTTGGTTTGGGGAAGAAGGAGGGAAGAGAGCTGAGGAAGGCACTGGATGCAACATGTATTTAGGAGCTGAGCTGCATTCTTTAAACAGCAAAGGTGACAGCACTGCTGTCTAAACAGCACAGCCCAGTGTAGTTTGTAAGAGTGTTAATACCTGTTAGCAAGTTCTCACCTAGTCTAGCCCCAGGCCCACACTAATCCATAGCTCCTGTTCCTGAATTTCTACACTGATTTCTCTAATGTGCCTTTCAGTATTTGACAATATCAACACAAAATCTCACTAAGGAATTGCATTTATCCCTGATTTCTGCTAATCCGAAGTGAACAGTTCTATAAAAAGTTTTATACAAAAAGAAAAAAGGAATTCAGTTCAATCAAAATAATCTTCTATGTCAATATTTGGATTCAGGAGATCTTCCCCATAGGCTGAAAGATCCATCTGATTTAAAATCAAGTTTTCAAAGGTTTCTTCCAAGTCTGTTTCACCAATCAGTACAGCTCCCATCATTCTTCCATTCTGCATCACCACCTTAACGTACTCTTGTCCCTTGGTACATCTCAGCATGAGTTCGTGATTTAAACCCAAGCCTTGAGCATTGTATTTTCCCAAAACCACCACCTAAGAGAGAGAGAAGAAAAAGCCCTCATGATAACATTACAATAGCTTTTAATCTTTTTGCATATGACAGCTGTCAGCTTGAGAAGACTGATGTAAGCAAGGTGATATCTTCCCCCATGAAAAAAAAAACATGCATATATATATATATATATATATATACACAAATAGTATGTGTGTATAAATGTATATGCATACATCCAATTGCCACTAGTTTTCATGGCCAAAGTATTTTAAAAATATTTACCCTGAAACATGACACAGAATATAAAAGATCAACCATGCTGAACTGTATTGTATTTATCCATGAACAGTGTCTTAAAGAAATGGAATTGAATGTGTGCTGAGATGCAAAAATTATAATGTATCTGTAAAGATCTTTGCCCTCTTCAGTTTCAGTATTCAGTCAGTATGAATGAAGAAATTTGAACTGAGATTATGTGGCATTATGTGACAAAACAGTCAATTGACTGTTTTGTCAATATTAAAGCATATGCTCAGCATATGTGAATGAATATAAACAATGTGCATTGTTCAATGGTTTAAGCTATTGGCATGCAACTACCTTACCTTGTAATTGAAAAATTTTGTCACGTGAGCAAACAGTTCAAAGCAGAAATCCAGATCAATAGCTTCCCCGAGGGTATCTGCTGCCATGCACTTCGCTGCGTACCATCCCATCTGCCTTGCCTGAGTCCAGAGCCTCATCTGAAATCCAAGGCACGTAGACAGGTGTTACTGTGCACTGACCAGCAGCCACTGTTCTCATCAGTGCATACTAAGCACCTTCATTATGCTCAGGCTAATTAACCAACTTGGCTTTCAACCACAGGATGAAACGAGCTGACATAACACAGTCAGGATTATCTCCTTACCCAATGCTTTCCCATGCAACTGAACTTGGTTTCCACAAGCCTAAAGTCTGCAAGAGACTTACTGTGAAGATGGGGTTGCTGCCGAGAGCACACTCCCATGATTCGACTTACCTGATGCCACACGGGACTGGGTTCCCACGAAGCTGTGCAGATATCCCCAGCTGCATATATGTCTGGTATGGACGTGCGCATGTGTTCATCCACTTTCAGACCTCCATCTTCACCTAGAGCAAACTAAGTATTTGCAGTGATTAGCACTGAAGGAAAAATAAGCATTTTAACCGAGTAATTCAGCTTAGTCCTTGTTAAGTGGCTGGCCGCCTCATTAGTTACTTCTTACGACAGGCATCTCTACTATGTTTCAGCAAATCCACTGATCCTCTTACTCAACATATCTGAATATTTAAAACTACATGTGTAAATACTAACTGAACCTACCAAGCCATTGCTCGCTTCCCTCCAGCAACATAAAAAGGTCAGAAAAATGTCATTTATTTTCAACAATTTATGCCTGTTCACTTGCCCATCTAATCTGACTCAGCTATAGAAGACTGATAATCATAGGGAAAATATATTACATAAAGATCCCAATCTTAAGAAAAGACTCCATTGTTTTTAAGAGAAGAAAACTGATTTCCCCAAGAGCATCATAATGAAGTAAATTTGTTAATTGTTTACCTATTCTTCAGATAGCTTTACCTGCAAGATTATTACTTCTTTATATTATAATGCAATAAACCCCAGGATTTATTTTGGAATCTTACTGTTCAAACCTAGAATCCTCCAAATAGAGAAAAAAAAAGCTTAGAAATGTATTTCCTACCAATCTGTGTGTTCTTTTCTCATCATTTTTTGTTCTTTTATTTTGTTCAAGCTTATATTAACTCTAGCGGCAATCCCATTTATTAAATTCCAGGATTTATCAGGGAAAATTTAAACTTCAGCTCCTTTTAGAGCAGTATTAATATATAGCTTTTGTATTTACCTAAAAACTATTCAAACACAAAGTTTAAAAAGCAATCAATGTTGCATTTTACAAGTGACCTTCACATATCTTTTAAAATAACTAAGAACCCAGAACTCCATGTAGTAAAAAAGTTTAGAATAGCATCACATCTAATAAACATTTAAGATTAGAGATAATCTAAAGCGACACAAGCTGCACGGCATGACAAAAGCATTAGGATGTGTTTTTTTTTTTTAATTATTATTTTGGATATCTGGCAGGGATGTAACAGAGTGTTTCTACTTTCAAATCACACCACATATGTAACAGGCACACCTGACAATTTTGAATTCATTTTTGTCTAGGCCAGGAAACATGACTGCAAACCCAATTCCTAAACTAA
>JAUBNY010000748.1:1292014-1309142 GCA_032275445.1 Crypturellus soui
AAACACATACTTTTTGGAAATAGCTGCACTGTGATCACTGCAGTTTGACACAACTCAGCTTTGAATTACTTCCAGGAAAACATGAAGTCTTCTCAAGTATTAAACCCTGTTGCAAATGGCACAGGCTGCCCAGAGAGGCTGTGGAGTCTTCCTCCCTGGAGATCTCCCAAACCCGCTTGGATGCCATCCTGTGGCCCAGGCTCTAGAGAGGCTGGGCTAGATGATCTCTAGAGGTCCCTTCCACCCCCAGCCGCTCTGTGACACCCTGAAACCTCACTCCCGCGGCCCTTAAAGAACCCTCATAGCTCTGCCTATAAAAACGCTATCAACCTCCACAAGCCGCCGCGGGGGGCCGCACGCATGCACCACGCGGTGGCGGCAGGGTCTCCGCGGCGCTTTTACCTTCTCGGCGCAGGTGACCCCCGCGATGCCTCCGCCCACCACCGCGAAGCGGCTCCGCGCGACGGCCGCCGCCATTGCCCCCCACGCCGCGCAGGGAAGAGCTGTCAACCGCCGCCAACCGCCACTTCCGCGTCCGCGCCGCTCCGCCTACGGCGCGCGGCGGGGCCCAAACTTGCTCCGCTCCGCTGGGGGCGCACGCGCGTCCGCTGCGCGGAGCGGGGCGGCAGCGCAGCCAGGGCCCGGCCTCGGGCAGGGCCCTCGGGCCTCCCCAAGCCTGGCAAAACCAGCCCAAAACAGCCCCGCAGTGCCTCTCTTACCCTAAATGGGCCTTTTGCCTTCTCAGCAGGGGCCAGGGCACCCGCAGCATGTGCCACCGCGACCCCCAACAACCTTCCCCTCCCCTCAAGGGGCTGCAGGAGTCAAAATGTTTGCGAGGAGGAAAGACGCCATCTGGAAAGCAGATGGGATGCAGCTGTGATGGGACAGCCATTGCCACAGAAAGGAGCCTTCCCAATGGCTTCTCTTTGCCTCATAGTGTCAGGTTGAGTTTTCCTCCCTGAACACTCTGAAACTGCTACGTAAATCTGTTTGTTGGTAGACTTTGCTAAGGGGCTTTAAAAGTTGGTAACAAATAATTCAGATATGAGCTTAAAATATATGGATATATTTATATATTTTACGTAAAATATATATATTTAGGTAGGTAGATAGATAGATAAAAGTAGGCATATACATATGACCGCCTTTTTGTTTCTTGGCCAGAAACTGAGGTTTTTCACAGAACGCACAGTATTAACTGCATAACTTCTCAGATCAAAAGTGACGGGATCGCAGCATCTGTCACCTCCTGGGCAGCACCTTCCTGATGGGACAGTCGGCCCCTGGTGACTCGACATGCGATAAGCTGCCGGGTAATGTTCATGTTTTAGTATGACCCTCTTAAATTAAAGCTTTTACAGTCTAGTCTACATTAGACTTTTCAGCATATTACTCTGTTTTGGATGCTAACAGTGCCAATTTAATGCTCTTTTCTTCTTCCAAGAGAAAGACTGTTAAAAAGATAAAGCTGTTAATTGCATGCACCTCAGATACTGAAACTGTTAAACAGCCAATGCCTTTTCAGACATTCCCATTGCTATCAGAACGTCAGTCAGTCCTTAAAACAGTGACTTACTGATGATGGCAAGTTATAAATATTTTCATTTTGCTTTTTTTTTTAAATGCAGTAACTTCTTCTTGGCATAAGAAAAATTTCCTGAAGGTAATTTCTGGGTCCAGACAAGTGCTAGCCATTTTGGTCTTAAACTAAATTCTGTTCTCTGAACACACACCATTCCACTGTAAATTACCTGTCTAACTGACCTGACCTAGACAGTGCAAGAAATTGGATAGACTTGCGTCACCAAGTGCAAGAAAGTCTTCCAAGGATTTTATATTGTGGTATATGAAAAATGAAAGGAGAAACTCATTTTACTGCAAGCAAGCACCCTGACCAGCAACCCGCTCAAGTGTGGCTGGCTCTGTTAGGCCCTTTTCCTGCTAGTGTATCCCCACACGTGTGCTTGCTGGAGCACCACGAGCCTTCCCTCTCCTCACCGCTTTGCTTCCTCCCCAAATACCCTATAACAAGTCTTATGTGATCCCAAAACACTCCTCCTCTGCCTGCCATCACGTGTCCCAGGCAATAACCCCGCTCAGTCCCAAAGACTCAGGCTCAGTCCTGTTGACTGGCCACGGTAGGTTTCACACCTGCAGCATGGGGCTCGTGGCACTCCTTGTGCAGTCCTGGCTGGGGCAAGGCCTCCTTTGGGGCTTGTGGGGGTCCTCCACCAGCCATCATTCCCCACTCCTCTTTTGTGTGAGTGCAGACAAGTCTTTTATCACACAACCTATAAGTCACATTGTCATTTTATTAGTTAAAAGTACAGCTATTAGTAAACAAGTTCAGAAGCTTGTTAGTGGAAACATGTTGAACACGTTCTGCTTGCATTTTAATGGATACAAACACACATTAATCTCAAATAACTTTGAGGGGTTCATAGTGATATGGCTGTAAGTGAATCATTAACTCCAATGCCTTTTCTGGTAGGAGGAGAAAAGGGATGTGAGCCCCTGCCCTGCTGTACATGCACCAAAGAGTACTTTATTTGTGAGGAGTGCCACGCAGGCCAGCGTGCCCCACCAGCTGCAGGCCCAAGCTCATTTCCAGCACCTGCGGTGCGGCTGTGTAATGGGCAGATGCAAGCACTGTGCGGGGCACATGTGTGATTACAGCTTGCTGCTCTCCACACAGCATGCCCAAAGCCAGAAAAAAACAAGAAACCCAGCGGGTGGGATTCTTTGATCAAGCTGCAGGTAGGTGTCACTTGAGTGGTACATGCATAGCTGTACACCAAGTCACAGGGCAGAGGTATTTCTCTGCCAAAAGTTACATATTACAGGAAGAGCTCTGGCTATAGCCCTATTATTTCATTCAGTTTCTGTGGCTAACAGTGCCAGTAAAACTGGTCAGCGAGTTGTAAGCAGTCAGCAGTGCTAGACTCTCTGCAAGACAAAAAGCAGGGGCATTAGAGCAAGGCACGTGGAAGGGGAGCAAAAATGCAAGTCTCACTTCCCTATCTTGACATGGCTGAGAAGACCCTTAGTTCTGATTATCTCTTTAGTTAATTCATAGCATTGGAGAGCAATAACAATTTTTTTGGCCCAGAGAACAGGGAAGGCAGGGGAGCACTGTGAACTGCCTGATGTGCTTATTTCAACTTGGTGCGAAGGAACTGCTATAGCCTTCACAGGCAATACTTTACCCGATTGAGAGTATGATTTGATCTGGGTAAGGATTTAGTTGTCAAATAAAATATTATTCTAACTGCCTGTGTGTTGGATGGAAGGGCTACTATTCCATTTCTTTTTAAGAAGCAGCAGTTTTTACAGGCAAAAACTTGGCAGTTTTCTGTTTATTCAGGACTGATTACACAAAAGCAAATGCTTCAACTCAGAATTTATGAACAAATTTATAAGCAAAAATATAGTATAACTGGACCTGCTAATAAAGGAAGCCTTTTTATAAGGCTATCAGCATTCTGGAAACTTGCAATGTAAAAAATGAAAAATAGAGAGTTTTACGCAACTAACTGCTATGCCATATTTATTCCTACCTTTGTTTGTACTTGTGATATGACAAACTTGAGTGTTTGTCAGCAGCAGTTTCTTGGGCTGTTCAGTTTGAGAGAATTCATGACCCCTTGAACAAGGTATGGACTCTGTCCGTTAAATTCCAGGATTTCATTGCTAAATAAGGATCGAGTGTTACAAAAGGTTTCCAAACCTATATTTGGCCAGATGTAGCCATCCTCACCAGTGCCTCAAGGAAGCAGCCTTAACTCTTTCACAACACCAGCCCTGTTAGACCTGTACTTTAGCTTTCACTTGGGGGACTAAAACGCACCTTTAGTGGTCACCAGTGGTTGATAAATGTGGCCATCCATCTAGCTGCACTCTGGGAACATACATACCCCTGGCTTGTCCAAACAGGCACGAGGTGCGAGCGTAGAAGCTTTGCCAGTAATCTGGAATAATCTGTTTATTAAGATGCCAAATATGGTGATATAAAGGGCTGTCCTTGTTTGGAGATAGAAGATAGATAGGAAGGCATGCAAGAGACCCCAAAACAGGGATTTCTGGGAATACTACCTAAGGACTATCTGTATTTGAGTCTCGTAGCTCCTTGCCATCCAGTATCGACATTGTGGATCAGCCCTATGGACAGGGGAGGAGTAACTAGAGTGGTTTATACATAGATACTGAAAAGTCTGAGCCTGGGGACCCAGGGAGGATCCACTTCTCGAAACAGGCATAGAGATTTTCAGTGTAGACCATGTAGATTTTCAGTGTGGACTATGTGTATATGGCAAGACTGCAAGCCCAAATGCTTGGATTGCATGAGCTTGCGTTATAACGGTAACCCAATTTTGTTATTCTTGGATATAATGCCATAACTCATGGAGTTAATGCTTTCTTCTCATCCACAGGGTTCTGAAAGAGATGACATCATTTATCACGGCACACGGAAGCACCCTGACAGTTCTATTTTGTTACCTCATTATCAGATCACAGTCGTGTCACTTCACATTAATTGTGTCTATGTCACCTGAAATTAGTTCTGCAGGTAAAATTTACAGCATCAAAGGCACCGACACTGTTCCGTTGCCAACCACCAACTTGGATCTGTCACCTTTGCCATCTCTGGGCAAGATGCAATTGCTAGAGCAGAAGCCTGGCTTCAGCTAGGTCACGCATAGAGCCAGCCAAGCAAATTGACTGGCTCATAATTTATCTTTGGGAAGTGATTTGCTTTCAGGAAAGAAATTTCTCCCCATAGCTTTTTCATGCATATCTGTCCTTTCTTCCCCTTTCCCTTGCCTTCTAGTAAGATCTAGAAAATGGCCCATTTTTCTTCTGCTTGTTTTCTATTGTCCTGAATATTTAGAAATGGTGTTCTATGAACAGTATTTTGAGTACAGTACTTTTAAAGAGCTAGCCCTTTTCAGCTTACAGAAATATTTTACTGCTGGAGCAAAAAGGAAATACTGAATGAGATTTGATTCTGAGATCAGTCCTGCTTGCAGGAAAGCAGAAAACAAACAGTAGTCCATATGCCTCAGTCCTGTGAGAAGTTGTGCTGCAAGGAAACTCCTGCTGAGTATTCGGATTTTTTTCTCCTCCTCCCTCAGACACAGCCACGTTTAAGGATACCATTTAAGAGGTACTTGATTGAAAGTTATAAACACCAAGCCCAATTTCCACAGAACTGACACAGCAGAAACAGATGCAGCTCATCTTTCAGCAGACAACTCCCATGCTTTACCCTGAGCTTGGGCTGAACTCAAAAGGCCCTTAAAGTCTAGATAAATACAAAAAAAAAAAAAAAAGGGCAAAAATATAACCCCAAAACAAAATAAAAACTTGTCTTCCAAAAGACTTTGATCTCAACCCATCTTTTTTCTCCTATGTCAGGATCCTGAACCATGAGCCTAAGGAAGAGACACCTAAAAGCGAAGAAATGCCAAGAAATTCAGGACTCTCCCTGGGGATGGGGAGATCCTAGGGGGACAAGGGGGACATTAAGGCCTTCTGGTGTCCCCATACCCATCCCTCCTGCACCACCCAAGACCTGGCCCAAACAGGACTTGCTGTGAAGTGCCACCATAGGCACAGGCTGGGTCTGGACCACCCTGGGGCTGTTTTAGTCGGACGTAGCATGGAGCTGGGATAGGGACTCAAAGCCAAGCAGGAACAGAGGCTACCACAGGGCCACAGGGCCAGTGCAGGGACGTGGGGCCAGGACAAGACCACCTCAAGCAGACAGAGGGGAGCCAAGCCAGGGTCAAGGAGCCCCAGAGGCATCGCGCAGGCAGCATGCTGGAAGGGGACTGAGTTAGGTGTCAGGTCACTGAGGATGGAGCCCTCAGCCCAAACCAGCCCCAGTCACCCGCACAGGAGGTAGGGACGAGCCAGGAGGTGACTGCACAGCACCCACCAGCAGCCAGCATACAGCAAGGAAGGACCTAGGTACCCACTAGGGCCCATCAAGGCCCAGGCCTATGGACTCAGCTTAAATGGGACTCCTGGGCACAGAGGTGAGGGCCCAAGTGGGGCTTGCCAGGCCAATCAAGGTCTTTTAGTGCCCTCACAGCCCTGAAGTAAATATTAGTTCAGCCTGTCAGTGGGTTTACTTCAGTTTAGGCATTTGTTGTATTTTTTAAAATGATGAAAAATTGAAAAAAAATGCTACAGGCATTTTATACCACCTTCTAATGATGACTTCCATAGAGCAGTTGTTTTAAAAAGCCCTTCCTAAGGAATTTAGCCACTTACACCTTGGTTTCTGTGCTAAGATATCCAGCAAAAAATATATGAGTATTGTCCTATAACTCATTCCCTATCTGCGGACTCTTGGTCCGGAAGAAAAGGTAAATCACATGCATGTCGGTGTAGTGAATAATACTCAAGTAGGTGTTTCAGACATCAAATTTCTCTGTATCTGTTTTAGCTGCCTTTCCTACTAGTATTGCCTCATCTGCTGACGTGGCCAGACAGCTCAGGGGAATGAGTGTATCCCTAAAATGTTCATAAGGTGTTTGTCAGTGATTTGGTCACATATGAATAATTTTCTCTAGGGTGATTTTCATGTATGATAAAGATTTAACCTTTCGTGTTTTTTTTGCAGGCTTGTTTTGTTTCTTGACTAGTCATAGAGGCACAAGGTAAGGAAAAGAAATCTACACATGCTATGTGTTAATTGTATCTAAAAAAGAATAATTTGAAACATGACTGTCTTTCGATTCTTTTTTTTTTCCCCAAGTCTGTGATGTTGCCGGTGGCTCTGCCAGTAATAAGTTTTGATAGCTAAAAGAAATAACATTTGGTCACATTTAATAGTTCCCTTAATGTAGTCTTGTCATGAAGCTGCACTTGTTTGTTGACAAATGAAACCATCGAACTGAGAACAGAAACTTCTTTTGTGAACTCCTTTATTTTTCTATCATTTCTCCAAGGAGTTGTGATGAACAGCTGTCTTGCATATTGTACATTAGATTTGTTTCTTGCTTTGCTTTTACGGATACCTTGCCATTGCCATTTTCATTCAGTGCATCATTTCTGTACAATATTTCAGAATTCTAAAATCTTAATTTTGTTACATTTCCTGGCTTCATATAACAACATAGAATAATAGACTATGTAATGTACATATATATGGATATTTATAAAATGCTGACTGTAGCTTTTCTGTAAGTTTAAAAAAATACAGTGCAGAAGAAATAAAAGTACAATATACTTCCTTCATAAGAATGATCATGCGGTGTTTTATCAAATAGTATTCTAGCCTAGTCTCCATCAGTGTCCATTTACAAACATTAAGAGAAAGAACCTTTCTCTGGGATACTCTTCCAGATTTTCACAGTCTTTGTTAAAAAACATCCAGAGCAAAAGTTTGCATCTAAGCCAGGGTATTTCATAGCCTCATAACTGTAAAATAGGTTATCTTATATAAATTTATTTAATCAGTTTTGAACATATTTACTTTTCAGACTTTGCAGGCTTTGCTTTCAGGCTTTGCAGTGCTCTGTGTCAGTTATTTTCATGGTGACAATACCTTGCTGTTTTTGTGGGTGGCTTTCTTTTCCTCTGTATAGAAGTGGTAAATCTGTTTCCACGTACCATAATGGAGGATTTTTTTATATTGGTATCAAAAGTTTCTATCCTGATTCTGACTATATGCAGAATAGATAGGAATATACTGTAATGAATGGATTCTGCTCACAGAATCATTACAGGACCTTAAGGTCTCACATCTTGAACTCCATAAGACAAAATTTTTATTGTAATATTATCCAGTTCTCCATGGTCTGGTACCTCTGTGTTTCTTTATCAATCATAACTATTTGGCAACATGCGTCTGCGGATAAATACAAAATTTGCATTGAAGAAAAGAGCACTGTCTGGCACCGAATTCAAAACGACTAAACTGATATTGCTAGGTAGAAGGAAGTACTTTTGCAGTCTTAGGTAGATATATAGGTCTTTGTTTTACTTTCCCAAATTCTGATGACATTTGTTTTTTCGAAGGAGGAGGGCTGATCTTTCTTTTCTAAGATTTGCTATAGCAATGGGAAACTGCTGAGCAATAGGAGAAGTTCTTTAACATGGGAGATGAGATGTTTGCAAGTTGTCTTATACAGATCAAACCTTGGTCTTGCAGGAGAATACAATAACCCCAGGAATAACCCTTTGTGGAGCCAAACAGACTTGAATAAAGTGCATAGTCACTTCTTTTACAAGTACAGGCCAAGAAATGACCCAACAGACATAGTGAACCAGAGGTTTCTGCAAGAGATAAATTCTGGTATATTCATTAGTTCTTCAGGACAGTGGGCACAGAAAGTCTAGTAGCCTAAATATCAATTATAGGAAATCCCTGCTACCTTTACTTACATGGATTTGCATTGACTGTACAGCTTATTTGCCACATCTCTTGTCCTTAGTGTAGAGATCCTGATAGACAGATTAGATACTCTGATACACAAAATAAAGCACTATTGTAAACGTGTTGCTTTAAAAATGTTTTAGTAAGTTCTCAAAGTAATGTTTCCAGCAGAGCAAGATTTGAGACTGCAAAAATTCCAGCAGCAATATTATAAAAATCTCTAGAGATACCCTGTTTTATTTATTTAAATCAGGCCATTTTAGAGTGTTATAACACAGAATTGTCCTCAACTACTGCATATTTCCCTTAGAAAGCCAAGTAAGTCCTCTTTGAAGTAGTCTGCAACTTCTGCTTTTAATACTGAGATTCATAAGATGTTCGATCTTAATGTCCAGATGTTGCTTCCCTTGCTTATAATAATTTCTGTGTTACTGCATGAGAACCTCATTAATTCCAGTGTGAGTATTGACAGGAACAGTTACCATAATTCTGACCTGAAGGTGACTGATTATTGTCTGTCTTGAATCTGTTCAGCCTGATATGACGGAATATGGCAGATATCTCTTGGTGTTTGTTTGTTGGAAAACTGTTTTGGAGGTCTGGAATCATAGATGAGTTCCCTTGAGACTGATCTGTGAGTAACATTGAAGTAGAAGAAAAAGTGTTGCATGTTAAATGCGATTTTCATTAAACTCTGCAATAATCACCATAGCAAGCTGTACTTCATTTTGTGAGCAGATATATTCAGTAAACAACTACCCACTAAAGTTACCAGTGATACTCAAAGAAAAGGCATATTTCTTGGTTTCTGGACTCTTAGCTTCCACCTGCACAACTTTCTACCTTTTTTTTTTCCCCTTCTTCCCTAAGATTAGATTTATGAATCATTTGCAGAGGGAGAAACTCTTTTGTGATGTTTTTGTCATTAGTCCCTTTTGATGATTCATTTTAACACAGATGCTGTCATTTAACTCTCCTGGTGCATCAAAGGCTTAACTTGATCACAAGTTTTTGGAATTTGATTTTTTTTCCCCCATTAGCAAGAAGCTATCAGAAATGGTTTCTCCTCTATCATATAATTTATGTGAAAAGGTCAGCATGGCCCTATCTTCTGGACACAATTCATAAAATTATAAACATGTTGTCACAGTTTAAAATCAAAACTTTGACAGGATAACCATGACCTTAACAATCACGTCATTGTGATCAGAAATTGTAGCCTTAAAAACTAAGTCTAATAAGAACATTACCTTTGAAAATCCATGTTTACCAAATGTCTTTCAAGTTACATCCATTTTGGCATTTGTTTTTAAAAGAATTTAAAAGTATTCTTAAGTATGTAACTTCGATTTACTGGTGGCAAAAATAAGGAACTTATTTGGTCAAGAACTGTAAATCAGCATAGTTCCTTTGAATTTGAGCCCTCTTAGTTTACAAAGTTAAGATTATTTCTCATTCAAAATGATATGCAAGTTCCTTTTTTTTTCATTTATAATTTATCTTTACAATTTTATAAGACATTAAGGCACCGAATAATACTTCTTTTGCAGCCTGAGAGTATCTTGCATTCTGAGAGTATTTACCTTCTTTAGGTATTGTACCTTTTAAGATTATCACAAATAAGGCAATGAAAATCTGTCTGCTTTTCTATTCTCTTGCATATATTGCCTTTTTCCCTTTAAAGTATCTTTTAGCAAATTAATGTGCTATTTCAAATTCTCTAGTATTTCTTGTTGGACATTTCCTTTGACACAACAAGCAGTGTCTTTTCTAGTGTAGCAGGCTTTAGGTAATTAAGAAAAATGCACGTCTTAAATCAACAGAGAGACTTTTGTTGGGCTTTGGGCGCCCTGTGGCTCTTGGTAAGAAACGCATCTGCAGGGGAGAAATCCATTGCATTTTGGAAAGGACACATTAGATTGTACAGATATGTTCATTCTTGATCAATTTAAAATGTTGCTAAATCATACGCAGTTGTATAAATATTTTTGAAATAATTTGTCAAAAAAAGCCCTATAGCTATATAATACTGCTGATAAATGACACTTATTGATATTTTTTCTGCACATCTGGAGAGTATGGAAAAAATCATATAAATTTTATGACAGTTTATAGCTGCTTCTATAGCCTTGGTGATTTTAGGTATATCTCTGGTAAGGAGGAGTGACTCGAGGATAACAGATAATCAATATCATAATCTCAGCGATGAAAAACTGCTTCTTACGTCCCAGAAGCTTTTGGCCACATGAGTTTTGTTCAAAATCTCTGTCAGGAAAGAGATTTCCGTGTACTCTTTACGTGAGTATATGTGTCAGTAGGTATGCGCGTGTAGTATCATGAAAGCATACCCATGTTCTGCTTGGTCAGCAAAAGGTATCAAATGTTGCCTAGATGGAAGGAAAGGCATTTTGTAAAAAAAGAAGAAACTGCACAAGAACTGAACAAGAGTGGGTGTCGGGGTGGAGGAAGGTCAAGGAGTGACAGTGAGAACAGGGTTGTAGCTGGGGCAGGACTGGATGCAGAATGGGGAGAAGTGCAGACTTCTCTTGAGCAAAACATACAGGTAATTGCATTCTGTTCAGCAAAGCTTTATATGGTTATTTGGATTTTGGTGTGTTTTTGTGCTTTAAGGACAAGAATTTTCTCGTGTCCTATGTTAAATGGTTAGATTTGTTATTTTCTTAAATAATTTGCCAGCCTTAATGAATGGTCTATTTTTGAGAGCTGCTAGGCATCCACAGCTCCTCTGAATTTTGGTTCAGACTTCAGGGTGATCCGGAATTTTTCAGCACAGTTTGCCCTTCTAGCAGGAAGCAAAGACAATTAGGCTTTGTCATTGCTCACTTTCTCATTGAATGCCTGAATAAAGCTGTTGTGAGCACTGACACTTCAAATGTGGATAGTTAATACTACTCTCAAGTAATTAAAAGCACAGGGTCTCAGTCTATGTCTGAATGGGGAAGAAAATTCGTTTTGAATTCTTGGTCACAGTGACCATGGTCCATTGTTGTGCTTTATGGCAAAATTTAGAACATCTTCCATTTAGAGCGAATCAGCTCCTGGAGTTGAAGAGGAAAAGGTTCGACATGTGCTAAGAAGGTGTGAACTTTATATGCAATGGTAGGTCCTAAGGTGCTTTAGCATCGAAATAATTAACTTTGAGGAAGTTTATTGCCTATTTTATAATGCTAGTTTATAATAGTTTATAAATATTACTTTGTTTACGTTATGTAAACTATCTCAAAAATTAATGCATAAGTTATGTCAAATTAGTTGTATGTTCTAAGAATCCCTTGCATTTTTGAAAAGAGCTAGTGGTAGTAATATCAATAAGTACTGATTGTTCAGTGTGAAAGAAGAACATTGTTAATCTAATTAATTGTTATGTTTACAATTTGCTTTTACCCATAATAGGACATGGCCACTCACTGGTGCTTCCTTTGGAGCCCTAAGATCACAGGTTCATCGTGGAAGCTGCATTTCGATGGCATAAAGATGTAACGGCAGCAAGCTACTCCTCTGTGTTCCTGAATTTTATTTTTAAGATTCTGTGTTTGTGTAGATTCATTCCCAACATAAATGATGGTCATTTACCTAACACATTCAAAGTGTTAGGCAAAGATGATGCAAGTATACAAATATCACTAAAATTGAGTGAATTGCTCCTACAGGACTTGCTGAGCTAACTTAACTCTTGCATAAGACCACAGAATATAGTGCTATTTCTTTATCTGAACTGAAGCACTGCAGTGTTGTGGGAAAAATAAAAACATGGATTTTATCACTTTTAAAAGTCTTAATTTGCAAAAATAATCTACTTAATTTGCAAAACAAAAACAAAAAACCCTAAGTTAAATGACAAATATAACAGATACCATCATGAACTAGGGGTGGAAAAGAACCCGTGCAGTTTCAATTTTGTATTTCCTCTGGAAGTTAGTTTTGTTATTAGATTTCCATAGTGGACCAAATACCTTCCCTGAAACAAAAAAGAGCAAAACTGTTTTTATGAAGTTTTCGATAGAAGTTATCAAGCTATTTTATCAAGAATGACAGACCAAATCTTCACTTAAATGGCCTGAGTCATAAGGTTGTCTACTCTGCTTGCCTACTGATAATGTAAAACCCTTTTTGCAGAAGTTTAGATCTCAGCATGTGAAACCTGAGCATTTTAGTTTTAAGGACTACCTTAACCATTTTTCTGGAGGATTTTTTTGCCTTTGTCATGTGGGCTGCTTTATTTTTTTTTCCGTTATTTTCCTCAACTCATTATATTTGGAATTACATTCCTGAAAACATGGAACTTTTATGTTTCATCATCACTATTTATATTTGCAGAATATTAGAACCCTTTCCAGTTGTAGACTCCCTTCTTTTTTTTTTTTCTGGTTTCCAAAGCTTGGTGTCATCTACATGAGTACATTTCCTTGCCTCAGTTAATTGTTCATGAGTTTGCTATTCTAAACCCCCTTCATGTTTCTTCCATTCTCAAATTTCTCATCTCTCCCCAGGATATTCAGTTAAACAACCTTGTGTGTTCTTCTGTTCACCAAAACTATGTGCTGAAGAATTATATTAAGATTGTCAATATTTGTTTTGTTTCCTTCTTTCATTCCTTTTGCTCTTTCTTCTCCACTTCTCTCTGCCACATTAATTTCTTCTAGTCTAGTTCGCTTATCTAGTCTAGTTCTAGGTCTAGTTCACTTATTTTTCACATGATCTTTTTCCTAATAAAGTACTATATATAATAGCTATTAACGTTGCATTGACTAGCATTTCCCTCCTCTTCTCTGTCTTTCTACAATGTGAGCTACGAACAATAATAATTTTAAGGTTTATTTTCATTCCTCACATCTCACATGAATGATGCGTGCTGTGGTTTTAAGTTACAGAATTCTTCAGTGCTCTCCACTGTTCTGTTTTCATTTGCCAAGACTTTTGTTCTCATGGTGTTTTGCTGTCTTTTAGGTATTTTAAAACACAGATGACTGTCACTGTGATAATTGTATTACTCAGTGGCTTAAGGCATTTCACAGTGGTAAAAACATCATTTTTTACCCTTTCTTCCCCAAGTCAGCCTTTCCTTAATTTTGCTGGCCCCTGTTCACCTGAAACCTGTAGTTATCATAGCTACAAACGTTAGTAGAGTTACTGTTTACACGGTACTTAATACAGCTGGGTTGGTTGACACAACAGAGTGGAGAAGTTCTGTGCAAGAGCAGGGACTGCTATTGGAGAAAGCCAAGGAGAAAATCATGTTTGTATATCTGTCACAGAATGCCCTCCGTATACATGTATTTGTTTAATCTTGCTAGCATGGATGCTAGCATGGGTAGTGGGAGGGAATATGTGGACTTTAGGATGTGCCAGAGCACATGTGGACCAGAACATGTGTCCACGATCCTTGAATTTGTTTTTCTGATTTCATTGCAAAGTTTCTGACCACAATCTATGGCAAATGATCAATGGTGACGTTGGTGACCCTGAACAGAGTGGTTTATCGCCCAGGGTAAGAGGGTGGCCCTCAGTCCCAACATGGGTAACCAACTTCTCTGGCCTCACACCCAGTCTCACCACCTCAGGGATGATTTAGGGAGAAAGTTTTGTCCTGCTCCCCGAGCAGTTTGTCTAGGTATTCTCCATTTTCCTGTTTTTGTGCTATAGGAATGCTCTTCTGCCTGACAAGAATCAGCGATTGGTTTCACTATGATGGTAATTGACATACATACATGCATACACACACACACGCAGGCACACACGTGTATATATAAGCTAAGGCATATATATGAAGGCATGCATGTGTGTCAAATAGCATATGCATGTGTGTCAAATAGCATCCCATATCTGATGACCATCCCTATGTTTATGTATGTATGTGTGAACCCATTCATGATCTCAGTATCTTTCTCTTTAATACTTGCTTATAGTTAAGCACAGACTCAAGCCCGACTCTGCTGCTTATAGAAGTTGCACCTTTATATTTTCTGATATGCCATGGAGAAACTACTTGGCTCTTCTGTATGTTTGCTAATGAGAGTTAGCTTCAGTTCATCAGTATGGTGTTTTCTGCCTGACAGCATGTCTGCAGTGTTATGTTAAGGTTTTATTTCTTTAAGTGTGAAGATGGTACCCCGCTGCCCAATTTGTGGAGTCTTTGACTAATGCCTAGAAGAGACACCGGGGCGAGTGTTTTTCTGTAGTTCTGTCCTTCCTTTGTCATTCACTGCGTGTGACTGCTTCCCTTCAAGGGCAAACAAACTTGGCCGCGTGCCCCAGCTTGCAGCAGCTTTCCTGCTGAAAGTTTTCTTTGAAAGAGAGAAGAGCAGCTTGAGCACTGAACTTGGTCCTTGCTCTGTTGGAGAGGGGCGATTTGGGAGAGGGGAGGTAAGAAGCACTCGCTGGGAAGTGCTGGGGTAGTCAGTGACTGATGTGGGGCCGCAGCTCTCGGATGGGGCAGCTCTAGCTCATCTGGCATCTGCCGCTTGGAGCAAGGGTGAGTGTGGACAGCAGTGCCCGTGGCGTGCTGGTGAGGGACTGGCCGTGTGCTGGGGGTGTGGGGAGGCAAGGGAGGATGAGCTGGTTCTGCTAGCAGCCACAGAATGAAGGCACGGAGTTCCCCTGGCCATCAAAGGTGCCCTTCCCATCCTTGCCTTAGTGTAGACTCAGAGCAATCATTCTCTGGTTATGGCCAAGTTTTTGTGAAAATTGGGGTTGTTCCTCAGCATCAGTTGTGCCTCACCACAAAACTAGTAAAATTATTTTTCCTGTGGGGTATAGCAGTCTTATTTTGTTGCATGGCTTCAGCTGTACAACTGTATTCAAGCAGGCAGCCTGTTTGGCCACTGCTATTTTTTTCTGAGGCAGCTGTGTCTGATTGCAGCAGAGTCCTCCTGTGCCAGATGGCCGTGATTTACGTCCTGCAAGCAGCGTGTTTGGGTTCAGATACAGGATAGTCAGGGAGTTGCTGTCAGCTTCTAGAGCGATGTGGGTGCCTAGCAGGCTGCAGGTACAGGAGAACATGGGCCATGCCAGCACTGGGAAGCCAAAAGTTTGGAAGCATTGGGGAATCTATAGATCTTGAGAGGATGGGGGATGGTCATAAGAAGTGCTGTAAAGTGGGGAGGAACAAGGACATTGTATAGTCCTCGAGTGAGATACAGGTGAGATACAGCTCACAATGGAGCTGAAGCAAGAATCTTGTGGCTGAAGAAAAGGTCTTGACTTCTCCCGTCTTTGGGGCTGTGTAGGAAGAGAATGGAAGAGAAGTAGCCTGTCAGGTTGTGTTTTGTTTGCTACTGCCTCTTTCTCTTCCTCACTGAGTCATTATCCCATGTCCTGTTTGATCACACCTATGTGGTCTGGGGGCATGTGTGGAGGAGACCAGTGGGACCTACTGTTGTTTGAGACTGACCTTTCCCCTTTGCTGTAATGCTCACAGAAGAAAAGGGAGCTCAAAGGGAGCAGAGATGCTGAAAGCTGCCCAGCTACTGTGCTTCATCTCAGATGTCCTACCCAGGAGGCGGATGTTTGTGTTCCCAGTTTTCTTTGGTGCATTTCTGATCAGAATGACGTCTAATTCAGAAAAGATTTGAAAGAGAATTTGGTCTTATTCTTTCTACCCTCAAAGAAGTCTTTCCATTTCTTTTACTACATTTGATCCTAGGATGTGCCAGGTTATATGCAGAACTAGATGATATAAGATCTTTTGACTATCTCTAGGGATGTTGCTGAGACAAATCTCTTCCTCAGTTGTCTTTTCAAAGGAAAGAGTGAGAGCATTGGATAACCATAGTGGAGTGGGGGAAAACAGACTTCACAAGATGTGGAGATCAAACCTCTCGGTAATTTTTAAGGGAAAAGTTGCTGGCAGGCAGAGGAAGGCTGGAGTTACTAAAATAATTTGTAACGTGATCTTAATACTAGTTTTGCAAATTGAAGGAAAGGTATGTGCAATGGTACTGTTCTGAGACAATGCCCTCTAATGCACTGAGAGTGAAAAGCCTTGCACAAAAGGTGTGGAGAAAGGACAAAGCCTTAAAGAGTGAATGTATAAATGGACTGACACAAGTAGGTATGAAAAAGACTAAGGCATAAAATTAGTTAATTAATGGGGGAAGTAAAGGCAGTCAGAGAAAAGGGTCTGTAAATAATGCAGAGGCCTGAGAAGGCTGAGAAAATTTCAGGTGAGCCACATAATGGGAAAGACTAGTAAACAGCATAAGAAGGTGAGACATTCAGTATTTCTTTTGCTTCCTTAGATTGACTGGATTTTTGGTTAGATTCAAAATGGGGAGAAGAGAGAAGTGATCTTGCTCTGATTTGTGGTCTTGTTTTTGTGACTGCAGAGAACTCAAGATGGAGAGAACTAGAGACTTTGTTCTTACTCAGCTGTTTATCCACTAAGCAGTTTAAATATTATTGTGAAATATAAGTGCACCACTTAAGTATGGTGATTGACTGAAAACTGTTTTCAGATGAGTATCTCTGTATACTCGTCTATCCAGATCTATCAGTTCCAGCATTTGAACGGCCTTGCTAGGATTAGCTCTTTAAAAAACTTTTCCAGAAAAGAAGTGTCCTTATGGCTATTTACATGCCTCCCAACAGTGAGAAGAGAGAAAGGCTCCTACAGCTCTTTGGGGGATGACACACCTGTGGTAATGAGGGATGCAAAGCTTACAGATAATGTCCATACCTTATGTTATGCATGTGAACTTACTTAGGCTTTTTTTAGGACTCAAC
>JAUBNY010000748.1:1414144-1428501 GCA_032275445.1 Crypturellus soui
TCACCACCCTCTGAGCTCTGCCATCCAGCCAATTCCCAATCCACCTCACCGACCACTCATCCAGCCCACACCTCCGGAGCTTTTCCAGGAGGATGTTGTGAGGGACGGTGTCAAAAGCCTTGGTGAAGTCAAGGTAGATGACATCCACCGCTCTCCCTTTGTCTATCCAGCTGGTTGTCCCATCATAGAAGGCTATCAAGTTAGTCAAGCATGATTTCCCCTTGGTCAATCCATGCTGACTGGTCCTGAGCACCTTCTTGTCCTCTATGTGCCTGGAGACAATGGCCAGCACGAGCCATTCCATCACTTTTCTGGAGACAGAGATGGGGCTCACTGGCCTGTAGTTGCCCGGATCCTCCTTCTTGCCTTTTTTTGAAGACTGGCGTGACATTGGCTTTCTTCCAGTCATCTGGTCTTCCTCATTCTCCAGGATCTTTCAAAGATGATGGAGAGCGGCTTAGCAATAACATCTACCAGCTCCCGAAGCTCTCTCGGGTGCATTCCATCAGTGCCCATGGATTCATGGATGTCAAGTTTCCCGAAGTGCTCTCTGACCCAATCTTCCTCTACCCAGGGCAAGTCTTCCTCTCTCCAGGCACCTTCTGGTTTCTAAGGTCTGGGATTCCAGAGGGCTGCCCTTGATAAATGCTGAATCAAAGAAGGCATTCAGTAACTGATTTTTCTGTGTCTTTCATCACCAGGGCACCAATGCTGTTCACCAGTGGATCAATATTTTGCTTAATCTTCCTTTTACCATTGATATATTTGAAAAAGCTCTTATTATTTTTAATATCTCTTGCCAGATTTAATTCCAACTGTGCTTTAGCTTTCCTCATCACATTCCTGCATTCCCTGACAACATTCCTATATTCCTCCCAAGGAGCCTGTCCTTTTTTCCACTTTCTGTATAGTGCCTCTTTCTGTTTGACTTTTGCCAGCAGCTCCTTGCTCATTCACGCAGGTCTCTTGCCCACCTTACCTGACTTCTTACCCAAAGTCACATATCCCTCCTGAGCATGGAGGAAGTGCTGCTTGAATACTGACCAGCTCTCTTGGGCCCTGCTTTCTTCTAAAGCCCTATCCCATGGGATTCTTCTGAGGAGGTCTCTGAAGAGGCCAAAGTTGGCCCTCCTGAAGTCCATGGTTGCAAGGCTGCTTACAGACCTGCTTCCTCCTCATTGCATCCTAAACTCAACCAGCTCATGGTCACTTCAGTCAAGGCTATCCCCCACCCTCACATCTCCAATAAGTCCCTATGAGGGACTAATATGAGGTCCAGTAGCCCACCTCTCCTTGTTGGCTCCTCCACAATCTGTGTTAAAAAGTTTTCATCACTGCTCTGCAAAAACCTGTAAGACTGTTTGTGCCTGACTGTGCTGTTTTTCCAGCTGATGTCAGGGTGGTTGAAGTCTCCCATGAGAACCGGGGCCTGAGACTGCAAGGCTATTTCCAGCTGACTATATAAGGCTTCATCAACTGTCTTGTCCTGATCAGGTGGCCTGTCGCAGACACCCACCACAGTGTCTCCCACATTAGCCTGCCCTTTAACTCTTACCCACAGCTCTCAACTCGCTCATCGTCCACTCCCAGGTTGAGCTCCATGCATTCCAGTTGCTCTCTCACATAAAGAGCAACTCCACCATCTTGCCTTCTCGGCCTGTCCTTCCTAAAGAGCACACAGCCTTCCATGGCAGCGCTCCAGTCGTGCGAGCAACATCCCTTATCTGAGCCCCTGGCAGGCAACAGATCTCTCTGGACGAGGGGTCGGGTCTACAGATCACTTGCCTTTCAATATTGCTGACCACTTCTTTGACTTGGATTTTGTAGAAGTATGTGTCTTCTCTGTGGCTCCCCTCTCTTCCAGGAGACCAGATGAAGTTTTGTCATGGTTGGCTCCCTCCGGCTTTTCCAGACTCTTTGGCAGGAAGCAGAAAGGAATAGCAGACAGGAGACTGACTGTTCCAGCTATGATAAAACCTAGCCACCAGGCACCCACCCAGCGAGAATCCTGTGGAGTGATAGTGATGCTTTCTAGAACAAAGTGAGACAGAAACGAGTTACTTAAAAAAGGAAATAGGAGAAGTTTCAACTCTTTACCTGCAAACATACCTACATTGAACAGTTTCTGACTCTTAGTGCTAAAGACAATCATCTAATGAGCAACCTTTCACACAATGGAGGCATCAGGAATCACACCTGGGTGGTGTTATGGTTCCTATGGCATATGTTGACTGCCACTTTGACTGGCATAAAGTGCCACACATCAGTCCTTACCCAGCACATAAGGATCCAAAATAGGTGACAGACAGGCTTCAAACACTGGATCCTTTTGGCCTGGCAGATTTCTACTGAAACTATCCTTTCCTTACTCAATTGCATATGTCAGCATTAAGCATATTCTCTTTGGTATCAGTGACATTAGGTACAAATTTACAGTAGAATATGCATTGTAAGAAGGATGAGCATTGCTTGTTGCATTTCTACAACTATTAAATGCCTTCAGAATTGCTGGTGGACCAACTCTGTAAGACTGTGCAGAACTGGCTGTGTAGAACCAGCTCAATGTCCTTATGCTTAATGATACATAATTAATTATGCTATAATATAATATAAATATAATATAATATAATTTATATTATAATATAAATAATATAAATTAGTCTATCCAAACATGAGATCCTGAAGAGCTCAAGTTCTCCCTCCAGCCAGCAAAATGGGATCACCCACTGCTGCTGATGGATGGGTTATCTCCTGAAATTTTTCCAGCCCACACTGCACAGTTCTCCCTAGTCCTGTCTAACTCTGTCTCGTCAAAACAAACTTTCAGCAATATCTTGGAATACGGTAAAAACTTATAGGTGTATACCTATACTGGTGTAAATCTACTTTATCTCTGCTTTTAGTACTTCTACTTTATCTCTGCTTTGCTTACCTAAATCCACAAATCCAATGTCCACGTACAGTCTTGCACATAGCGATCCCAACATGAAACCAAACATTGGGCCCAGCATGGCTATTGTGTGCAAACTTGCTGAAAACATACAAAGCAAACACAAGTGTATTTTAATGGTTGAACAATTTCTGCTGCAGATGATGACTAATTTCTAATTACTAATTACTAAGTACTTCTCGGTTTATTTTACTTTGAGATTACCTATATATACAGGTGCGTTTTCTTCCTTGGCAAAATCATCAAGATAAGAGATGCCCAGTGGTGTTATTGGTGTTTCTCCAATTCCACGTAGCATGTTTCCCAGTAAGATATATACCCACATATATGATGATGTTTCCTTTTCACAGCCTGCACATAATGAGGGTTACATCTTCAAGATAGAATAGTTGAATGGGAAATGTTGACAAATCTCATGAAATTAAGTATATATAATTATTATAATTTTATAAGTAAGGCATTAAAAACATTCTGCTTATGGAATATTAAGACAAGGCTGCTAGTGCCATTGTATCTTTTTATAATATTTTAATAACACTTACCTTAACCTCTGTAATGTTTGGTTGCTAAAGATGCAGGTATCACCCCCCTGTTCACTCCCCACTCCCAAAATATTCTTGTAGAAAAGAAATGACAGATAATAAAGATATAAGAGATATAAGTTATACCTTTAACCTGGGAAGTTAGAGATCATCACTTGGGCACAGTTTAGGTTACTCTCCACCCATTCTGAGCAAAATGAATGAAAGCTATGCTCCATATTTATAAGTAATAGCATGGAAACCTCCATTCATTTACGGTTAATACTGCACAGCATCACAACTCTTCATGCCATTCTGCTCTTTGTTTGTTTCTTGGGTCCTCAGCACCTGAATCAATTTGGAAGCTAAATCTTTTTGCATGCATTCTCAGCAATCCTTTTGATTCATTTTATTGTCATTTTGTTGTAATCTGGAAGGATGTATGTAGGAATCTGGGGATCTGGATCCTAGTAATCTGTGTTTGCTTGTTGTTTCTTCTCCAAATGAAATGCACAAAGTGCAGTTAACTGTTAGCAATGTTGCCAGACAAGTAGAGCCTGAATTTAGAAATCTAATGAGCATCCTACACTGGGGAATAATTCACTCAACTGATGACTAAGACAGGATAAAACTAACTGCTTCACTGGTACTTACACTTACCTGATTGTGAGAATCCCAAAGAAGTTTTGTTGGCATCTTGATGTAGCAAACAGGGATTTATCTTTGAAGTTAGGTTGACTAAAGATGCTGTATGTGATGCTGTCTCATACTTATAGCTGGAAATACACAATGCTACATTTAGAAGCAGTGTTTACTGGTAACGGTAACATATATATACTGTTATGTATTAGTATAGCATGGAGCAAACACCTGACTGCTACTTCTGTTAAAAGAAATGTATTGTTTTCTAATATCAATCCAAAAATGAAGGAGTAGAAAAGAGAGCTTTTTAAAGTATGGAATACAGAAAGACTAAAAAAAAAACAAAAATCATCTTTAGGAGGTATCTGTTGCCCTGTTAATTGGCATTGACCATCATAGAGCAGAGAATGGATTAAATTAATCTCTTAAAGGCACTTTTGGGGTGTACTAACAGGGTGCAGGAAAATGCAGTGGAGAGACAGCAGAGCTGCTCAGGTGCTAGAAACAATCCTGCTGTTTTAGCACAGTGATCTTCCCAGGTACTAGCCCCCTGAGGGGCAAACTACAATCAGTTCAGGCACAACAATATGGTAAAATATACTTTCTGCTTCTAGGAGCTGGACAGGTTCTGTTAGACCATGTAAACCTATTTTCAGTTTGAAACAAATTGTTCATCTTAGGAGACGCTACAGACCAATTTCCTTGAAAAAAAAATCAGTCCTTAGCTCAGGAGAAGCTTCATGAGTTCTCAGTATAGACAGATACACGGCTTGACTTAAGCAGTGTGAAATAACTGTCTCGTGTTGGTGTAAAATGAAATCTCTTTGATTAAATGTGCTCTTCAGTTTTATTTTTGCAATAGTACACTAAAATTATTCTAATACATCTAATCAAGTGACAGAAATATCTCACTATATAGTTTCACTGTTTCAGAGCTATGGTTAGAAACATTACTTATAAGCAAAAGACAGTAATTGTCTGAATCTGGAGAAGAACCATAGAAATTAGTTTAACCAGCCACAGATAATCAGTTTAACCAGCCATGAGCATTTGGAACAGGGAAGGAAGTAAAAAAAACAAAAAAAAAAAAAAAAAAGAGGACCAATTCTATGAGCACTGATTCATCTGTAAACTCTCACTGCAGCTGAAAGGCTTCTTTGTGTGAGGGATCACTGTGAGCCACAGGAGCACAGGCTGCCCGAGGCTGCAGCCAAGCTCTGGGTGCCTCTTTCAGGGACCTGGATTTCTTCTAGTGAGCGAGCACCTCTGTAGGTTTTTTTCTTCAATGATTAGCTCCAAAGTTCTACTTTTGCATGAGGATTACCTACTACTGTAAAGTCATATCTCAGGTAGGGTGGTCACCCACTATGAAGCCTCGGGATTAAGGCCTGAGGTCCTATTCAGAACAGCACCAGTTGCAAATTATTCTGGAAATCACAGAGGTGGGTGTTTCTTAATAATTTTACTGTGATTCATGGTGGTTTAAATGTCCTGCCCACATAAACCTGACATCTCTATTAACACACAGTGATATCACACCCCTAGATTGCCACTGACTGGGGAAACCCAATAAACCCAAGTAAGCAATTCAGAAAGATTATATAATTCTTTAAAACAATAGCACTAGCCTGGTATGTTGCCTGAAGACTTTCAAAGAACATTTTTTTCTCTTTGAAAATTGATTTTTCAAAAGATTTTTACAGGATTCTATTTTCTGTCAGATTTAGATACATATCTTTACAATAATTTCCTAAAATATTTTCCTTTCGGTCTCCACTCCAGAACAAACCAGACTGAAAATTAAAGCATTTTGGTTTGCAGATTTTTGCCAAAAGTTGAATTGTTGCCTTGGAAGAACCATATTTTTTCAACCAGATAAAATGTACAGTAATGTATGCATCACATGATTAATATATGTATCACATGTGATTAATAGTGCTTTCATTTGTTATACTCTTGACAAATCTAAGACTTAATATATACCAGCTTTTGCTCAGAAAACAATACCCAATTCCAACATTCTATTACCCAAATGAATCTTGTTTAGTACTTACTATCCCATGAAGAAATGAGGCATTGCTGTTAAAAAACATCCCAAAGCCATAATAAAGGATCCTACAGCTATTACTTTGGGCCTGTGAAGTTTAGCTCCGAAGTAACTTACAAATGCAATCACCAGCAAATTACCTAAAAAAGGAAGAACAAAAATCAATACCAGATGCCGTGTCCCACACTGCTCTGAAAAATTTGCTCTGTGTTACGGGATATCAATTACCCATCTCAAAACTTCCATCAACGAGACCAACTGTAGAGGATGTAAGGTCAAATCTTCTTTCAATCTGGGTGATGGAGCTTTTCATGATCGTGCCTGACAATGCTTTGCAAAAGTAGCTGAACGATAAAGCAGCAAGAAACACCTGAGGAAAGATGAAGACAGAAAATGGGAGGTAGGAACAGCGAAGCAGGTCATGCAAAGAGGCTTAAACTTGTGTGGAACAATCATTACAGTATATATTTCATCCTTGGATGTTGACTTTGTTAACACAATTCCAGCAACAACGTTGTGTATGTTTTCACACGTCTTCATGCTACACAGAGTCATGGTGGTCCTTCAGCAGGGTTTGCCCTGGGCTCTCAGTTCCTAGAGCAGCCACTTTCTTTGCCTGTGTTCAGGGTTGCTCTGGCCATCTTGATGACCAGAAAGCTTGATCTTTCCTGCTTTCCTGGTCAAAGGTTTTCCAAGGCAGGAATTCTATGGACTGTGGGATTTAAATTTCAGCAAACAACTCTCTGGGGACTGCTTACCTTGGTGATGTCCAGGGACAAAGTTTGTCAGAGGCCCAGTGTGGGGCAGGCAAAATGTTGGGATTTGTAGATGTTACAGAAATGTTAGATGTACCTGTGGTAAAATTCTCCATGAACAGAGACTTGTAGAAAATAATCTAGCCACAGATGAACTTCAACCACAGTTATCTTCTGTCTGGGCCATGTTACTTATTTTAGGCCTATTCACGTGGCCTCTCTTTTAAAATGTATTTTAAATATATACATATATCATAGCTATGTTTCTTGTGTACCACATACCTTATAAAGGAAAGTTTACTATTCTTTGTGATTTTATAGTTGTTTTCACTGACACATATTGTGGCTTTAGTAAACAATGATAACAAGATAAACTCAGTCTGTTTAAATATTATCCAACCATTTCAACAGAGACTAAAACTAAATAGACTTATTGCTCAGTGGGTAAAAGTTACAATAAAAAACAATATTGGCTAAGTAAATAAAATTAAATATATGTTTAGACCTTTGCATTACTATCTACTGTAAGAAATAAAGCCAATCCTGACAATAAGTACTTGAAAATAGTTGTATTTATTCCTTTTTGGTCTAGGAATGAAGGGAAAAATTCACAAGGACAGGTCTTGGTCCTGACATGTTTCATATTTGCTTAGTCGGTTTGGCAGAAAACCTTCCTTGCCTGACTTCAGCAATGCTCTCACTTGGGTTCTAGCTGAAATCACAAACCACAGATAAGCATAAAAACAAAAACAGAATAGACTTAGGCATTTTGAGTTTAAAAAAACAATGCTAACACAAACCATAAAAGCCTTTCATAGGAAGGTAGAGAAAGAGCTTGGCTTTCACAGCATTAAGGATACTGTGTCTATTACACTCTATATAAAGGTAGTCACAGGACTTTCAGTTATGGAGTCATTGTCTTGCAGCTTTGTCTGTGTATATGATGGCAAACTAAGTGCCACGATTCTCCCAGAGAGATCAGATTCTATTTTTGCAGGTGTATATGGATGGCAAAAGTGAGTCAGAAAACACAAGACATGACAACCTTGGCCTAATACTGTAGCCAAAGCACATTGCACATTTGAGAATTTTGAAATTACCTATTTTCTTCTAGTTAATTTTTCCTTTTACAAACTTTTCATAGGAAGAAATGTGTCTTTGGTTACAACTCCACCGAGCCTATGGAATTAAAAAGAGATGAAGCTGGCTCAGGAACTAGCCAAGACACAGACCCAAACACAGCAGTGTAACAGGAATCCTGTCCTTATAGTATTTGCAACTCAGCCAGAAATGATAAATATTAAAGTTCTAACATTAAAGCAAAATTCTCACCAGATTTGTTCAGTCAATGCATTAAATTCACCCCATGTGTTCCTGAAAGCTCAGATACTTGTGTGAATCAGTGCACTAAGGACTTCAGTTCTTAGTCTTTCAGTCCTTAGGCCTTCGTATTCGCTAAACACCCTGGAACAGGATTAGTGTCACTCTGTTTTGGCCCTACAAAAATGGATGGCACCAGTAATATCCAGACAGCACTCTGGATGGATGAAGTCCACCCCCGGAGATGAACTCTGGACAAGCGGGAAGTCTAGGAAGTAGAAGTAGGAAGTCTACCTTCTTCAGTGACTAAGATGGGGGCTCAACCCTGATTAGTTTGAGGCTATATATGTTAGCTTAGCAATTTTTATTTTATTTAGCACGAGGTTTGGCAAGATCAAACCCTTCCCCATACCTCCAGTTTGTATTCGGTTTTAGAAAAGAGAGAGAGAATGAGAATAAAGTGTCACATGTCACATTTTGAACAACAATTCTTGACACGTGACAACAGTAATTTGTGGTGATATTGATAAGGCAGCAAACCTTCAGGCCTGTGCAACAGGAAGTCTTCTTTTTGACGGGCGGTTGTTTATTTGCTTCATCACCCAAAAGCTGGGCAGGTTCTGCTTCCTGATTTGAGGCATCCGCATGGCTGGATTCGGTTTCCACCTTCATGCTTGATTTCTTGACTGAAATATCTGAATATGAGAGAAAACAATAATAAATACCGGAACACATATATCAAGGTAAAGTTAGTTACCTCTAATGAAACAGCAGTTATGGGAAAATGATGAGATGTTGAAACTGAATCTTTTCATTGGAAAGGATTTGGTTCAATGACTTGGGTGTTTCAAAGGGTATATTTGCTTAAGTTTTGAAGTATCTTGTTTTGATATCTCTCTTTCCTTTAAATGATATGGTTCTTTCCCCCTCTTTCCCCTATTTTTTTTTTTTTTTGGAATGACTTTTAGTTCTGAAAAGAGTAAGAGAAAGCACTTCTGTCCAAAAACAACATAAAGAGGTCAGCGCAGTGTCAGTGCTGAAGAATAGGGAGTCCAAGGGAAGCTTCACATTCCTGGGTCAAAGGCTTAGGGGGTCAGTGAGCACTCTGGTGAGAGCCGTGTGATAGCACCATGTCACCTACATTCATCCTGTTTACTCCTTTGAATTGGCTGGACATACACAATTCTTGATGACAAAAAGAATTAACTATTTCAGCTACAGGAACTCAGCTGTAAGGAGCTTAGATATTCTCTCTCTTGCAATGTGCACAGGGTATCCTTACCCTTATCCAGAATGCAATCTATGCATGAGATCTACTGCTACTCAGCAGTTCAGCAGAATTGCTCCATTTCCCTTGCAAAAAACACATACTGCAGCCACAGAAACATCTTTCCCCTTCTTTGAAATAACATTTTTTTTGATTGTTGAAATATTAGTTGCATTATAAAGTTGAATTTGTTTTTATTGCAACAAATATCACAAACTTCACATTTGTCTTTACTGATTTTTTAGATTTCTATATTGGAGGGATGGGTAAGTAATATTAAAGGAGACTACTTCTGTGAAATGCTGTAAGGGAAGTTTACATAACTATTTGCAAAGTTTACTTAAAGAATGAAAACACTTGCCCGTTTGTGCAACTCCAACTACAAAGAGAACAGATTTCTGAAGGAAGATCCAAAAGCCACTGCAGAGCCCCTCTGGGAAAATGGATCACTTGGAACAAAACACTCTTCAGATCTGCAGCTCTTGACACACAGAGGAAATGAGAATATTGGAACTAATGAATCCAAGTCAGAGCTCAGAAATTATAGCTCACAGAAACTGATTTATTTCACCTTTCACGGTAGTCTCTTCCTTTGTAAAAAGACCAAGAAAGAGGTAGAGAGAGGAAAAAAGCACACAAAGAGATATTTTCCATGGTTGAATAGAGCTGAAAAAAAAAGTTGGATGAGCTTTTCCAATGTTGGAAGAAGTCCAGCTGCATTTGCAAATTTTTCGGAGCAGTTGAAGGGCAGACATTGCTCTAATGCATGGTGCTGAAGAACAATTTTGTTTACTCAAATGGAGCAAGCCTCAGCAATGCTAAAACAAGTAAGCAGAGATTTAAACACTTTGAAAGATTTTTACCCTTAAGTTTACAAGCCTGTCCTTAAGTGGTATTGCTGCCCTAAATAACACCTTTTCTTTCCCCTGTTAATATCTATTTATTTCCTGCACACTTTGCTCAAGCAAGCGTCACTGCTTCTATGACTATACTGTAAGTCTGGGTGAAAAAACGGATGCAAATGAAAAATAATTTCTTACAGGCAAATCTTAATTCCCCAGACCAATGGGAATAAGATATAGAGAAAGGATTTACTCAGACCTGAAGGGCTAGTAACAGAAATGCTTGCTGTGCATCTGGGAGTGAGTACTCAAATACTTCTGAGCATCTGGTCCTCCAAAATTTAGCTATACCCGTGTAACCGTGAACCATTTTTCCCTCTTATGAGTGTACATTGGGGACCACAGTAAGATGCTAGGATAGCAGGTCATTGCTGGTGGCAAGGCTATAGAAGTAGGGTTTTTTTAAAAAGAATTTGAAGATACAACAGGACTTAGACTCTGGATGTACGGAAAGAAAGAGTGAAGGCAGCAAAACATGAAGATAGAAGTAAGAGGTAAAAAGAGAGAAAACAAAAAGGCAGTTTAGAATTCATAGCTAATGAAATAAGATGTGAGCAGTCCTCCAGTCACAGACAGTGACTGTAAAGATGTAAGAAGGGAGGACAGTTCCTGAGAGTGAGAGCAGTATCAAACAGCAGGTTGAGAAAAGAGCAGCAAACAGTGGAACAGGTATCGACAGAGGTGTCAAGAAAAACAAAAGATGAGAGAGAAGAAAAATGAAGTACAATCTGTGGGCAAAATCTGCCTTGTGCATGCGGAGAAGTGTGAAGTCCAACCAGCCGTGGGCAGCTGTCTGGTTGAGCAGCTCAGTGACGAGCTGCTGCGGTGAGCGGGGTGAGGACTCCCAGGCAAGAGCAGGGTGACTGACTCCTGCGAGGGGTGAACAGCCGGCGTGCCACTGCTGCTTTGCACTGGTGCTCCTGGAAGCACCGTTGCTGGGAAAGAGGAGCGAGAAAAGGTATTGCAGCCGCTTCTGAAGAAACGTTAAGAGTGGGTTGTGTGAAAGGACCAGCTGTTGGCAGCCTCGGCTCTTGTCCCCTGCTGCCTCTGGCTATGTGGAGATCTTTGGGAGTCAGGAAAAGATTAGGGCTGGGGAGAAGATTAGGAAAAAGAAAGATAAAAGGTAAATTTACAATGTTTTTAACATAAAATAACTGCTGAGACTGACCATTTCCAGAATAAAAACTATTCATGAAGTTGTTATTTTAGAACTATTCCACTAGCATTTGTTTCCATTTTTAATAAACAAAAGTTTTAGGTATCAGTAAAGTTATCAGCAGCACGTTTATTCATTCACTCATACTTCCTCTTTCCAACTATTACTCTTTGTTCGTACAAGCTATTCTGCTGCAGAAAGTCATTGCATTTGCAGAAAGAAGAAAGATACCAAGTAACACCTTGCAATGTGCAAACACATAGTTGTGCATATAGCTTAAGTAGTTACTTGGACTAAAACCAAAACAACAACAACAAATCACCCTGTCTCCTTTTTGAGGAAGATAAAAATACTTCCCCCAGAAAACAAACATAAGGAAAAAAATCCCCAAAGCCCAAGCCATACTTTTAGAATGAAAGTTAACACTCTTCCATATTGTTCCAGTTGCTCTTTTTCTAGCTTATTTTCTCATTATACTGAGTTTATTCTTGTGTTCAATACGGTGTCTTCAGAGAAATACTTTAGGGTGAGGGGAGATCAAGGGTCTTAATTAGTAACTAGTGTGGATCATCTGGTCTGGTGGGAGCTGAAAGTTTTCACAACCTCACACGAAGCACAGAGCACCCTGCAAGCCCCTTGCAAAGTCCAGCGGCCCACTTTGCACAGCACAGCCACAGGCTTCTTCAGTGTTCCAGACTGCAAGACATTAGAGACACCTCTGGGGTGCAGAATAGTAATCTATCCCTTAATGAACGTCTTAAAAATTCCAGTTTGGTTTCCCATTCACTACATCTATGTAAGTTATAATGAGCACTAATTAAAGCATGGCATGAATAACAGATATTCAGTTTGCAAAGGTGAAGAAAATAGTTTGCTGCAGATTATATGGAATGGGATGAAAGAAAATATGATTGAGGAATTTTCAGAATCCAGCAAGGAAATGGCGACTCTTTTGGCTGTTTTTCACTGCAATCACTCTCCAGAAATCTGTATCACCATCCAATAGACTGCAATATCACAAATCAGGAGCCAAATTTCATCCAGGAGTATATGTAACTATCTTGACTTGTACCAAATGCAATGCTAACCCAAGAATCTCATGGATCTCTGTATACCTTAAGGAGTAAGATGTGCTAAGTTAACGTAATATAAGAAATGAATATCAAAGAGTAAGTGCTGTGCAGGCTTAAATGCTGTTTGTCCATGAGCTATGGTGTTTACTGTTCAAAGAGAAACATACAACTGCAGGATGCCATCAACACAACAGGAACGTTACTGCTATTACTGGTCACAGGAAACGAGACTAGTACTACTTTGGTAATGCTCATTAATTGCAAACACTAAGAGGTAACATTTTAAAGTTAAGACAAACAAAAAGAATATTTAAAAAGTGCCTACCTAGTTTTTGTAGCCACAACGACAGGAGCTATACTACCACTCAAATAACCAAAAGCCAGAGTAGTCTTTCCTTAAGCAAGACTGAGCTGGTACTTGGTAGAAGAATCATTAACTTCTAGCATAACCAAATATAAACTATGGTTTAGACAGTTTTAATCTTGTCTCCTCCCAGTTCTGCCCTCTGTTAGAGGTCCCTAAATACATATTTATCTACAGGGGTCAAAAATTAATTAGGTAGAAAATGTGTAAGTGTGCATTCATTTGCACACTGTTTTGTGGAACACCTGTTCTCTTGAGCTCATCAAGTCTGTAACTTCACATAGTTCATGCCTGCCTTGCTCTTAAAAACTAGACAAACTAGATTGAAGAGTGTTTCTGATAACAGATAGCTTAAACACCTCTTGGCATGGTATCTCATTTTCATAATCTATGACTAAAATCTATTAAGATTGAAACCTGTTAGACATAGCCAAGGATCTGTAGGAACAGAAAATATAATGCATTGGATATTTTGAACAATATTGATGTTCAAGAAACATTCATGCTTAGAATAATGATGGGATTTAGATTCAATGCTATTAACAACATAGACAAATCCAACAAGAAAATATTCTGGAGCTGTATGTACTTTAGAACAGGTCTTTGTCTAGTTGCAGCTCTAGTTAAGGAAATCTGAACTGGTCTCCTGAGAAGAGTTTTATTTAATTGCCTTCGTGCATTATGCACAATGTGTAATTTTAGTTAAAACAGAAACTGATTTTAGGGCATGTAATCTATGACTATAGATGTTACCCCAAAAGGTGCCATTTCTTTTTTCATTTCATTTATGCAACCCTGAATACAGTCACCATACGTATTCTTCTAGCTGGTATGAACAATTACATCCCACTTAACAATTATTCAGCCTTCAATACTATTATGATATAAGCAGTAATATCTAGCACTGCTCATGGCCTTCTTTTTTTTTTTTTTCTGGCACTCCAGCTCCCTTTAGCTTTAATACAGAAAAAAAAACAAAAACAAGAAAAAAAACAAAAACAAACCATAATCAGGATGTTTTGTCAAAAAAACATCATCAGGAATAGCGTAGTCATCTCAAAGTTGTCAGGGCAATTCAGGGCAATTAATGCAAGCATTAATAAAATTAGAAAATAAGAATGCAGGAAGAAGCCCAGGTCACCAATTCAGTCTGCAATAAAAGTTCTCACAACTAGTTATCAATAACACAGTAAAAAAGGGGTTTGTTCATTGTTGCAGAGGGAAAACCTGTTATTATCACTGCATCCCTCAGATTTAGGTCTGAATTTAGATTGAAGAAAAAAAGATAATTTTACTGAAAAAAAGACTAGAATTTATTTACTGAAAAAGATTAGAGTCACAGCTGATCACATGTTTAGAA
>JAUBNY010000748.1:1433043-1456407 GCA_032275445.1 Crypturellus soui
CTGAGGGAGCACTCTGTGCCTTCATCCAGGTCGTTGATGAATAAATTGAACAGGACTGGACCGAGGACTGACCCCTGTGGGACTCCGCTCAACACAGGCCTACATATATATAAAACCATGATTTCTCATAGGCTCTTTCAGCCTGAGGCGTTCAGGTCTCTACATTTTAGGAGCCTTCCGTAGATTTTTGTCCCTTTCATCTGGTCACTCTTTAAACCCATATAAACCTCTAACTCCATAATTCTAATATTCATCAGCTGAAGCAACACCTCTGTTCATCGCGTTGTTAATGTCCTCGGATGCTCTTCTTCAGTAAACAACAACAAAACATTCATTTTTTTCATTTTGTTTCCCCATAATGGCTCTATCTACAAGTACTTTTTAACCAGCCCTGTGAATTAGCTACTTGTGATTCTATGCACTATGCACTTTATAGCTTCTATATATAGATTTTTTAATGTTATGGAGAATTTAATAATCTTAGAAAAGTAAAAATGTACTGTGTCTTCAGTCAACAGACTAAAACGGTAAAAACATAAATGAAAATAATCATGCTGACATTTAAAAACATTGCACTAATCATTTCATGCATCAATCCTATTCATTATTTTGAGCGTCTCAAGCGAGTAAACTATCATTACTCAGCTTATATATTGTTTGGTATTTTCCACAGAATTTACTTTCTCTCCTCTGGAAATTCCCTTAGATTCCAGAATTTGGTGTTGCAATTTAATAGTGGCACAGGCATAGAGTAGCTGCTTTACTGCTACAGAGCTGAAAATACTTCATCTTATACTGATGCTTCTTAGTGCTCAATTGCTGAGTGAGCATTGACCTCACTTTCTGCCTCCTCCATTTTTTAGAATTGCTCAGTTTTTCCCTGCTGGTCTGCCCAAGAATTACTAGCTTTAAAGAAGGCTGTTTTATGCCTTTGGAAAGGTACATTTTTGCTGGGAGAGAAACCAGGCCGACTCACCAAGACCAGTCTTGGCTGCAGTTCCCAGCATGTGACACAGCCTGGCACCCATATACTCTCTACTGCATGCCAGTTCAGGCACTTGCTATAGGATGAGGATACACGCATATTATTTTTACATGACATACAATGCATGAGTGCTCCTTGACAAGGTTACATGTTCCACTCTGCCCTCAAGTGCTGACATCCAAGGTCTGGAAATCTTCTTAGCTGATTATTTTAACAGCCTCACCTTTGAAAAGGAAAACCATGTGTCATTTTGCAGTCTCTCAATTTTGGTTTAATAGGTATAATTTCTAAAAGGGAAAAAAATCTGCATTTGTTAGTCTTTGGGATGCATTGCCAGTAGCTATTTAGTTTAAAACATAGATTTAGTTTAAGAATTATTGTAGGAAGGACTTGACAAGGCCAAATTTCTTCCGTTTGTTTCCATTTGGTCATTTATTGTAGCAAACCCAGGGCATGTATCTCTAGTCAGATACTGATCCATGCATCCACTTTAATACCTGGAGTAATAAAATACAGCAGTTGTTGACCTGAGAATATTTCAAAGTGAAAAAGGTAGCTCATAGCATTATCATTGTGGAAAGGTGAGAGGAAAAGACTGCTCCTTTTTAAATCATAATAAAAAATGCCTTGCCAGAATATATATTTTAATAATATTCCTCTCCACTTCTTATGTGTTGGAGACATAACACAGAAGTAATGACCATGCTTTCAAAGAATTAGCCACAAAGAACAGGCATATGTAGATAGGCATAGGTAATAACTTCAAAATCTTTTTCAATGCTTCTTTCTGACTTAGAAGAATAGGAGATTTTTCTCTTAGTTTCTCTTTTCTCTTTGACTTGAAATTATGTAAGTCTCTGACATGAGCCAAAGTTTACATTGCCTGAGTCAAGGCTTGTAATCTGCAAGAGGCCTTCAGTTCGCAGTGACTGGCGGTGTGGCTTGATTCAGTTTGATTGTAGTGGTCATTACTGTAGCAGTTTGACTGTAGCTTTTTTCTTGTTTCTCTTAATGTTTAGACTTTAGTTTGCTGTTGTAAAGCATAGATCTACAAGAGCTGCACGTGTACAGTCTGCAAACCAGTGAATTTTCCTTGGTATCTTGCTCCGGGGCGTGTACAGAGCTATCACTATACTACTGTCAGCATTGCTGAGAAGCACTGTCCCTGTGTCACTGGTCACAGCCCTCTGACCTCTGCCATTCAGCCACTTCTCAATCCACCTCACTGTCCGCTGAGATAGTCTGTGCTTCCTGAGCTTACCTCTAAGGATGTCATGGGAGACAGTCTCGAAAGTCTTGCTGAAGTCAAGGCAGAAAACATCTGCTGCTCTCCCTTGGGCTATCCCGCCAATCATCCCATCATAGAAGGCCGTCATACAAGCCATCAAGAAAGCCAGCATGCAAGGTTGGTTAAGCATGATTTCCTCTTGGTGAATCAATGCTGATTACTCCTGATCACCTTCTTGTCCTCCACATGCTAGAGATGACATCCAGGATGATCTGTTCCATCACCTTTCCAGGAATGGAGGTGAGCCTGACTGACCTGTGGTTTCCTGGGTCCTCCTTGTTGATCTTTTTGAAGACTGCAGTGACATTGTCTTCCTGCCAGGCCTCAGGCACCTCTCCTGTTCTCCATGACCTTTCAAAGGTGATGGAGAGTGGTCTAGCAGTTGGAAAGTGGCCTAACAACTCACCTAAGTCATAAGCTGTAGAAGTCATTGGTCCTTCCTCCAACAACTACATTTTTTGAAGTGACTGGTTTAAATCCTTCCCTTCTGCAAGGGTGTGGTGCCTAAATATTATCCTTGTCCTTGGGGAGGAACCCGTTCTAATTTATCTTTAACAATTTATCATTGGTAAAGCTCAGTAAAGCCATTCTTACATGTCTATTCCTCCATTGCATCCCACAGGAAAGACTCAGCATCTAACTGCTATCTACAAACTCAGGCAGGCAGCAGGGAATCTACAGTCATTTCTGAGATGCAAGTGATGTGGCATGAGTTTGCTTTGCAATATTATGATGAAACAATGAAGTTTGCCTCTCATTAGGTACTCTAAAATACTAATTATTTTGGAGGATGTTGTCTATAAAATGCAGTCACTATCGCAGCATGACCATCCTTGAAACTATCTCATGCTAAGCAATTTTCTATTAAACTCCCATCCCCTAAATTTATCAAACACCAATTATTATCGAACTGCAAAAAATACCTATAAAGGGATACTATCAGATAGTCTTTGTTTCAGCTAATTAAATAATACAAATTAAAAAGAAATGCCCCACATCACACAGTCTTTGAATTAATTTTATTATTCCAAGTAGACTTGTCATAGTTTTTTTAAAAATAAATCATATTTATCTTATATCATGGTGTTATTACACTGCATAAAAAGCACGGAACAATTCAGTACACAAAGTATTACAAAGCAGGAAGAAAATATGGGAAAGCTAAAAGAAAACTCTACTTTTTCATGCCAATTTCCTTTGGAAATATTCTCATGGAATCTTTGACTGTTGTAATGAAAATTTTCACTACTATTAATGTTGTGCTATAACAGAGCTGGAGTGTACTTGAAATGAAATCCCCAGGCCCCCAGCGTTTGATAGCTGAAATGTTATGGTATAATGGATGAGCTGCCCAAAGTCTGCAGCTGGTTTGTTGTTCTAAATTTCTCCTGCCCCCTTGCTGGACTTCTTGCAAAGTGGAGTTTTGTGTGAAAAATCAATGAAGAATATTGTCTACCCCTTCCATTTATAAAGTAGTTTTTGTGCACCAGCTCCCTGCAGGACTGATAGTAAGTTTGAAAACTCCATAGCTTAATTCTGCACCGCCTCTCACACACGGAAGAAAGCAAAGGGGCAGCAGCGGTATTTGCAGTTAGACTTGGAGAGGTGGAACTGAGGGGTAGACATAAAACCTGCTTTGCAATGAGGGAGAAAGCTGCATCCCCTTAGACTTAGCAAATACTCCCTGTTGAGTTTCACTTCCTTGGCAGGACAAATGGTGAACAGTGTTTTAAGAAAAATACATATTCTAAGATGCTTGGGTTTTTTTTTTTTTGTTTTGTTTATTTTTGAATTTACAATGAAAAATGCATAAATATGAATATTTAGATATTAAGATGATACCTCATTTAAAGAGCTTCAATGATCCTTTTTTACCCGGAAAGCCAGTCACTAGATAAAGTCACTCTGAAAATCTGAATCTGCTTAAAGTCTGGTTTCCTTTTCTGGCCAGTAAGTTGTCTGAATTAAATGGTCACTATTGAGAAAATTATCTCTCCTCTTCTTTGTCAAACCAGTGCCTCTTCTGCTGGCTGAAGTGGTCTCATCTTGTGGAGTGGATGTTTTCCTTAGGATCCAAAGGACTGCGATGCTGAAGAAAATGGACACAGTGCCCAATACCAAAGTCAGTCCCAGGTATACATACCTGTGAGAGAAAATATCTATCAATTACACCTATCTTGATAGCAGTGTACAATTAGAAGGCAGCCTGGCAGAAAGGACATATTTATACTTCTGTGCAGTGAAACTGGATGAGGAAGGAGTTAAAGCAAGGTAGCAAGATGAGGAGGCAGGTGGCAAGAAATGCTCAGTTCCCCCAGGTAAAGTATTGTGTGAACAGTGGCGAAGAAAGTGTCAGTTGCTGGCTGAAATCCTCCACACCAATGTGCTCTGTTGAGGAAAATGCTAATATTTCTAGGGCAATTACATTTTTTTTTGGTTGCTTCATCAGCAGTATCAGTGCTACCAGTGGCACTTTTGATTTACTCACAGATAACAACAACAACAATGATGATGTTTAACTGTACTTTATTAGTAATGAGTCCAAAATGAGTTTTGTTCTTTTCTTCTCTGATGGAATTTTCAAAAGAAGATGGAGCCCTCTTTTCGTGTTTTATTTTTGTGGAGGAGTGGACAACTTACCTATTCTCTTGTTTTCCCTATTCTGTTGTTTTCCTTTTACCATTGTTATTCCATTATCCATGACATATGTATCTTCATGATACGCATGACTCACATACTTACTCTCTTCTAGCACTGAATCAATAAAAACAGCAAAGAGCTTAAGCCTTTCAATAAGCAAAGCATACTTCAAGGCATCTTTCCTTCCTTTTGTGATCCAGCACTTATGATGAGATATAATAGCTCCCTCCAACCCTCTCCCTAGCAGAGCTGCTGAGAAAATGGGAGAAGTCGTAATAGAAAGTGAGGATTAAATTGATTTTGGGGGGCTAAAAATGAAAAACCGTTAATATTTTCATCAGAAATTGCAATAACATTAACTGAAAAGGACTAAACCAAAAGGAAAGTCTAAAAATTTAGCATTAATATTATTATCATCATTATTATTGTTGCTTTTAAGAGTTTTTCATTCAAGGAAATTTTCTTTTTCGCTCAATCTATTTGATGCAAATTCTTCTACCAGTGCTGGTAGGAGTACCATTGATACTAGTACCATTGTGTGTAAATGCGTTTATGGAATTAGTTAACAAGAGTTGTTACCTGAGTGCCCTTGAATCATAGAGTCTACATGCTCCTCTTCCCCCACATCTTTTGCTTCCCCATTTCAGGCAAGTGGTATCTATTGCCACTCCAAAATACACTGGGGCTGGAATTCCAGCTGGATGTATTTAACACACAAATAAAGGCAATAACATTATTTTCCAATGCAATCATCTTTGGTCTACAGGCATGTTAATGTACAATATAAAATAATAATGACACTTTCACACTCTTTGCTGATTTAAGAAGATGCACCTTGCATTCCCTGCAAACACGCACCTTTCTGTCCTGTGTGAAATTAGGGTGGGACATAAAACGCAGAAGAACATCAAAAAACCTTTTGAAGTTGCCAGAAGGTGTGTTTACTATGGCCTGGTTACTTTCCTTTGCAGGAACCCTCTGGAAAAATGGAAGATAATTCTCCCCCGATAAGTGTAATGGAGCCTGTTCAGCTCAGGGAGGTGGTGGTTGTTTCCAGAGTGCTTTAGGGATGGGCTGAAAAGGGAGAGAGACAGCAGAGCCAGGAGCCTGCAATGGGGCTGCAAGTATCCTGGAAGGAGCAGGGTCCTTCTGTATGGCCATGCTTATGGATGGAGAACCATAAGGATGACCTCTCCTTGGGTATGAAAAGAGCCAACATGAGGGCTGCTCGAAAAGCAAGTAAGCCTAGAGGAAAGAGCCAGACCAGCAAAGATGTAAAAAACCAGCCAAAACCTTTCCTTGTTTCCATTTCATCTGCCTCTCTGTTTTCTAATTTTTCCTATTTAAATAAGTAAGTGCCCTGCTTTTTACTAATTGTTATCTTTTGTAATAAGACCTATGAGATTTCAGAGCTCTCGGTTCATTGATATCTCATGGTCCTTTGGCTTTTAGAGGAAGTCTGCAGGCAGCTCTGCCACAGGGCTAAGGTTGAGGTTAGGTCAACCTTAAAGCCAGGAATTCCCCTAGAACCTAAAGAGAACATGCCTGAATACTGAGCCAAAATATTCCAGGCCAGACTATTTGGCTTCTTATTGGGTAAGAGGAGGCAAGAAGTAATTTTGATATTTAATTTTGCAGTACTAATTCAGATTCCTTGTCATCTCCACGTACTTTGTCAGTCTACATTTTTACTGTAAGCCTGATGCAGCTATGGGGTTTGGAAAATATACAGATGCTATACTTTTCTCAACCTTTTTTTCTTGTTTTGCTTTGGTTTTAGTCATATGATGTTGGCTTGTCAGCTAGAAGTTGTTCTTTTCAACAGCCAAGGTTATTTCTGGGGTAAGTGACTAATAAGGACTACACTAAAATAAACCCAACCAGACTTACCCAGCACTCTTATTGCCAGCGTATAGATCCCAAGTGCAAATGATTTCAAGTGTGGTTTAATGCACCTAAAAATAAAGGAGTAAGGGTTAAGTAGAAATAAAAAATTGATTGTGCATAATCTGAACTCATAGAAAGCACGAGGGAGGAAAGACACTATTTTTGCCTCTTCAATAAAGCTGATTTTAGCAGAACTATCAAAATATGTAAATAATGTGATAAAATTAAAATTGCATCTAGTAATTCTGAATATCTAAACTGAATACCACTATTTAGGTGGTGATTCATTTTCAGATAGAAATAGCATACAGGAGTTGCAGCAGCAGACAAGAATAGGCTCATGAAATCAAACAATCATCTCATTCAATCACTTGATAAAATTGTGGATAATGACCTAGCTTAATAAAAGGTATTTAGGCAAACTATGTTAATTTCCCTGTATCTGGGACCAAGATCATAAATCCTGTAAAGAGAAATCTCTGTGTTTGACAGAACAGACCATTTAAAACTTGCCGTGTGAGCCTAGCCTCAGCTCCTGAGCACTTCTGGCTCAAGTCAATTTTTAAGCATCTAAGTAGTCCCAGTCACATGGCTGATACATGCTGAGGCTAATAAATATATTTCATTATGGTGATGTATAAAGCTCCCTATTGTATTAGTCTTTTTGCTCAATATATAAAAATATAGGCTGAGATTTAGTTACTAACAATTTAAAATAGGATTTTGGAGGTGCACTCTATGTGCTCTGTATTAAGATGGACTCAGCTTGCACAAAAAATCATGTAACTGGAAACTATTTAATAATTTATGACGACAATTCTGAACTAGCTATTTGGTTCCCCACCAGACATGATTCATTGTTTTCCAATGTATCTGCCAGGATAACATTAAGAGACTTATTGTGAACAGTATGCAGGTCATCTTCCCTTGATTTAGTAGGAAGGCAAAAGGACACAAAGAGTATGTATGGAAAGCATTGACACAGTCAAAAAAATTTTGTACTCATCTCATTTTGTAATCTGAGGAATCATTCTCTAATGCTCTGATCATAATTTTTTGTCATAAAATCTGTTATAATTATGGTTTACGTAGGCATTATCATCTCTGCAAAGATGCATGTAACACAATATCAAGCCAGAGGAAGATATTTTATTTTGCTATAAGATACTTGCTACACAAGAAAGTCTCTACCTGGAAGTTATTTTAACCAAACTTGAGGACATAGAAAGCAAAGAGTAGAAAATTAAAGAAAAGCTGGACACATATTATCTGTTCTTTAGGGCTGATATCCTGCTAGGATTTTTTAATATAGAATATAATACAGACATCTTCCCCTCCAGATGGAAAAAAAAAAAAAAAGTTTGAGTATTTGTGTTGTCTCTCCACAAAATCTTTGAGACTCTGAAAAGGTAAGCCTGTTTTTGGGAGACCTGAGACTTCCTTTTCACTGTTGATTTACCTTCTATTAATCGCTTGTCCTTAAACAACAGCAATCCAAATTGTGAGTTTCCCCTCTCAAACTTCACGACTTCCCTCAGTTCTTAACAATTGTTATTAGCCTAAAACCACTGAAAAGCTATTTCAGGAAATGACTCAGTCACTAGCTTTAACCATACTTCAATGATTTTGGTCTTGGAAAACCTTGAAGTAAATGTCACTAAACCTTATAGGCTTTGGGGGATTTGGCTGTATTCATCCTCCACAGCAGGTACAAGGATATCCCATACTCATCTTAAAGCATCGGTGTGCCAAAATCATGAGAACTTATTAGAGTTGGCTGAACTGAATAATTTTTAAAGAGATAATGGCAAAAAAATTGCTTAAAAGCAGTCTGAGATTTGGCATTGGGAGTACATGCTCAAAGAGCATGTATTTTCCTTCTGGGGAAAAAAGCATCTTTTCTGTTCAGACAGATTTTCAAGGAAAGCCAGTCATGGATGGATTTCAAAAAAATGAACATGAGTTTAAAATGTAATTGTGCCCTCAGGTCATTTGTAGATAAAAAAGGTGATTTAATGTATTGAAATATGTTTTAGTTAGCTGTGGAACAGATTCTGGGGCCTTTATTCCAGCTGAGGAGCACATAACTTCTCAATTTCAATTTGACTGGTCTCAAAGTAGCATGATTTTCAACAGGAATGAAAGGTACTGGAATAGAACCAATGAACTCTTCCCTTTGACTCTATTTAACAAAATGCTTAAGGATCTTTATGGAAAACCTCTCTAACCTTTGCCCAAGAAAATCTGCTAAGCAGCAAGTCCCTGGAGTACCAGTGCTCAGGCTTGTGAAGTCCAGGCAGCCCCATCTGCCTTAAGGTTGCAGGTCTCCAGTTAAGAGCATCTCCCCACAAACGCAGTCCAGGGACACACGACACAGTTAAGCACAGCAAGTTTGTGCTTTTCCTACCACGTATTTTATGGACCAAAAGGGGACGTGACACATGTGGGTAAAAGGGAAGGAGACTGTAGCCCAACTCAGCCTTAAGTCCAGCTCACCTTGTTTAAGACTTTTCTAGCCCTGGTTGTGGAGGGCAACAGGGAAGGAGCTCAACCATTTCTCTACATCTTTTTGTGAACATTATTTCTAATTCAAGTACTGTGCTGGAATCACAGCTGGAGTGGCACTTCTTTCTTTCTTTGTTTTTTACCATATGGCATATATTCAGCCAGTTCTAGCAGTGCCTTTTTCTGTGTGATGTAAAGACACTGGCAATGGGACAGGACTTGTTCCAGGATATTTCATTCAGAAGTAAAGAGAATTTTAGGGTAAGAAAACATGGCAATTATAAGGCTTAATACTATGTTTACTGTTATTTCATTTGAAAAGTAGCATATACCCATGTGGAAATAATTTGGAAAAGGGAACTGAAAAGAAAGCTTTTCAAAAGCATGTGGAGTAGTACTTAGAATCCAAAAGTTGACGAAAATCCAGATTATGCATTGGAAGTGTTATATTCTGTTTTCACTTTCTAAATCTAGCTTAAAAGCTTACACTTGCTGTTGGATAAACACTTCCAGCACTTAAACAAGTAGTGGAAGAATCTCACAGGACTAAATGTGGGATAAATCACAATTGTTACAATAGCAAAAATATCTCATGAAAAATCTAACTTTATTTTGAAAAGAGAAATCTTTAAATTAGCAAATGTATAGAAAAAATATAATGGACCAAATGAGAAGATCTGAATATATATAGCATTTGGGGGTTTTTGTTAGGTCACTTCTATATGCTTGCAAATTGGTATACATTGCAGGCGAGGAAAACTGGCTACCTACAAGTACACACATATGCACACAGGCATATGTAGAGCTAATTTCTATCCACATGAAGGCAATTCCTCACCATTCTGGTAACGTAAAATGTATTAAGGTGAGTGGAATTTGTTAAATTATAATCAGACTTGTTGTATTATATTTAAAGCCAATGTAAAGAAATGTTAAGAAGGCAGAGAAAGAAAATTCAATTCACTGCCAGATTCAAAGGGTCTTTTAGTACTAACAAAGTATTTTAAAATCCACCGTGAAAAGCTGGAAATATGTCACAGAATATGTCACAGGAAGGAAAACCTGGTCACAGATGTCGAAGAACCTTGTAAACAATTGGCAATGCTAAAAGAAATGATTGCTTACCTTAGAAGCAGTATGTATCCAGGTGTGCCACCTACTGACAAAGTATATGAAGTGATAACTGATATTACCAGAAAATACAGAAACATTTTTGGACATTCATTTCCTTTTTGGCATGGCCCCACCACGGCTGAGGAGCTTCTTGAAGAAGATTCTAAAATTCCCACACAGCTGCAGTTATAAAATACCTGGAAGGCAGTAAGTGAAAGGGTGTGATAACCAGAACAGAAAAAATGTATGTCTATATCTATTCCCCATTATGTTTTTCTGGGTAGCCAGAATTTAATTCCATAATGGAAAAAGTGTTTTACAATAGGAAAAAAAAGACTTTTTTTTTGTTGTTGCTGTAGAATTAGCTAAAGGAAATATTGACTTTTGATGCCAGTAATTAGCGTGTATATGTGTGTTTTAATGGTATTAACAGGTAACAGCTAAAAAATTCTTCTGCATTATCCAATTGGGATTTCTACTGGAAGCAGAACTTGAGAAAGTTTTAAACGTGGATGGCACCTTGCTATAAACCTCAGGAGTTTAAGGTTGTGAAGGATTAACCTTACTCAATTTTAATTCATTTACTGTGACAGAACTGGTAATATTGGGAAAAGTATAGCATCATATACAGAAATAGAAGAATCTCTTACAGTGCTTTTTCCACTTCCATTGGATGCCTGACAGCCGGCAAGACAAGCAGAAATGTAGGTAATTCCATTTTCCCCACATATAGGATCCCAGTCATTTTTGGAACATATGCAGCCTGAGTTACACTCTGCAAACAGAGCTTGCTCATAATGAGTTATCTGTTTGGTTCTGTAGAAAAAGAGCAAATGGAATGAGGCTTTCTAGCAGATGTGAAAGAAATCGTCATCATCAAATCATGGGTTATGCTTTTTGCCAGATGCACTATTTCATATGTCTACTATGAGACAGTAATTATTTTCTTAGACAGGACAGCTAGAAATTTCCTTCCATGTATTTTCTATGATTTTAATTATTGGAGGCTTGATGAGTTTAAAGAAAATCTGGGCAAAATTTTGGTTACTGCAGTGGCAAAGATGATGGGAATCATTGCTGGAGAATTTGGTAGGAAAATGACCAGAATGGGATTCACCCAAACTAAAGGGCTGATGCCTGCGCACTGTCTGCCAGCACCTGCTGAAGTCAACACTGAGCTAATCCTGGGGCTGTAATGCAGAGATGGCAGGTCCATCCATAGAAAGAACTTTGTAGAGCAACACGACCAAAAAATGCCAGCTTCAGGTCTACCTCTGTGCTCGTGGTTAATCTTTATTTCCTTAAGTTGGGGGTCCAGAAGATATTACCTGCATTGGGTTGATCAGTAGCACACAGAGGCAAGAAGCAATTAGTCGAATATTAGCCCCCTACTGAGCAACTCAGATTTCCAGGAATTTGTAGGTTCAAAGGATGGGTCCCATGGCAATAATAATTAAAAAGTAATCAGAAAAATAATCTGCACTTGTGGCAAAAAGCCCTCAGAGCTGAAGACAATCACGAAAGGATTTTGACACAATGCCCACTGGAATAGATTGAATGGTTTCCGTTTCTTTGAATTAAATTCCTGAGAAGCATTTTTAGGTCACTTACTTATTCTCTATTCAAAAATATATTCCTTGTGGGATACAATAAGAAGGAGTTTGCTTTGAAATAGAAACTTGTGATGAAGTTTGCCCTTCCCAACATACCCGTGATATGACACAGTCAGCCCAGCCACATCTGAGTTCTCACAGCCCATTGCAAATAATGAAAGGAGCAAAAGGTAACCAAAGAAAGAGGATCCCAAGGAAAGTTTTGCAGCTCCTAGGACATTGATTCTGAATTTTTTCATGATCAGTCCGCCTGAGAATATGCCAAAGGCCACAGCAGGAATGTTGATAAGACCTAAAATCAAACAGAAAAATCTGTATCAATGAAATCTTCAATTCAATGAATTGTCACAAAAACAGCAGCAGTGTTAACACAAAGTAGCAAAATATGAATATCTTCAGTCTGGGGGTTTCGTTTGTCCAGTTTTGGAATGTTTCGAAGATGGTGCTGGACCTGCTTTTGAAAAACTCTCCCTAGAGACGTGTTTCATAACTAGAACATTTCTTCTTTGACAGATACATAATTATCAGTGAGATGATTGTTCTTCTCCACTGTTAGTGTGTCGCTGGAGGGATTGTTCAAATTCTATTAGTCGTGATAATCTGTAGTCGCAATCGTAGTATGTCTCAGCAGTGATAGCGATAGGTGCCCTGGCCACGGAGAAGGGGGCTACTGTCTAGAACACAGTGCTTCTTCTGAGGGCAGCCGAGAGGACCACAGCCCCCCTGCACACACTCTGGCACCCTGGGGTTTTGGTAGAGACATTTGGATCCTTCGCTCATATCATGACACCAGGAGCACCGTGAGCCACTCTCTGAGGCTGTCTCACTATGGCTTTCCAGGCCAGCTTCTCTCCTTCCCTCTTCTGCTGGCAGGAGTAGCCTGAACTACTCATTCCTAGAAGGAAAAGGGCAGAACTGGAAGATTGCTGGTTTTGGCTGCTGAAATGCTCTCTTGGAGCAGCAGTAAGTGTTGCAGCAGCAAGGAGATACGTACAGCCCACAGCCACTCTTCTTCTTCTAGGCTTCAAGCAATCCACTGGAAGAGCAGTGAACACGTAAGATTGGATGACCCTTACTCCTTACCTGAATGGCTTTGCTCAATGCCCATACTGATAGACAGGAATATCAAGACCAAAACAATCCTGTTCAGTACATGCAAAAAAGATGTAGAGAGAGACCAGAGTAAAAAATCCTGCACAATCAAGCATCAGGTCTTTTGCTGGATTTCATTGAGACGGAAAATGATTCTCCCAGATTTATCATCCAATTCTAGCTTACAAAAACAAAAACAAAAAACCTCAAACCAAACCAAAAAAACACCCCACATTTTCACAGGAGTATGCATTTTGGAGCTATAAATTACTGCTGACACCTAGTGGTACTCACCCAAATGTCTAAAACAAAAGCAAGCACAAAAGTATGTACGTATTCATATATGAAATGACATTCAGTATGTTTATTCAGCGGTGTGCTGATATTAGAACATGATCTCAAATAACTTAATTTCAAATATGAATTCACAGTATTGGAATTTGATCTTCTTGCTAAGAAATACACCCCTAAGGGTTCCCTTAACGTGAGTCAAAGTATCTCCATCTCTTTGCAGGAAAGAAAGTAATGAATAACAATGATTTTTTTCATAAAAATCCAGATTGTTCAGAGGTTTCCTGTGTAGACACAGACCAATGCCTTCACCTTCATTTCAAAACTTCACCTTGCAGAAATTATTAATGCATGTATTACTGACCTACGGCTTGCCAGGAGATACTTTACTTGCATTTGTCTGTTGCTTTATGGTTTAGGAGGCTCTCGAGGAAAGAATTTCTTTTAGAAGAGACGTGCAGTGACAAAATTATAAATCATTTCTTTTTCTGAAGAGAACAGTATAAAACAAGACAAAATTTTGCCACCATCACAGAATCACAGAATGGTTGAGGTTGGAAGGGACCTCTGGAGATCATCTATCCAACCCCCGTGCTCCAGCAGGGACTCCCAGAGCACATGGCACAGGGTGGCATCCAGGCGGGTCTTGAAGATCTCCAGAGAAGGAGACTCCACAGCCTCTCTGAGCAGCCGGTTCCAGGGCTCTGTCACTCTCACAGGAAAGAAGTTCTTCCTCATATGGAGATGAAACTTCCTATGTATCAGTTTGTAACCATTACCCCTTGTCCCTACCACCAGCCACCACGGAGAAGAGTTTGGCCCCATCCTCCCTACATTCACCCCTCAGGTACTTATACATATTGATCAGATTTCCTCTCAGTCTGCTCTAGGCTAAATAGGTCTAACTCGCCTAGTCTTTCCTCATAAGATAGATGATCCAGTCTCTTAATCATCTTTGTCGCTCTACGCTGGACCCTCTCTAGAAGTCATACCTATCAAGAGAGATTTGACACACTACTGTCAAATGTGCTCATGTTGGGTCTAGCCCTGTTACTGCTGGGGTTCAGGAAGGGTCAGTGGGGTGACTTTTGGTCCTCTCAAGCACATGTGAATACTGTGCTGTGGGAGATTTCAGAATCCAAAATACAGCACATACATAAGTAGAGAGCTCTTACTTGCTCTCCCATAGGTGAGCATGGGTGATCTGCTCAACTTGCACATGTGCCTGTCAGGAGAGCGTGGAATGAAAACTAGGAGCTGTTGGATACCCAGGCAGTAAATACCTTCTGCTTGACCATTCGTAGGTACTCCCGTGGCTTATCTGTACTGCTTGTGCTCTTACAGCTGACTTTATTGCTTGGCACTGACTTGATTGTGGGAAAAATGTATTTAAAAAAGCCATACAAACACAGCAAAGACTGTATCCTTTCTTGTATCTTCCTTAGTTTGTGACTACCAAAAAATACCCTTTACAGGTTAGTTTTTGGCTACAATGCTTCAAATTGTCAGACAATTCTGATTTATAACAAAGAGACTGAGACAGAGATTGTTAAAAAGAAAAATGGGAAGGGAAAAGAAGACAAATATTGTTACTTCTACTGAGCCCTCAGTTTCTTAGTGGAGAGAAGGAGACTGCAGATTGGGAGAGAAAGGAAAGAGAAACCCCTAGCTGCAGGGATGGCTACTCAACCAGTGAGCTTGGTAGCCCAGCCATGGTCTGCCTGTTGAGTACAGTCCACTGTTGAGTGCAGTCGCCTTGTCAAATTAGATGAATCTTAATCCTCAATCAGTTCGCACATACCTGAAAGCTTAGCTCCAGAAAATCTGTGAATATAATGGAAAGTACTGTACTGAAGGCAGGGATTAAGTTCTGGGCTTTCCCTGGCCGTCAGCTATGGTTGAGGTTGAACTCCTTTCTTATTGGAGTTTCGTGCCAGGAAATTCCAGCCTCTATCTTTAAGGAATTAACATAGCGCAATGGATCACTGCAGCGTTTCTGCACATATACACCTCTGTTGCTGTGCAACTAATGCTGTCTTGAAAGCTCTGCACCAAGGCAGCTTGCTCTGTATTATCTAGATATAAACGTCTTTGCTGTGTAATGCTACTGATTTGCTAGGCCTCAAAAAAATGAATTCAAGTTTCCATTTTCAATAACTGGGCTGTGAAATTCGCCATCCTGACCGTGTCTCCAAAAATGACTGCCTCCCCAGCATCACCAGATGCAGGAAGGTGCAGGAAGAGAGGAGCCCAGGCTCACTCTCCCTGTGATATCACTGATGTGACATTGACTTTATCTAACACGAGTCTTTTTTTAAGAAGTAAGAAATCACTGGCAATTAATCAATGTGTATATTAATGCTCAGTCCTCTTGCACTCACTTAGTTGATATATCTTCTTTGAAATAAATGGGAAGCCAGCAAGGGAACAGATCTGTCTGATAAATTCAGATGGAGTTTTTTAAAATTAATTTTCTTTTCAATTATTCTCTTGTGATGTGTATACGCTATTTTTCATATTCCTGGTAGTCTAGAAATAAGGTATCAAATTGTAGAATCTTTTTCAGTGACACCTGTATAGATAACGTCAGAACTAACTATTTTTAAAGCCAGAATGAAATAACTTACCTTCTGCAAGATACTACGTTAAAGTCAGGTGAGGAAGGAGAACAAATAAACATAGCCTAAGAAATATTTTTCTACCTATGTATGTGCTACTCTTAAGGTGTCCATTTATAAGGTACCAAGAAGCAGATATACCATTACCTATAACAAAATTAGTTTTTGAAGATGTCTGTCCATACTGTTGTTCAATATACTTGGGCTTATATGTCACCATGCCGATTAAAGAATTGAACTGAATGATACTTGCACACAAATACAGAAAGTAAACTGGATTTCCAAAAAGGTTCCTCAGTGATGGCAAGAAATCTGCAAAACAAAGTAATAGAGATGAACACCGTGGTCAGAGAGTATAACTTCTGTGAATAATGATTTTAAATGTGATTGCATGTTCCAAAGGAAGACAGCAGCATACTTTATAAGGAATAAAGTCCCACGATGCTCTTAGGATCTGCATTTCCACATGAGGAAATGGTGAAACAAATTGCTACGCACCAATTTTCTAGAAGAGACATCTCATTTTAGGTACCTTCCTTTGATTGTTAAAAACAAAAAAAAAAAAAAACACAAAAATGCCCTGAGTTGATTTATCTGTGAACTTAACAGCCAAATCTCCCTTTAGCTTTTTGAGAAGCTGAAGGTAAGCACAAGCACATTGAGGTGCCGCTTCAAATTTTGTGGAAAAACACTTTTAGTAGAGCCAAGGAAACAGAATTGTGCAAAACAGCCGATGTTGAAATCCAGCTAGCTAGCTAACATACTCTATGTACGTGGTCTGTGCCCAGTCTTATCTGGGTCAGCTTTTGTATGCATTCTACTTATGGATGGCCTTAAGGAAAAGGAGGCTTAGTGCACATAAAAAGCAGGTTTTGAAACTACTATCACAGGTTATCCCTATTTGATTTTCGCTCCTGCTACTGGCAAAGGAAACACTTTTGCAGGGTTTCATGATACTTTTTAGTCCACTACTATAATTTTAAAAATCTTGGCTGGAGAAATTCTGATTGCAAGAGAAAAATGAAATTGCTCCTGGAAATTTGCAAACTAGTTAGCTGGAGGAAAAAGAGGGAGCGACTTAACAGTGAAGAAACAGATTCTAGGGTCTTGCCTTTTGCCAGCTCAGCAATGTTCACGTGCTGCTGATAAGATTTCTGTTGCTCCTTGTTATCTTCAGTGATGAACTTGGACTGCTCAGAGGAGGAGCTGGAGTCCTTTCTGCCTTCGGGTTTTGGTAGGTGCTTGGGCAGGAACCAGAACGGGATGCCGGCCAGAACACTAATCACTCCTGCTATTAAGTAACCCAGCCACCAGGCTCCTACCCACTGCACATCCTTGTGAGTTATTGTTACACTGTCTGGAGAAAGCCAAAAAAGGAGAAAAAAATGAAATAATTTTAGGGAATATTTGCTGATAATAGTGAAGCTGATTTTTTTGGGGGACTTTCTTTCAGGAGAGTCCTCCCCCACCCCAGGTGTGTCTATGCCAGGAGTGTGTGACACTCTACTGGTGTCAAGAATTACTTGAGGGAGGTGATAAGGGCTTGCTGATCCCTGGGGATAGCAGTGGTCTTTCCCTAAGACCAAGGGGTTCCAGCGTGTGCCACATGCACATCCCTGAAGAGGATGAACCCAAGGGAGGTCCTGCAGATGGTTGCAGTCTGCTCCCAACTGGACTTCTGCACAGAAGTGGTGAAGCCAGGCAAGTACTAGGGGCAGATGGCCATTTTTTTCCTAGGAGGAAGGAATTCAGGAGCTCTTGTACTAGTTTCAGGACTGGTTTTCTATGCAATGACAGTGTAACCCAAAATTCCCGTGCTTGACTTTTACCAGCATCCTGATCCATGAGTCTTCCTCCTCCTGATGGCTGCTGCCTCCCTAGTGCCTCCTCACTGGGGTGATTTCCTGCAATGCAGGATCTGCTCAAACTGAGAAAGAGTCAAGTCTCTTTCTTACTTCCTTTGTACCTGTCCTCATTGTTAGACTTTTTCTCATGAGGTGCTGCATTGCTGGCATCATTTTATCTTCTAAAGTGCCAGCTCTGCTTTATTAGCCCCTTATCCTTAAGAAAGATACTAGAGCTAGATACCTGGCCAAAAGTCCATATCTACAATAAGCATATTGCCCATACTGAGCTTGACTAAATTTTTAAACCTAAGTTCTGACTTACCCAGATCTACAAAGCCAATGTCAACATAAAGTTTGGCACACAGGGATCCTAGAAGAAAGCCAAATATTGGGCCTATAATTGCAAGTGTCTGTACACAGCCTGTAATAGAGAACAGAGGACTGTTATGTTTTTAGGCAAAAATGAACATTGGTTCTTGTTGTACAACAAAGAACAAGGTATGACATTGAATAGGTAACAAGTCATACAATCTTAAAATACTGCGCTCTGATACATTAGTTACTCAAATTAGTAGCAAGAAGAACCCAGAACCAAAAATTGGCCCAGTACATATATCCTTTTTTTTTCTTCTTTTTTGGTTATCATACAATTAAAGGATGAATTTCAGCTTTAAGAAAATATATAGAATGAGCTTAATGACCTAAACTCAATAATAGCATCACTCTGTAATTCCTATAAACTGTTTAGCTGGCTATACTAAAGTAATTGAAAAACAAATATCAATTCATGAAATCATTTCAGTAATTTAAACCGTAGCAAACTTCACATAGCCTATGATTATGTACCCAGCATTTATTTCAATAGATAGTAAGCCAAACTTTCCACATATTTTGAGTTTTCAGAACTGATCCAAAAATCTGGCAAGAACAAGGGATTTTCACAGGGATTCTGTTTTTTGCCAGGCTGGAAACACTTCAAGAAAAGATGCTGACAGGGCAGGACTTTTTGGTAATATTTCAGGTGAATGTGCAGGGCTCTTCACACAATGAACACAACAATAGCTATCCCAGCTTTTTAAACCTCAGCACTATTTGTTACAATTCTACAGAAATTCAGAGGGTAAAGTCTTAAGAGTTTCCTGAAATTCTATCTTAAGTATTTGAAAAAAAAAAACCCACATGTTTTTATCTCTTTCCAGAGAACTGACTCTGCACAGAGACTTAACAGTCCACATCCAGAAGAATTACAAAGATTAAGGTAACAGCAGGAAACTAAGGTCAAATTCTTTACTCAAATTATGGTAATGGAACTGGACTGGTGTAATTAAACGGGCACTTGGTATTGGAAATGATGCAAACAAAACAGCCAGGGGAGGTTAATTCAAGAAGAACACTCATTCCATTATTCAGAGTCACTCAGGTTCCACCAGGGAAAAATCCATTAGGAAAAAATAATTTATTTGTTTTACCAATGTATAAGGCGGCATTCTCTTCAACAGCATAATCATCAATGTATGTAATTCCCAAAGGCTGGATAGGAGTTTCACCTATTCCACGCAAAAGATTTCCCAGTAAAACATAGATCCACATGGATGAGCCAGCTTCTTTTTCACATCCTAGATACATCAGGGCAGAGATAGCAAAATGTTTTTCATAACATTTTACTGCTAAATACATAGAACTAAAAGAAGGTGAGTGAAATATTTTAGAAGTGGGCAAGCGATACACCCTGAACCGCAAAAAAAGGTGGAAATCTTTTCTCAAGCAGCTTGGCTTGAGGAAGACACGTTTAGTATGAGAAGCTTCAGCCAAATATTTTAAATACTGGCCAGTTGATAAATTTGCTGACGTATCCCAGGTAGAAGCTATTTTCAATTGGGATCTCCTAATGTAAAGATTTGGAAAACACTGAGGGTAGACGGCATTACCAATCACATTTAGTTCCCACAGTTCCCAGCACAAGGGAGCTGTTGACTTTCCTAGGCTCCAGAGGAGCCCACCTGGCATTGCTGCACGCCACAAAGATGCAGAAAGCGTCTGGAGCAGACAGCAAGGCCAGGAGAAAGACCCTGAAAGGACATCTTGGCAGCTGGCAGAAGGGTTTTCAAATCTTTCTTAATAAAACTGAGTCAGATCCAGCAGATCTGACTTTTCCATGGGAAAGATTTGTCTGATTGCCATTTATTATTTTTGCCATTTATTATTTTATTATATTTGGGAGCCTTCTGATGTATTATAGTGTGCTTATCATAGCATTTAAAATGTTTTTTCTTACCTGCATTTATTTTGGCCTGAGATTTTTCCAAGGCCGAGTGTGGAATTTGGCTTTTTTCCTGTAGACATGGGGAGAGGCTACCAGTTGAATTGATGATGGAAGCAAATCTTTCATACCTATATCTGTTTAAAAACAATAATGTCTTTACTCTTCATTTTAGGAAATTACAAGAAAAAGAACAAACATCAAAGCTATTGCTATCATGGAAGATTGGTCCAGAGCCTTGAAATGCAGATTTTGTCTGCATCCCATTACAATGTTGCCAAAGGTCTATATGGTTTGCTGGGAATAAATGATATTCAGTTTATACTGTGATACTGTAGGAAATGGTTCCTTTGGATTTGTGGGTGTCTCAGCGATGGGTTTCAACTTAACAAGGACTTTCCTGTGGCACATAAAGCTACACATTTTCCACTGAGGCTTTTATGATGTTTAAACCACATCAAAAAAAGTGGCTGATCGAGATCACTTTATCATTAATAAATTGATAAGCTGATTACAACTGTGAGTGGGGTATATGTTAAATTACTTGCTTTTCTGTAAGAATACAAGTCCTTTCATAATAAATATTAAGAAGTCGATTAACCACATCGACATACGCCTATTTATACTGGCCCCATCACCATGAGTGCCTAAACATTTTAATGAACTAACATGCAGTGTGGGTAGCATGGCTTGGACCTTGGTCACTGGGCACTCACCGTCCCATGAGGAACTGGGGCATCGCAATTAGGAATGTTCCAGCTGACATAATTAAGCAGCCTGCACCAATTATCCTTGGCCTGTGAAGCTTCGCTCCAAAGTAGCTTACAAGAATTATGATTAGGAGGTTCCCTTTGAAAGCAGAAAAATAAAACTGAGATTAACAACCCGTGGATAAGAGAGCTAGGCTCTAAAATAAAGACCCCTAGCATGTAGTATTGCACAGCAATTTCAGAGGAGAGAGGGCTGATCACATGGCACTTTTCCCTATTTCTAGGCATTCTTAGGAGAGCCCAATAGCTTTCCTGATAAGAAAAACTTAAGCTTTTGAAAAAGCAGCAGGAAAGAGGAGGAGGACTATGGCAGTTGACAGCTAGTAGCAGAATAAGAGAAATAGCCAGGTAAGTAAGAAAAGAAGGAATCTAGCAAAGCTTTATATACCTAAGATTTAATCCCCATGAATACTACTGTACACTGAACATGCAAGATAAAAAACCAGTAATTTGGCTATTTTGAAATAGCCAGAGGTGATGTCACACTGTAAAGTTTAGTGTAAGAGTGACCTGAATCACTGGAAAATTGAGTGAGATTATAGTTAAGAGATTCGTACCCTTGCTGCTTACCAAAACATAAAGAATCATTGATGGAACTGGACTTACCGGGGGAAAGGACTGCTGACAAAAAGGTGAGAAACATCTGTGCAGCTGAATTAACATTCTGCATGTAAAACTCGCATTATTGAACTTCATGACATGAAGTTCTGGTTGGGCTAGCCAACAACTTAGCTTATCAAACCATGCAGCTACCTGAATTTGTGAAATGATCTTTGCACAGGATCCTTGGGGAGTAAAATGGGAATCATGTATGCTGCAGCCAGTACTGTTTCATAATGGAATTACTGTCTTTGCAGATTCTGAGAAGCAATGCCAACCAGAATCATACCTAAATGTCTTGGCCAACACTACAGCCTTTATCATAAAGTATTTAGGAATACATTGAATTGTTTGTGTCAGCAGCCCAATCTTAGCCAATGTAAATATATTAAGTTATGTTGACAATTAATAGGGGAATTTTGCTCAGTGTTATTGGGCCAGAGAGATACATTATTCAAAACAAGTCATTTTACTTTTTTTTTTTCTGTAAACAAAAATGAGTTTCTACAGCACATACCAATTTCAAAACTGCCATCAATAACGCCAACCAAAGAGGAAGGAATATCAAATCTTCTTTCTATTTGTGTGATAGTACTTTTTAGGTAACTTCCAGAGAGTGCTTTCGCAAAATAAACAAAAGATAATGCACCGAGAAATATCTGTGAAAGTAAGTGACAGTGATTATAATTGAGCAGTACAGAAAGCTTCACTTAATTATTTAAAATAATTTTTACATTCTCACTTCTTTTTTATCCAGATAACCCCCTCAGTATTTCTCCTATGCTTTGTGAACTAAGCTAGATTGTCAGTGTAGTCATCTTCTATGAGAGATAATGCAAACTGAACTTGCCAGTGGCCAGTCCAGGTGCTAATTTCTCATAGATGCCAAAGTGAGTGACACATCTATGGGCAGAGAAAGGGCAGAGAAATGCAGGAGTCTCCTGATCCCTTTAATGGGCATCTTACAATAACAACAATATGGAAAAATGTGAAGTGCCAGTAAATGAGTATGTCTTTAACATAGGCTTTTGCCTAGTAGGAACTTATCTTAAAATATGTATTTTCACACATGTTATTGGGGTATTTAACCAGCTGGATTTTAGAGTCTTGTTCTAGCGTGGTGTCCCCACTGACACCCGGGGTAGTAAGGCGTCTGTCCTAGAGTGTCTTCACTCTTCACTTCTGAAATTCAGAGTAGAATTGACTGTTCAACTACAAGGAGACAGATCTGACTCTTCTGCTCCTGCCCCCTTCACTGCACTTTGGTTCACACTACAATTACATGGACCACAGTTCCTTCACGTGAAAGTGTACTGGAAGGTGTGCTCCAGAAATGCAGCTAAGGTGCTTTAACACAAAGCACAGTTTCAGTCCCTGGAGCAAGACCAGAGCTAGTATGAGTAACATCTCACCCTGAAATGCATGAAGAAATGCGTCACCATAAACTACTGGCTTCTTAGCACCATTTCACATCTACAGAGCTATTTCCTAACTGGAATAAAACCTTACTGTGCTTCCTAGCTGCAGAAACGCTTAGACACAGCGTAATCCACAATGGGAACAGTCAAAATGCTTCCTGTCTTCAAATCCAGGCTGTGTTGATGGAATATATACTACTCTTTGGAGAAGGTATAAATGCAAACAAACAAACAAAAACAAAGAACTGAAACGAGAAATAAAAAGACTCAGTAACATTTGGTATGTGAAGAGGTCTAGACCTCTGTCCTATCATCAGGACTAGGTGATTGTGAGCTCTGAACAGTCTGCCACATGTACAATTGTAATATCCTTAAAATATCACATTTGACAGGGTACATCATTGGCACCAACACTGCCATCAATCACAGAATCACAG
>JAUBNY010000748.1:1468554-1485901 GCA_032275445.1 Crypturellus soui
GTTCAGATGGACAGACTTCAGGAAAAAAGCTATTTCAGGAAGAAAATGCTTCAGGAAACCTTTCAGGATGTGTGATGGAAAGGCATGCATCCATGAGAGTAAAGGATAACCTGTCCACCACGATCTGCCTGCACCGGCTCCTCTTTCGCCTGTGCCAAGTGCTGGTCAGATTTATCGTGCATGTCCTGCAAGGGTGCGGACCACACCAGGAGCATACTTGCCTTATTTTTAATGTTTCTCTGATGATGAGAGCATGGGAAGGTATTTTTAAGATAAGTATCTTAAAACAAATCAGAAACCTCCCTGATCAATGCTAAATGCTACACAGTACAAGTCAAGTTCAGAAGAAGCCCTTCACCAGTGCCTCATATTGCCAGGTACCTCCACAACATGATACACCTTATCCCCCTCCTGTTGAAGGTCACCTCATTGACTGCTCTGGGAGGGTATTTAAATCTCGACATGACAAAAACCCACGTTCTCAACCTCCTGCTGACTTTACTGGACCAGAGCTCAGACACTGGTCAGAGTTCGAAGAGGCTCCAGGTCACTTGGAGCCTGGCTCTTAAACAGAAACCTGGGCCTTGCGAAATAAAGGAAAAGAAACACAGCAAACAGGATACCACAGCATTATATTTATGTTGTACATTTGTCTTCACATTGCAACATCCACATTGTTCATTTTGTGACAAGTAATTCTAATAATTTTGAATACATATTTACTGTATAATACATTTTACCAAGAGGCACTTCCAGTAATTCTGGCAAAAAGGAGCTTCATTATAGTGTCTAACTTACAAAACAGTAAAAATAAATAATGTTTATCTAAAAGATTTTTTTTTTTCCTGTACAGAATCTATTTTGTACAAAACATTTATCATCCATTAACTAAATCACTTAACAAATACTTGTGAAGAGAATATATTAAGTATTGCTACATGTATTGAGTGCAAGATACTAGTGAAAGGAAAAGAATTATTCTTTTTATGAAAATCACCTAAAAATACAAGGCCTTGTTCTTGAAGTGTTTAAAAAGGAGAAGCTTGGTTACAACAATATTGACAATATATAAATATAAATTAACGCATGTAGTACTTAGTGAAAAGAACACTGTGTTAAAAATTGGCGTGTACAAATCCTGAACAAGATGGCACTTCTTTGCATTGCCACTTTGGTTGGCAGTTATTTTTTTAAAATATTGCTTCAAAGGAATTCTAAAGGTACACAAAAAACCTTTTCAAATGCAGCCATATAAAATCACATTGCCCCCTCCTCAGCCTTTAAAAGTGGAAAGAAACTCAAGGAGGGGCTAATTTTGAACTATACCTGTGATTGCGAAAAAAAAAATTGCTACTAGAACTGAATCCAAACCAGCTTATTGGAAAATAATTCTGCATGAAGCAGAATGCCCTGAGGTCCCAGTGCAGCACTGGGAGTTGACAGGAGTCAAAATTCATAGAATGGATCCAACACGATCAAATTCTTAAGTGGTTCTTGAAGTTAAAAAAAAAACAATCTTTGTTAGAATTTGAAAATACAAAATTTGTTTAATTTGCTTTCAAAATTTGGTGGGGAGTTAGTGCTGCAGTTATATCAGCACATCCAGAATATTCATTCAGAAAAGACTGCATGCTTGTTGCATTGGTTTCTTTACTACATTCATCCAAATCAGATTTTTTTGTGTGTGTGTTTATGTAGTATACATACTTGCATATTGTTATCCAGATTGCCAAACTGTATTGGAAACCAATTACTTTTGAAAGATATTGTTTCTACTACTAGAGCTGTTGAGACAAAGGTTATCAAATATGTTTCCGTTGGAAAATGCGGTCCTAGGTCTTCTATCAAAAGCAGTAAAAAAAAAAAAAACTGCCACCCATCAGTGAAAATGTTATCTGTTAAGCAAACACAACCTACAGTATGAATAACATTTTTAAAAGAAGTGAACTTAAGTTGCTTTCCATCATGCAAACATCTTACATTGATTACTCAAGAAAAAAAAAAGATTTAACTTTAGAAAAGTAATGACCAAATGTATGCTGATATAGATGAGATATTAAAAACATCATCAACGCCACATAGCAGTTATAAATGCTGCCTTTGATTTTTAAGATACCATCTGCGGAACTGCATTAGGGTCTATAAACATCTAAAATTAAAATTTTGCATTCAAATATAGATTTTCATTGTGTGTCAGAATTAGGCAGGCATTTGGAAAGGAGAGGAATGACAACTTTGACAAACAACAGGCTTTCTACCTAAACAGTATGTACACGCATGACAAATCCTTAATCCTTTTCTCTCTGCTCATATTACAGACTTTTCTTTTGTTTCCTTTTTTAAAAAATAAAAATGACTGAGGTTGGGGGAAAAAAAATCTTTCAAATAAATACTTAAAAGCAAAGAGTAACTGTTGTTTCACATTAGTTGTTTGCAAGTGTTCGTTGTGGTAAAGGAAGACAGTGTAGAAAAAGAGAAGAGATCTAATGACACGGCCCTAGGGGCTATAACTGAGCAAACCACCTCATGGCTGGTGCAGAACTGTCTTGCTTAAATATTTCTAGTCCAATGACTGGGACAAGAGTGCTCAGAAATAAGGTGTTTGTTCCTGACCTCTGCTGTCCCCCTCTTGGCACCTCAGACATGCCACAAGCACAGCTTAGGAAGTAGGAAATAAATCACTATCCACCCAAACATCTCAATTGAAATAAATACTGCAATTTTTTCCCTCCTCTAGCACCACGCAGAGTTTTCTTTGCTAACATGCTTGGAGGATTAAAATGCTTCAGTCAAAAAAACCGCCAGACCTTGTGGCTTTAGTTTATACTTCAGCTTGACAGATCATGGACAAGGCCAGCTGGTCACAACCAGATCAACCATCTTTGGGAAGGAATAGTTTTAAACGTGCAAGCACTCGGGACGTTTCTGCAATACCTCTCAGGTGACCCTGCCAAGCTTTCAGACTGCACGATGCCTCCTGTAACACTAATGTCAACCACACTAGACGCACGAAGTAGCTCAAGTTTTGGCCTCCCCGTGTGTCACTGCAGAAAACCAGCCGGACAGAAGCACCTCAGCAGGATTCCTCCCACGGGCTCCTGCAGAGCTCACATCTCCCTCAGGTCTCAGGCAGGCAGCCACCTGGGCACCATCTGCACATTACTGAGGGGGCACGATGTATTTTCTTTTTGTTTTTCTAAAGAGAGATAGTGAGCACCCACCGGCGAGGAAAACCCTGCTGAGCTGACAAAGAAAGTGGGAGCCTTTGCCCTGCTCTCTCTGACCGTGGGATTCACTGACCCCAGCGGCGGCTAAAACCACATCTCCATTTACTTGCAAGGGGAAGTTGTCCTGCTAAAGGAAAGCAATGAAACACAAAGAATGAGTTATCAGATGCAGTTATTCTCAAATGTGCTATTTTGCTCTTGTTCAATGAAGTTTGCCCCCAGTAACCAGCATTTTTGCTACCTCTTGCTTAAGATAGCTGTCGCCTTAGTTTTAGTTACTCCCTGGCCTCATGAACAATTCTTAGGAGGCACTTCTCTTCCAGAGGCCTGGACACCGACTGGCATATTTTCTGTCCTCTTTCTCTCAGATTTCCTGGCTCTACCTCCTGCTATCATCAAGCACGAAAAAGCCCTTCAAATGTCAGAGGGCTTTGTTATTTGCTGAATCACTTAAGAATATAAAAGATTCCTCTGCCCTAAGTTAGGACAATTCTCTTTAACACTGCAATCACTTTAACTAATGCTTCAACATGGAGTAGTGATTAAACCCCCCCAAATTCCATGCCTATTTCTCTCCAGTGGAACAGATTACTTTTGGTTAGAAAGAAAAAGAAAACTAATCGTTTTGCATAAAAGTCTGCTTCCTATTGGACAACGCTTTTTTTCTCTTCCTAAGAATTGCCTCCCCATGTCTGTTTAAAACCTAATCAGCTCGAGGGCTAAATACCCGTGACTCCAGGCTGCGTCTGTGTGGGGTCACAGCACACACAGGGAGGTGGATGCTCGGGAGGTCCCTGTTTAATACTGCTCATGCCTAATCTGAAACCTTTCTTCTTTAAACACTGGATCCTGGAATGTCTCAACCATGACAGGCCCTGAAAAAGGGATAGGAAAGGTTATACTTTTTTTTTTTTTTCCCAACGCAGGTTTTCAGAATTTTCCAATTGTTAAAACAATTTCTCGTCAAAAGGCTCTTCTCTTTGCGAAGGAAGAGTCACAAGCTGTCATTACCGCTCTGCGCACCCCAGCCTATCGAACTGGATTTCTCCTGGATGGTCCCTCTCTAGCCATCCCCGCCACGCCGTTGTCTCCCTGCTGTATTCGCTGGTGATGCACCTTGCTCCTGAGCACGGCCAGGTTCGTGGTTTACGTGGGCTTCACAACAGCAAAGGATTGCGCAAACAGGGAGGACCTCCAGGCCTACCCTCAAACAGGCCACTGCAGGCACAGGCCAAAAGTTTTGCCTCCTTCGGACTGGGCACCAGCATAAGAAAAGCCCTAAACAACGACCTGCTTCATTATATTCTAAAAAAAAAAGAAAAATGCCTAAAACTGTGTTCATGCTTTTGATATATAATTTATTGGGTATTTTCTCTTCTGGCATATTCAAACAACCTGGGAAATATTCTGGGTGTTTCCTGGCAGAAATAGATTGTGAAAAATGCAGAATCAGGTTTATAAGGGGTGAACACAGGCCAAAATTGGATTCTAGCAGTAGCTGTGTGGAGTACAAAAGGGTCACCGCTTAGCAAGTTAACCAGTCTCAGATGCTTTTGCTTCCTCAGTGGTACTGCTTCCAGTTTGGAAGTTTGGATACAGCTGAAGCCCATTCTGATTTTAAGCCTGTCAGCAATTCCTTTCCTGTAAAAGACCCGCATTTATCAAACTGCACCCACAAATGGGCTTGAGTTACAGTGCAGAAACACGTAGCAGCTGCACTGGCACTACAGAGAGTTCAAGAAATCAGAAGCAGACAGTGGTATTACTCAATGGCAACCAAAAATGATGACTAAGAAACTATAATTCCCTTTCAGCACATTTTTAGGATATTGTTCTCGGTTCAACCCTTTGTGCTTTCTTTGATGATTTAACTGGCTTGCAGGATTTAGCCTTTTTCTGGAATTCCTCCTCTTAATTTTACCAAGTGGTCTTCTACTAGCATTTTGTGCCATACCTTCTTTTTTTTCTTCTTCTTCTTGTAGAAAATGTAAGATAATTTTCATACAAGGAGTCTATTTCCGGTGATCATGCACTCAGAATCATGCAAAACATGTTTGGAGATGTGGCATTATAAAGCATCTTTTCAAGTTTAATTTTTAAAGGGCAGAATTAGGCACATTACATAATTCTGGTAATATAAAGCATGGAAGTCACTTATGCAAGAAACTCCCAAATTAAATGATTCATCAAGTAAATGAAGACGATTGAAAACTGTCAAAGCTGGAATTGTTGGAATTGCTGAGATCTTGGAGAAAACTTGAGACATCATTTTTTTCCCTTTGAATAAATCCTCCTATATCCTTTTTATTTAAAATAATAGCATTTTTTTTTCTTTCATTCAAAAATATCAATAAATTCCACTGATGAGAGCACCCATAGCCAGGCTCCAGGGGCATCCTATGGAAAGGCACACGCCTTCCTTGGGACCATAGAAGGACGGGACAATATTAGGCAGATGGGACCTTTCAGAAACAAAGATCCTGGTTTGGAGCAAAGGTCAACTCTAATCCAAAGCAAGAAAAAAGGCTGTAGTGATAACACAGATGCTGATTGGCTTCGATAGAGAATATTTTCCAAAATTTCTTAGGATATATAAGGATGATGAAATATTGTAAATGCATAACAGTGGTAAATAAGTGATGGATGCAACGTCTGCAATTTAGTACAGATGGGACTTCTCCTACAAACTCTTCCTTTCACAAGCATTGTTATTCATACCCTTTTTGAGAAAGGGCTGCAGGATTAGAATATAAAAGTCATACATTATCAATTCATGCTTTAGAGATAATGAGCTTTATATATATATATATTTCTTTTTTTTTGTGGGAACAAAACTATGTAACTGGTCTGGTACTGTTTGGTGCTGCCAATACCAGAGCGCCTTAATATGTTAGAGCCTCAATCCTGTAGGTCAGTGGCTTCCTAAAAGGGTCTATGCAAATTACTCAAGATGTTATGTGTTTGGCTTGGAAATGGCTACACTCTATAAAAATGTTTTTGTATTTATTTTTTAAAAAATTAGCTTTACAAAAAACTTTTCCCTTTTTTCTTTTTTTTTTAAGATACCATTATCTACAGGAACCCATAAAAATTTCTCCATATTTACATCTAGATAGCTAATCATTAACAAATATAATAGTGTGAAATAAAATATTGAAAGTGAATATTCAACCTTTTAAATAGACATTTGGCTCACAGCATAAACAACAGAAAACAAACAAAATAGAACAAAACAAAAAGATCTGCTCTTCTATGAGTCTGATCTTTTCCTTTCTCTTAACAAGAAAATAAAATAAAAAAGAAAGAAAAAAGAAAAAAAAAAGTATTTTTGTCGGATCAAATATGCTGCTTCTAAGCAGAATGCCAGCAACCAACCGCTCCCATCCAGCACCTCACACTGGAAAACCAAGTTCTCCGAAGCTCATGTGAGTGGTTGCTGGGACATACAAGTGTCCAGCGCAGGACTGGCACCTCTCCCCCTGCCTTTGGGCTAATGCACCATTTGCCTTTTACTCTAAGAAAGTGCATGACTCCTCCAGCCCCCTCTTTTGCACTGAACGAGATGGTCGTTTAGCGTCACTCTGGCGTGACGCGTGGGGCTGCTGATGCGCGGAGGCAGCGGGTTAGGGTAGGAGGACGGCAGTGAGCCCAGCGCGCGCGCGCCCTTGCTCTCCTCTCCTTCCTGCACGGGCCACGTACGCGAATGTGTGACTAACCCGCTGCAGAAAACAAGCTTCATGGCGCATCCCTTGGACAGCAGCCTGGAAAATGCCCAGGAGGAGAGGGAGGAGAAGGAGGAGCAGGAGGAAGAGGAGCTCCCGCAGCCAATGGGACCAGCAGGCCTTGCCACCATGGAACGCAGATGGGGGTGCGGAGGCTCCTCACGGAGGGCTCCGATTTCCTTTTGGGCACAAACTTTCTTAAAGCGGGCTTTCTGCTTGCCGCTGCGCACCAGGATGCGTGCTCGGTCTAGCCCAACTCAGCCCTGCTGCCGCTAGAGCAGCTCCGCACGCAAACACCCCGCTCCGCGCGCGCACCCCTGTAGGTTGGCAGGAGATATGAGCATCCCTGAAACGCGTCGCCACTTCTATCCTCCTGTGGCGTTAAGAGCCAAAGCTACTTCACCGGTACCTTACTGTTAACTGCAAATGTGCTGTAGAAGCAGCATTTCCGTAGATAACTTCCTCCTGTAAGTATCACAGTGACCAGAATATATCATTAAATGTATTTTGCTGAAGTGTGCCGCCAATACCCCCTGGCTATATATACTTATATAATTCCACCCCTCCCCGCCCTCCCGCCCCGATCTCCTTAAAGAAAGTCTGTAAAAGCCGGTGTTGCAGTGTGAAAGCTTCCTTGAGCGTAGGAGTTTAACCGATGTACCTCACCATAGAAAGGAAAGAGAAACAAATTTAACAGCTGTAGGCGCGTTATCCTGTACTTCTACAGTGTTGTGTCTAAATGCTGTGCTGGCTTGAGAAAGAGTCTGTGCACGAGTCAACATCTGTCTTAGAATACTGCTGTAAATATTGTCATTGGTTTGGTTCTACGGTTGTGTTTTCTTCTTCCCGCTTGGGCTTCCCTTTCTCCTCCTCCTCCTCCCTGATGGCCTGGATTTGTTCTGAAGATGCATGCAGTGTGGCTTGCTCTGTGCCCGGCTTCTCTGTCCCAGATAACCTTTCCTCATCTTCAATCACTTTCTTCCACATTTTATGGTTCTGGAGCAGGTGCTGCGTGATCTGACAGTAGATTTTCCTCCTCTTGAACTTCTTCTTTCCTGGAAGATACCACAAGGAATTAATGTACTCCTTGTTTTTATTTTCTGGGGAGGGAAGAAAGAGAAGAGTGTGAAGATGTAGGAAGCAGAGCAGATGTATACCAACACGGAGGAGCTGCTCCAACAGATTTTTAAAACCAGTCTTAAACAAAAGGAAAATCCAGGAAAGCATCCATGAGACTACAGGAAGCCATCCACCCTGTCCGAGACCAAGATTTCCCCCAGGAGAGCCTGCAAGCTGCTCAGGACCAGGCAGCTTATGGGGACTTCTATTGCTTGAATGGTTATGCCCAAACCCATGTTGTTGAGCTGTTCCTGCCCTCTCTATTTGCCATCAAGTGTTTGAGGTCTTTGATCAACCTGCTGCATGACACACATATTAACTCTCTACTCTGCTCTCTGCTACCCTGCTCTCTGCTGTAGAAAGCAAACTAAATGGGAAAAAGAAATCCCATTTGGTCTTCTCATGCTTCATCTCTTATCGGAGCAGGACTGACAGTTTACAAATAAGCATGGATTAATAAGACAAGGAGGGAACCTCTTCCTACCTCCCAAAGCCCAGGGTTTACCACTCTAGTATTTCACTGGAGATAACCTTAAAGCCTTCGCACAACATCTTTCCAACATCTAAGCTGGATAACTGAATTGATGTTGGATAGTCAAATATTATCAAGGAGTTTTTGCTCGTCCCTGGTATCGAAGCATCAGTCCCCTGCTCTTACTCCAGAAAATGCTTTTGCCACTGGTTCTTCACAAGGCTCCTTGCACAGCTTTGCTCCCTGAAGTGCCTGTTTTTGTGTCTGTCCAGTCGGTCCAACACAGCCCGTTCAACTCCCTACCACCACAAAGCTTGAACAACTTTCCTCCGTCATTAACAGCAGCAATGGCACTTACTTACAGTGCTGAAATAAAAACCCTTCCAAGGGCCGCTGCCAATCTCTTTGGAAAAAAAGAAGGTGACGTAGCGGAATGTTTTGTACCAAATAAATTTGCGTGGATTAGTATTTGCAGGTTGTCTAAAGTATGCCTGTGTCAGGATCCAAAGCACTGAGCCCCCGAAGCTCTTGAACCGGGAACAAAGCGCTTTTCATGGAGCGCGGACCAAATCCAGCTCAATCCGTCATTAGCAGCACTCGCTCCCTGCGGGCACCCTCCAGGTTTAGCGCTAATAAGGGACCCCCGTGCTGCCGGGCCGCAGCAGGACGCTGTCCCCCGGCTTTCCCGGGTGATCCCGCACCTTGCTGCGGCGCCGCAGCTCGGCCCAGACGCTCAAGGCTCGGCCTGTTTCACCCTTACGCTTGCAGCAGGGCTTTGGATGCTCTTTAATGGCAAATGGTAGGAAAAAACAGATTGACTTTAAGTGATCGTGAGCGTTCCTGTGGCTGGTAATGTGGTGGGATTTTCCCAAATTCTGTTTTCCTAACACTAAGTTTAATAGGTGTAAACTTCTAGCAAAATGCAGGTCCACACAAAGCTACAGCAAAGCAGAACATGCCACAGCTACCCGATTCAGCTCCGTATTCCAAGCACAGATAATTTAGAGGGTCAAAACAAAACATTTTAACATATTGGTATGACGGGCTCACATAAATGTCACCACACAGAGAAGATGAGCACCCTGCACTAGGAAGGGAGCTAATCTGAATTTTTTCTTTTTCTTTTTTTTTTGCTAAATTTCACTAACAAAGCTAAGAGCTAAGCTACAAGCTAACCTAAGCTACAAAGAGAGAGGAAATAAAAAAGCAAGGAACAAAACACTCATCTTACTTTCTCTCCATTTTAAAAATAGTACAAGTAATCCAAGGACTTTTTACAGTTTAAGTGAAAGAGGACTATTTCACAATTAAAATATAGCAGGTATAAAATCCCCAGATGAATGCAACAAAATAATATGAAGCAAACTCTGCTTCTCCAGAAAATTCTTTGAGCATTTTAGATATTCAGAAAGTAAGAATGTACAATAGTAGAAAGAATTAGCTTGGTGTTTTCAAGCATTCCTTCAGGTAACAATTTCATAAATGCCAATGTGCTACAGAAACATGGGGATCTGCTTCCTATTACAGGGATGATCCCGGGCAGTTGGTAGATCAGGAGTTGCTATAATAAATGACTCTGTGTTACATTATTTAACATTTTCTGTTCTCACTAGCTTTTTTTGCACACATGAACCTGATTGATAAACTTAAATGAATGTGTGTGTGTGTTTATGAACAAGAAAAATGTTTTCTTAAATGCAAAGTATATATCCCTGCATATTACCAGAGATAAGAGGCCAACCCTGCAAACTGGGAGAGCTAGATTTTAATTTTGGGCCTTAATCTGATGTATTGCATTAAAACACTTCTGCTGCTAAAAACCAGAATTTCCCTGAGTCGTATTGCTTTGCATCACTATTGCTTTGCATCACTATTGCTTTGCATCATGGTATCTCATGGAAATGACGAGTCCTTTATTTGAAAACTCTTCTCCCATCCTTCCTTTCTTCAAGTGGGAAAAGTAGATTCAGTCTACTAATCTCAGTGCTGAAACACTCTGAAATGCTCTTATGCACAAAAAGGCAATCCATCACCCTAAACCTCAGCTGAAGGTATGCAAGGCATTAGATATTCAACAGCAGCATGTCCTCAACCACAGAACTTCTCCATAGCCAAGGTGCCCGGCTATGTGGTGACCTCGCTGAGGGCAGCACTGAGCCACTCCTGACTTTGGAGCAGCTTTGACTTTGTCCTCTTGACATGGGAGACACCCATGTTCAACCTCACCAGTTCATGGGCTCCTAGAGCAGGAGTGCTTCATTTTTGGTCAGAATATGCCATTTTTTCTGTTGAAAACCAACAACACTTACTGGATTCAGCATTTTCACAAGTTTCCATTTCTGCCGTCTCTTCTTCTTCCTGCTCATCAGTGTCTCCTGATTCATCACCATCTTCTACCCATTTTCCTGGCATGAGCCCCGCTGAGTCATAGGAATTACATAGTGGTCCCACAATGTGAGTAATGAAGGACTCCTGGAGGTGAGCCAGCTGAGGGGCAGAGCGATCCATGAAAGGGCTGATAGGCAGGCCAAGGCTGGCCTCTTCGTCACCCTGGAGATGAAAAACAGCCGTAATTTCTCTGAAGTAAAGGAAACAAAGCCTTGCCACTAAAAGGAGTAATTAGTACATCAAACCAATTAAAAATGCTGAGAGAAAAATAATTTAACTAACATGACACTTCTATAGCATGCCAGTGTGACGCAGCCACACTGCTGTTTCAGCCATCACATTAAATGATTAATCGAAGTTAGAGCTCTTTTCTTCTCAAAGGACCTGCTACCGATATCAAGAATTTAATGCAAAGCGATGCCTATCTCCCTGCCCTGTATCTTACACTGTAATTGTGGAAATCTGAAAGAAGAAGATTTCTTTCTCCATATTGTTTACAAAGCAACTCCAGATTTTGTGATTATTAGCTCATTTTCCTTGTCATCTGACATCTATTTGCACGGGACAAAACAGAACTGCTCTGAGCAAGAGCTATCTTACTGGATGAGTTTTCCTACAAATTTTGTCCTTACAATACATAATAACAAGGAGAACTCTCCTTCACTTTGGGTCATATCTATTTATCTATCTCCTGGGAAAACTGATTCATCAAAGTAGAGGTAATTCAAAAGTAGAACATCTCCCCACAAACCTCTGCTACTTTTTCTTAAGGGCATAAGGGAGATATGGGAAAACCCTTCTCTCCCTCCTCTGAGGACCGAAACGAAGGTTAAAGTTTCCTGCAGAATGAGTTTTGATGTTCTTATTCACCCCTACCAAAGCAAAGGCCTCTTGATATCAGTGGAGCTCTCAGAGGACTAGATATGTTAAGACTGGATAGCCCCTTCTCCAAATTAAAAAAGAAATAAAAACTCAAGCCAGCTACGAAATTGAATGTGTTAAGGTAACATAGAGAATTGCACTGGAGAATGAGAATTAGTATTTGCACAGTCATTCCTAGTTTCCATTAAGTTACAAGTTGTCTGCATTTATTTCTAAATAACCTTCATGGATCAAAAACTCATGGATAATGTATTCGAGTCAATACCCTGATGAGATCTGAGAAGCACAAAAAATAAGAGATAAATGTTGAAACAGGTACCACAATTGTCTTACCTCCTTGTGTTTTCTTATTTTATAATAATCTATCCAAAAATGTATTGCTCAATCAAATATGATTATCAGTGCTAAGAAAACACCGAAACATGACATGCACTCTTGAGACAGCAAGCAAATTAAAAAAAAGAAAAGACAGCCCTCTCCACAGTAACATAGCTGGCTGCATGGTTGAGAGTTGTCAGCACAGGAAAGAAATTTGACTATTGAAATGTTTACAAATTCTTTTTTCATGTTCAGTTAAAAATGATTTATGATGTGAAATATTCTGCAGGACATTTTTTATTCTTTCTAGTATATGTCTAATAGGCTGTCTTCTAATAAGGATACTGAGCACGTGGAGGAAAAAAATGGGAACATACTGCAACAATACGGTACAGGGTTTAGAATGTTAATATCCTGTATGTTTTTAATAAGGGTTTTTATTTATAGGGGAGTTAAATTCTTCTTTTTTTTTTATTAAAGGAAATTCAAGAAAGATACTATTTTTCACAGCATAGATTGAGCATACATATTTATGATCTTCTGATGACAAAAATTCTGGGGAAATTCATACTTAACATAAAATTTTCCTTTTTCAGAAATGAGAAAGGAATACCTTCACAATGCAGAAAAGAATAATATGATCAAAAACATGGTGAAGGTGACCTGATAAACTCCTCATAGCATTCTATGTTATGGAAAAAAAGAGATTTTCATCTAGTTTTAATCAGCTAGGAATACAGCTTATTGTCCTTGATGCTAAGGTCCTAAGAAGAAAATAATCTCAGTTTCAAATCCTGTCAGTATATCAACACATATCACAAAAAAAAAAAAAATAGTACAGTGAACGTATGTCTTTCATTGAAAGAAATACCTAATATACTATACTGATTACCCAATCTCTTGGAATTTGCAAGCCAAGAGTTCAAAAATTTTTGCACCTAATGCCCATGCTAAAAGGAAAGCCATTAGTAAGGCCAGCAAATGTATTATTCTGAATCAGAATTTGGAGAGAGGATGAATCTCAATTTTATTATTATCATTTTTTACTTACAGAATTATGAGCAAGATCATCCCCAACAGTACTTTACGGTAGCTTTCAAGAACACGAATACATTGAATAGCACACCTTTTTGATGGAAAATAGAGCTCTCTCAAAACAGATTCTTACTGTGGAATAGATAACATCACTATTTTCCTCCTTGAACTTGCTTCCAAGTTCACTGTCAGAAAACTTTGATGCTATCAATCATCACTTATTGTCCTCTGATTCTAGTTACACCAGATCCAAGAAGAGTCATATCATAGAGCTGATTAGCAAACTTTGTTTGCATGCATTGGCACCCACATATACTACGGCCATCATGAATCACTAACACTTGCACTCAAGAACTGTGTTGCAAAGGCAAACCACGAACAAGCAAATACTCCCTTGGACATGCCTTTATTTACCTGTTCATAAAACTCATTGACAATGCCTTCTGTCCACTGCAGATGCAAATCTTTGCATTTTGCAGGCCCATTGATGTCAGCCAGTTTTATGCACATTTGGCAAACCAGCAGGCGGTCGTTCTCGTTAGTCCAGTCAATTCCAACATCGTCGTTCACCTAGCAGAAAAAAAGGAAGAAAACCATGGCAGCTATTCTGGGTAAAAGCAGGAAAGTCTGCCCTGGAATATCTTACTGTATATTCAGGTACTCAACAAAAATCACAGATATCAGTTAACACCAAGGCTGCAATTTACAATTATCCATAGATCAATCCAGAGAAAGAAAAGTAAGTGAAAAATAATGAACATTGAGGTAAATTATGAGAAACTGATACTTAGCAAATACTGCACCTGTTTGAAAGTATTATCAGAAGCTAAATAAATGCAAGCTTTCTATACCATTCTCCAGTAAGTTACTATCTTATCTGTCTGCAAAGATTATCAGCAAATGCCATGTGGATGTACTTACAGAGCATGAAGATGGATGTCACCAAGCTTATGGTCCCATTTGAAAACAGTATGTGTGGAAGGACTGTATTTTTTTCCCTTCTTTCCTTTCTTCCCATGCTTCACATTACTCCCCTAATAAAATGTGCTACCGCTTGCCACTTTTTCCTACTGCTGCTGTGTGGCTCAGGCTCACCCAGCACTACTGCCTTCCAGCCTCTCACCTGCTGCCAAGGCACTGAACCTGCTCTGGAGGTGCAGATCTAAGCATAGAGAATGAGCTGTCCTCCTACTGCCAGAAATCACAAGTTTCCAGTCTTCTTCATGAGATTATTAAATTCTGCAATTCTTAACTTTGCAGATGGCACATTTCTACCAGGCTGCTTCTCCCTTTGCAGAGCAGTGCCAGTTTTCAGTGACATTATTTCCAAGTGGTCTGTGATACAAGTCTTTGCTGCTGTTAGTCACGCTTTCCTTTCTTAGCCTTTTCTCCTGTAACATCCCTTAGCGTAAAAAGGACAGTCTTTCTCCATGTAATTAATCTTTGAAATTCAACTCCCTCTTTGGATCACTGCCTTGAACATCAAGTATGCACAAGTTGAAAAAGTTGCTGTGTTATGATGAGATAAAACTTCCTTCATTATTTCTTGGTGGTACTTTCCAGATTGCAAGCTTTTCCAGTGGGACGTTTCCATGACATGTGCTTGCACAACCTGCTATAGAGAAGGATCTCTCTGACTGTTGTCCTAATACACAAAACTACAGGTCAGCAACTCAGTCAATAACATGATCATTTAGAGCTAATTTTATCAAGGCTGAAGCACCTCTACCCAGAAACAAACATGTGATGTACACTCTCCGAGACCACTGCAAAAGCAGTTTTGCTAACCAAAAACAAATACTTTTCTTTTAAGACGGTGACTATTCAGGGAAAATGAGTTTCAGCAAGCAACACGGTCAATATTTTCAGCTTTGCCTCCTCTTTTCATTTAGTGTATAAGCATTCAAGCAATCAGGAGACAGAAGAAAGTTAACAGTAGTTATTTGAAATCTATAGTGAGCAAGCAGGACGTGATACATCACACTGCACTCCTAGTTATTTGAAGTGTCTCAGATATCACCTTGCTATGGTTACACCTACCATCTTCCAGCCTGATAGATTTAAGCTAAATTTAATTTTCAATTATGCCAATACTTTGCATTTGCAGCTTGTCCAGCTTGCCCATTTCCACAGTTAAGACAGTTTGTCTCTGTGACAAGGCCACAGACGTGACTGCTCCAGCCTGTCCTTTCTCATTGACTACTGAAGGTCACAGAAGGGAAGGTCTGATCGAAGCTGTCAAATCCACAGGCTTCAAACAGCCTAAATTCACCATGTTTTATTGTATGTGAAGCCCTGAAGGCTGGGAAGCTGTCAATATGCTTAATGCTTTGAGAGAAAACTAGGTGGGATGAGACTGGTCTCAGAGTTTCAAAGTAAGACCTAAACAAACCACTTTGATACCACCAGAGGGTTTGGAGACATGGCTAGCAGGGTCCTCAAATCTTTACAGATATACAGGTCAGTGCTCTGTGTACTCTGGACTATAATTTAAGGCCTTTCTTTACAGCTCCTTTCAGCATGATGAAGCAAGAGAAGTTGCAGGGAAATGAAAAATGAAACCAGTCTTACATTCCAAGGCCTCAAAATTTCAGGATGCAGGTCCATCCGTAGCAATACCACAAGAAAACATTTTCCTATGTCACTAAAACAGCAAGGAGGTCTCAGTCCAGGACCAGAAACAAACTGTGTTTGGTATACAAAAAGACAAGAAGGCAGTGTCAACCCCTCCAAGTGGGACAGAAGGATTATCCTTCCATCCTTCCATGGCATTTGAAATTCACATATCAGAATTGTTCTAATTTCTGTACTTTTCTAATACAACAGTAGGATTAAACTGACAAAAAAGAAACAGTAAATACTTAGACGTTATGGAAGCTTGCTAACACAGTTTTCTACGTTACCTTGTGGTGTTAGGTAAAAAAGGGATCTCACTATTGAATTCACCACAAAAGCTGCAATTTTCACTCTGATGGCCCTCTGAAAGAACAAGCAGCCTTGTTTGGTCTGTCCAGCTCCTTCTCCCAGTAACATGAGCTTTTCCTTATTTAGTCCCTTCTGTCCTGATGCAGTTGAGTGCATGAGCAGCAGACAGCATCTCTACAGCGTGTCGGTATGATAGTGTCTGTCTCCTCCCACATCTGCCCCACTTTGTGTGCTATCAATAGCAGAGCATATCCTATACTATATAAATATAATATTTATAGGATATATAGGATACATAAATATATACAAATTCCACTAAGTTTAAATAAGTAACTAGTAAATGTGGCAGACTAATGCTGAACAGAAGGTTTCACAGCAGCAGAATGTCCATCTGGGGGAAAGAATGACACATCAACTTCTTTGTCTTAACCACTGCGAAGCCCTGCAAACTTCTCTGACCATACACCAGAAACCCAAACTCATCTCATTACCTTGGCATTGAATCTGGCAACGAAATCAAAGTGTTTCTTCAGGTCAGTAGCCAAAATTGCCTCAATGACAAGGAAGCGGAAATGCTTGAATTCCACGTGGTCGAGGTTGACTAAGAAGTTGTACTCAGGCCGGGACATGAACAGGTTCCAGGCAGCAGCTGCGTGGTGGTTCTCCAAAACAGAGCGGTCATTGTACAGCACAGCCTGCAAAAGCAACATACACAGCTAAATGCTACGAAACCTCTTAGCGAAGATGCTGCTGCAACATAGAACTGGGAATGACAGGAGGATAATGGATGAGAGAGGTTTCGTTGAATTCTTTTTCTTTTATTTTTTATAATATTGACTCAGGTTTCAAGATGTGATTTTGGCAGGACTAATGATAGTATTTTGTATCATACAACATCAATCTGTTTCTTCCCACATGTGAAAGACTAATGAAATATGTGTTTTACTTATATGTGTAATATAATCAGTATTATAAAATGTAGTACTTTGCTATTTCTTAGAATTACAGTGATCTTCTTAGTAAGGGACTGCGTTTTGTTTGTATCTGGAAGTTCTATCCATAGCAGATTGATTCCAAACACAGAAACTGGGAAGTTCTCTGAATTTTCTGTGAATTTTTCTTGAACAAAAAACCCCAAAGTTTGCCTTTTTTTTTTAATGCACACAGTCTGACAACATATGCACAACCTGACAGATTTCTCAAGACTAAATCCAAAATTGGTTAAATCCTTAACCAGCCAAGAGGCATTTTTTGTGCTA
>JAUBNY010000748.1:1520433-1533130 GCA_032275445.1 Crypturellus soui
CACATTTCCTAGCTGACAGTCTCCGGCACATGAGAACAAAGCCAAAAGGAGCAACACGCTCCTATAATTTCCCCCCTTTCAAAATATCTCAGTTTCTTTTAGGATGCAGCTTCAGAAGTGACATCGCACTTTGCAGGAAGGTGCAGAAATCAATGTGAAAAATAAATATGCTGTCTAAAAGCTCACATTCAGTGCAGACTTTTACTGCAGCCTCTAAACTATAATAAAATATTATATTCTGGGTAAAGAGTTGCTACAGAGAGCACTGAATAATTTTTTTAAACACAAAGGGGAGTTTCCATTAGGGGGAAGAAGTAGAAAAAATCTAACATTGTCTTCAAGAACAGAAAAAAAGAAAATTAGAAACTAGGAATTAATCATTGGTGAAGCTGTAGATATATTGTTCTTAATCTGTTCTTCCTGAAATTATGACAAGGATTTGCAAACAACAGTAGGAGCCCGCCGCACATTTTGGGCCACATTTTACATATTAAGCGAAAGGTATTCCACACCTTTTAAAAATAAGTAAGAGTGAATCCTGTGCTCATTAAAAATCAACAGCCTCACTGCAACTCAGATTTCAACACTTTCTCTCTCTGCCAAAGTTTTCAGTCCACATTATTTTTACATCTCCTGGGGTACAGCACTGTCACTAGTAACAATTAATCACCTGGTGTCCCACAGATGCCTCCTCTTCTTTCTCATGACTTTATGACACTAATGAACTCTTGTGAGAAAAGGATTAATCATTCTTCTTCAAGACTTGATTTTGGATTCTTACGTGATGACTCATACAGGAAAAGTGACTGTAGTCTCAGAGACTGTAGCCCCCTTCATCATCAGTCCTGCAGGCCTGGGGGGCCTCTAAAGGGTGAGCTAAGCTTTAGTCGCCCACCTAAACCCAAGATCTGCAAGAGATCCCCAAAGCATGTACTATATGTAAAAACTTGCCAGCTCTCCCGGGTTATGGATAGGCAGATACCTCAGGAAAGATAAGATTAGACACAGTCATTCAAATACAAGAAAAGTAAAACACCATCCTTCTATGAGGCTAAAATGCTTTCCTTCACTTAGCACAGATATAACCTGACAGACTGGCAAGCCCTGAAGACTGAAAGGCATATCCCAACCTACTTCATCCTTGACCTACAAGAAACAACTTAAAAAAATCTGTATTATAGGCTTATTTTGTCATAACTGAGCCAAAACTGAGCCAAAATATTTGCCAGCTGAGATGTAAGGTATACAGCTCATTCAAGGCAATACATCGAAGGCTGCATGAGATGGTCCTTTCCAGCCACTGTCATTCTGGTTTGTAATCTGTGAACTGGATGCAAAAGGCTCTGTGTCTTTCTAAGCAACCACCAACTTCTTTCAATAAACTGGTGACTGATTCCTCATGTGCATCTTAACAGTCATGACCTTAACGGTCATGTGCTTAAGCACCTTAACGGTTTTCATCTACCAAAAGTCCTACTGGAAATTTGTGGCTTGGGATTGTGAACAGTCCTTGACTTGTATTTGGGGAGGAGGTCTGGGAGCAGGGAGGGGAAGAAGAAAGGCTCACAATGTCCATAATGTCCATAATCATGACATGCTAATTGCCTGTTTAGAGATCCATCCAATCTGCACTTCTGCCTCATAACCATCTCACCCTATCAAGCACTGCTACCTGTGTCAGCATTTGCTCTTTTTGATGAGGGCCGAGCAGCTTGGTGCTTTGGATTTGAACTAATTTTAGTAGGTTTGACTTCTCATTTACAAAAGGCAACAGAGTCATAGAGACCAACAGACACAGACCACGAAGCATTGACGCTTGCGCTGGCAATCCGTCTAGGCAACGATTTCTGTTCCTGCGGTGACTTATTTCTCTGCTTAGATGCAGCATTAAGGAAATCAACTGTGGGTTACACATGTTTATTTAAAACATTAAATCCCTTTGTGAACTGGAACTTCAGCGGTTCAACTTCAGTGAAGGCACTCCAGTGAGGAATGAGTGATGATGCATGGGAGAGTGCACAAGAAGCACTGGCTGCTACTGAATGGAGTAGGTAGGCTGATTTTGGAGGGACAACACAACCCACAAACTCGAGCACATCAATACAATGCCTTGATATTCTGCATCAGAGGGAATCTTATGACATCATGGCTATATTACAGAGCTATTTCCTGACACTCCACTTTCAATGACACAAATGTGCCTCAGAGCCATCTTCTGCAGATAGGAACGGTGTCCTCACCACCAAAAACAGGGCTTCAAACACAGCAACCCAAGGGTTTTCATTTTACTGACAGTTTCAGGCAAACACCAAAAATATTTTGTTCCACAACAGAAAAATGATTGTTTTGGAATTTTTTTGGCAATAGAAAGAGCTTGTTTTGGCTTTGTTTCAGCAACTTTAAAGCGTTTTTATTAAAAAATAGGAAAGAGAAGTCGTTTCGACTTTCTAAAACTTAAACCTCCCCTTTGAAAATGCTGCAGCAACCAAGTCCCTGAATTTTTTCAAGGAGGTTATGACTCCGGGCCCGGCAAAACCGCCCGTTGCCCACATTTGCATTTTTTGCTGCCTCAGACTGCTGCGCAGTCTTGGCACGTCCCGCGCAGTCTGAAGGGCTCTTTGTTGACTCAAATGGGACTCATCCATATTGGATTAGACCCCAGAGATGACTTTGATATTCAGACTTTCTAACACTGCTGACCTAGTGTGGGGTATTTAAGTTAAAAGTCTTCTTCTATAGTCAGCGTAACTTTGGGAGGTGACTCAGGGCCACGGAAATAAAAGAGCACTTTAATCAGAAGGAAACACTTGACTTCGTATCACTGACTCTAGTGACGAACTATGAACCTCTCTCTCATTGCAATGCTTTATGTAAACATATTTGTTAACCAACTCAAAGAGACCACAAGCAAAATTATTTGCCATACAGCGCTTGGCCAAGTCAGCTGATGAAGTAACAAGAAGTCTTCCTACATCCGTATAAGCTCCCTGACTGCTTCAATCTGAGTTTTGCAAGTGAACCCCAACACTCCCCTTCATCGTATTAAAGGATCTCTAAAATCTACTAACCAATAATCTTTATACACCTCTCTCCTGTTCCTAATGCATTTGGCGAGGTTTTTGGCAACAAGATTAGGAACAGAAAGCAAGCTTCTCCAGAAAGGAGAAAGATTTCAGTTACAGGGTTTTTGTTTTAATTACTGTAATTTATAGCAAAATGCTAACACAGCCTAGGAAATACATATCATTCAACCCCCCACTGTGCAACAGACTGGCATTTTGCCAATAATGTGAAGGCTGCCCTTAATCTGAGCAGTCAAACTTATTTGGGCTCATTTCATCTCTTACTGCACGCAAAAACCACTATAAAGAGTAAACTTGAAACCTTCTCTACATGATGTTACAGCAAGAGGAAATCATCCCACCCACAAATTAAACGCACGCACAAGACTTCACTTGCTTGCACTTGTATCTTCACTGACGGATTAAAAGACCGTGCTTGATTTCCTGTCAGTAAAATCAAGGTGGCACAAGAAGGTGGCACGGAGGGTTTTCACTTTGTTACGCTTTTCAGGAAAGAAAGCTTCAATTAAGATGGGGCTTCCCTGACACGAAACTAATACGCCCTTGAGCCATAACTAACTACATAATGACCCAGTTCTATACAGAGCCGTAGTAGCATACCTCATGCTTAAAGACGCCGAGAGCTCAGTTTAAGTAGGGGGCAGGAAAAAAAAATTGGAACGAATGGGAATTAACACTGAGTTGGCCTTTTTAAACCAACAAGAAAGTGAAAAAGCAAAAGCTGTCTCTGAAGGCTCCCTAATCTTCGTACAGGGAGCCTGTGTCAGTTAAAAACAAACAGGCAGGTTGCAAGTGGGACCTCATACTTAACGTCGAGTTCCGATTTGTGTGGATTTAGGTGTAGTGAGTAACGAGACATAAATGATCAAAACATCACCCTCAAATTCGACAGCCAGCTTAAGGGCTTCTGCTCCATTTTAAGGGCGTTGTGATATGGTCAGCTTAAACATTAACCAGTATTTAGCGCACAGAATACACCATTTTAACTAAAACATTTTAACTAAAATCCCCTCAAGAGAGGGTACATCATAAGAACAACAGCACAAGTGAGAGCAGCTTTTAACAGAGCCCATTACGGCGCTCCTAGAGCACATCGTGCAGTGCTTTTGCTGGGGAAAAGCCTTTTTCCAGGGAACACCAGATGGCACTATTCTTCCTCCAAAGCAAAACCCCAACTCCACTGGGTCAGTAAAATGCTACCATCAATTCACAAGGAAAAAAACATTCATCCATGTTTTTAAATATCAGCCCAGTAGTCTCTTGCTGTTTGCATTCTTTCCAGTGATCTTGAAAATCTTACACAAACAGAGAAATTATTGTATCTGGGGGAGGTGGAAGGAAGCTCATAACATTTTGCCCTGACCCCTCATGCTAAAATATTCCATATTAGAAGGATCAGGGACATTTCTGTAGGAACACAGAACTCCCCAGTAATTCATATACAGGACTTGACAACTGCATTAAGGAAGCAGAATTTTCTCATTTAAAGAAACCAGACAAATATTTAAGGATAACATATATATGTCACCCCTGTTTTTTGTCCCATCTTCTGTCAAAGGTATTTAAAAAGAGGTTAAACTCCATCTACAATAGTCTGGTGTCTAGTATGAAGTCACCCTCTAACTTTGCCTGAGGATTTTTTTGTTTTGTAAAATAAAACTGCTGAGACTATCCACATAAAAATAATAATGGAAGTGAGAGAATGAGAAAAATGTTACAGTAAATGCCAGTAATGAAACAGCAAAACAGAGGAAAAAGCCAGGGTTTGCATGTGCATGTTGGTGTACGCGTGGTTTATTTCAGTTTATCCCACTGCGTATTACTGCTTGCAAAGGAAAGCACTGGATGTGGTTTGCAGAAGGATGCAAGGTATTCAGCAACATGTTTGCTATTAGGTAGAGGCTACTGTGACTGCAGAAGTGATTCTAAAACTAAGAATCTGGAATGGGAGTATGGAATGAGCACATTTTAAAGACTCACTCTCACTTTTCCTTCTTTTTCCCCCCCTCCCTTTTTTTTTTCAATCCACCAGAAGACCCAGCTCCACTCAAGACAATACAAACTAATAACTTTGGGGCAAATTTATCTGCTGAGTGACTCCTCTACCTTCCGCCCAAGTCGGAGCAGAACCGAAGCCGGCCTGCTGTGCTCGCGAGCTGCGCCTGCTCACAAAACATATTTTTGTTTTTCCTCTGAGCAGCTCTCCTCCCTTTCAGCTCCCGAGAAGTTGACAGGCTGCTTCCTGTTCCATGATCTGTGAATCACGATGTGAACGCCAGTCGCTACTCCCCTGTGAAATTAAATTAGGTATCAGAGCACAGCGTGAGCAATAAGTTTCCCTACCACGCCAGACCTAAAGAAACTGTGCTCTTCCTTCCCCCCAGCCGAAGAGCGGAGTTATGAAAGCAGGGTCAACTTGGTTAATGCTATTTGTACTTCGTAACAGCAACCAGTCTGCTCCATGCCAGCTTAAAATAATTTCTTCACTTCCTAGCCATGACTATAACGGTATCAAATTTAAAGAGAGTCCAATAATTCATTATATTTATTCATGTGTTCTTCTGCAACCACTTAGTGCCATGTGAATCACAGCGATGTTTAACATACACAGAATACCACGATAAATCTCCAGAACTTAGTGCATGTCATACAGCTGGAAAATTGGTACGACAAGGGTAAGCAATATTAACACATGGTTTATCGGGCAGGAAAGGGGAGTACGTGATGCTGCTTGTTTCATGCCTTTCGATGACACTTTGTTAAGCCATAAAGTGTTCACACTTGGAAAGATCACAGGGCGATGTTGCCCCATATATATATATATTTTTTTCACACAGATGGCCCTTTCTAAATTACACACATCTTTGTCACCACTGAATTCTGTGCAAGGAAGCACCAAGAAGCTGTTTGGAAGCTGATACTGGCAATCTATTAAAAACTGGCTTGTGAACAGAGACTAATTAATGTTTTTTCTGGAGCAATAATGTCAATCTTGCATTGGTTTAGGGGACTCTTAGTTTTAACCTGTACCATATGGGTTGAAACCAGACTGCTTAGCTGTCCTTCCATAGCACCACGGAGCTTCTTTAGATTGCTTCAGGGAAAAACAGGAATTGCTCCTGCCTTTCCTTCTCAGAAAAAAAATACCTTCCTTCTCCCTTTCACTTGAGAAATCAGCCTGTGGACCAGCTTCATCATCTCTGAGAACGTATTTGCAAGGCTCATCTTTCCTGGGAAAAGCAGGGGGAACAGGAGGGGTAGACACTACTTTAGGCAAAAGGTCCTTGATTGGTGAATAAAAAGGGGAATTTACATTTTAAAGCACAACATTTGTAATGGGGAAGATAACAAAAGACACTGGAAGTAATGAATCACTGCTCTGCTCAGTGCTACTTGTTCCTTATCTTCTTTTACCTCTCCGCTGCTGACCAACAGCACCACTGGGCAGCTCCTGCATCCACTACCATTCACACTGGAAATGATCCAAGCCCAGAAAGAGCTGCTGAGGAGTCCTGGTCACAAGCACAGAGAAGATGTGACAGGACAGCGTGCGCATCCACTGCCATGTGCTCCACCAAAACAACGGCAGAGCAGGCTTTCCCTTCCTGCCCAGCGTGAACACGGCTGCCCGCAGTCACGGCAAGTTCTTCCAACATCACTTCTCCAAGGTTTCGGTCCACTGGAAATCTAATCACATGCTCCTCCTTGCCTGGTTTAGCTAGGACTAGTGCTGGGCTCACCACATCAGTAAGGGATTGCTCTGGCCTTCATGCACTGCCCAGATGCTGCAGGAGTGGCTCCAGGACAGCGAAGTAAATTGATTTAATCTTGTGCATCTGGTACCGAGTTCTCAGTCATCTGCTTAGCAGTGTAAAAGGACTAACTTCCATTTCCATGTGTTGGGGATGAGACATTTTCGCTGTAATGTCAGAGCCCTTCCTCACCTCTGCCAATATTTTTCACAATTTTGGACTTTCATGTTTGCTCGGCGAGCCACTGGGAGCTGAGCAACCAAATAACCTTATAGCAGTGAAGACATAGCTCTGTTTACTGCCCTGAGTTTTAAAAAGTAATAATTGGTTTTCAGAAATAAAAAAAGAAAAAAAAAATCCCTGCAAAGCACAACTGTCTGGATGCTTTCATATTTGGTGGTGAAATGAACCTGAAGCAAAACCTTCATCTCTGTGCCCCTTATCAGATCCACTGAAGGCAGCCATAGCCCACAGAAGGTCCGGGAAGGTGCCGTGCACTTGTAGCCTGTGCAGCTAGGAAAAGCTTTAGACCACTTCTGGGAATGCAAATGAACAGGATCCACGTGACCCCCAGTAATAAAAGGCTCCTGTCTCTTTGCAAAGCATTGAAATGCCATCTGGCGATCTTGCTGACGTCAGCAAGCACGGAAAAACAACAGCCACCTCCCCCTAGAAAGCAAGAGCCTTGGGCGGGCGGGGGGCTGCAGCCTTTTGTGCTGCGCGGGCCCTTGCGAGGGTGCTGCTAGAACCTGCTGTGTTGCTGCCCTCAGGGGCACTCCGAACGCCGCAGGCAGCAGCGCAGGAAGAGAGCGTTCTCCTGCCCTTACCTCTGGGGACCCCGGGGAAGAAAGGAGTCTCTTGTGCTCCTGAGCTTTCCGAAAACTTCCAAACTTTAAGTCTCTCCAGCAGAAGTCGTCACCTCTGCTAGGGAGAGAACTGCCATGAACACAAGGGGTGACCAACACTGAGCATCTGAGTGCAAAGCACTGAGCGATGCGCACCACATCCTCTCCGTTATTCTGCCTTGTGACTCTCTCATTCTGCTGCAGGGTTACACACAAGGAACAAGTCTCTCCGTGTAGGCTATAAGGGAAGGACACAGCACGTCCAGCAATGCACACAGTCAGAGTATAGAAAATGAACCACTCATTTTGGCTACTTTGACTAGATTTCTTGCACAGTCACCTAGAGCACAAATAAATAAATTATGTGCTATTTTAAATCCTATACAAACATTTCACAATGACAAGGAATAAACAACACAAGATGCTATATAGTGGTGTTCCCGAATCCTGTAGAATAATGTTATAAGCTGCAGATACTCATATCATATTTAATATGCAAGGCACAATATAATTCCTAAGCTTTATGTGTCACTTGATAAAGGAAACACTAAAACATTAATAGAAAACAGTAATATTTTGAGCCCTTAGTATGTATTACCTTTCAGCGCTGAGCTAAAATAATACTATCATCATGCTCACAAGTAGAGTAAACCAGGCATCTTTTTGTATTAAAATAGATTTTGCTGTTAGCAAAGTCTCGTTATGTTATTTCTGATGTCCACTAACAATTCATCCTAAAATGCACAAAAGCGTAACAGTAAAAACAGGTATACAACAATGGATTTGTCCCCATAAGCAGGTGGGTAGGTCTGTAACCTAAGGGAAATGTTTTTACAAATAAAGGGATCGGTTAAAAGGCAACATGGCCACCAAATTACAGCTCTGCCTAGATTTACAACCTGCAAAATTACCCAAACATAATAATCTGCAAACATTGCCATTTCTATGAGAAAGAAACTTAATCCCATGAGTTCTGCCTCTCAGAAATGTGGGAACCAGAAGTACCCAATACATGGCAGCAATGCAGAGGGACACACACCCCGGATGGGGTTGACCTGGTGCCCAGGCCCCTGTGCCTCACACACTACAGGTGGAAAGGTGTAACATATTCCTAAGGCTTTACAGGAACAAAGCCTTGCAGATTGACATATGCAAAGCCCCCTTTTCCTTACCTCTGTTCACTCCCCCTTTCACCCTCCTTGACCATATCTTCTCCTCCTGTTACTAATGAAATGGGTAATGTTTTTGCACACAAATCTACTCTCCGAATTCTTACTCTCTTAGTTTAATATTACAAGAGCAAGTTACAGCAGCACTGTGTGAATAACTGCAGCTAGACTGCTCTGCCTGGTAACTGGGAAGTTTTCTACCTCGTTTCTTAAGCTTTAAAGCTTAAGCTCACTTCAGTCAAGAAAATTTAGGACTTTATCACAATTTCTCCTTGAATCCTTATGCTCCCAGGCATCTATGTGTACTCTACACTCAACCAGGGATGCAGGAAACCTGCAACAACTGCCTGTTTTATGCTAGCGTATGAGGGGGTGGGTGATCACTAGGAAAGCATGTGTTAAATTGGATTAGTTATAAATCCTGATATAGGAACATATAGAGGATATAGAGGATGGAGAAGAGACATAGCTATTTCCATGCTGCCATTTTAGGTATAATCACTTCCACTTAACATTTCTCTATTGACTTAACAGAACATAAATAATAAATCCATCCACCCAGTTTATTTTGGCATTAAGCCTCCTCTTGAGAGAGGAGGATAGGAGAATGAACTTAGAGGAGACTTCTAGGAGAACAGACTTAAATCCACAAAGGTGACAGATTTTCCAAATTCTGCTCTTATCTCTCATGTTAGTGTCACTTCATTTCTGTTTTAAAGATAAAAAAATTTCAAACCACATAATTAAATCGCAGTCAGTGACTCTGCTTACAGCAATCTGCAGCACAGTTAATGCTTACCAATAAATACAGAATTTCCATGCCCTTTTCAGTGGTTCCATGATAATAATTCATTGAACTCAGGAGAAATACAATCATTCATGGGAAATACTCTCATTCAGATGATTGTGTTATTTCCAAAAGAGGCAAGACGCTTCTGTGTCGACCCTTATCTTCCCCTCAAAAGCAGCCCGGAGCCCCCTTGTTACCATGACAAATGTGAGAATGGCACCTTTCAAAGCTCTTGCAGATTCTGGAGCTCCTGAACTAAGACAAAAATTGTCACTTCTTGGGGAGACTGATAGAAGCCCTCCTATAATGAACTTTCTGCTCCTAGTTAACACAGATTTGAAATGGATAACCAAAATCCTGGATTCTGAATCTCATTTTCAAGGTTTGTGAGGGTTATTCAGACATCGACATTCACTCTAACATGCACACATATTACAGAATGTAGCTTATTCAAAGGTACCCCTTCATCTGGAATACAGGAAGTGGTGTGGGAGGAAATTTATGCAATTTGTAGATACTTTTCTACAAATATTTGTTTATCCTTGTATGGATGGCATTTCCTAATTTTTGTAACTTCTTAGTGGGCATTTGCAAAGTTCACTTCCCTTCCCCTCCCAACAGCTAACGAGAAATCAATTGCTTACAACAGAGAAGTCAGTGAGAAGATCTGAGATTTCTGCTAACTCTTTATACTGAGTTGCTACAGTTCCACAAGTCTTTAGAGGAGGCAGATGTTACTAAAACAGCTCAGTTCGCTTACTCATGTCTGAATGCCTCACCTCGGACGATACAACTTGATGCACTACGAATTTGGCACACCAAATGGATTTATGGCATTTGCCTTTGAAGACTCTGACTGACCTAGGCAACAGCCTCAAGGTCCTCCGCTGTCCTTCATCTGGTCACCAGAGAGGAGTGATCATACTGCACGACGCCAACCAAACTGCCTCCCTCTTTTGGGAGGGAGAACAGGGGGAGTTGAGTTGGCGGGATTGCTAAATGCTGGAAAGAAGATGAGGAAATCTAAATATAAAAGCCTGCATGAAACAGTGACAAACTGCTGCAGCATTTGGGGCTTTCCTCTTGTCTGCTGAATCACTGACGTTACTAAGAGCATGTGTGGGGTTTGGGACAACAGTTTTGCCACACTAATATTATATGATAGGCTAGATGTGAAGGGCATAGAAGGATTCTAATTTTGTTTTAATCCCAGAAAGGAACATTTTTCAGATTTTCAGTGATGTATCATGAATTACGATAGAATCAATCTCTGTTTTTGCTTCCTTCCAGAGGATTAAGCCCATCTCAAGCAATGTAGGCTCTAGCCAATGGCTGTTTCCTCTTCTCCAGTTTTACAGCTCTGCCTGCCAAGCACCTCTTCTCTCTTTCTATAATCAGCTCGATACCTTCTTCCCTCCAGGCACACTCCAAACCTTCTTCGGGCCCATTCTGCAGCAATACATAACCCCAGTGGTCTCTGCCTTGCAACGCAAATGCTCCCGCCTCAAGCGCCGTGTTTCCCTTCTCGACGCCCGTCGGCAGAGATGGTTCTCCCTGGCAAGTTTCTCCACACAAATGCATTCCAGTTGGGAAAGCAGAGCCAGGAAGCTTTGATCCCGCAGTTATTGGAGCAAATCCAGCGCAGCAGATTGACAGGCGACCAACTCACCTGCAGGATTTCTGGAAGCCCACAAGCCTGGCGGGAATTCATTCCTTTGATCTTCTGATAACAGCAAGCAAGACACAGACCCAGCCTTCCACTAACTGCCTTCATTACTTTGCACTTAATCCGTGCTTTAAAATGTTCACCTCATCCTTGATTGCCAGCGCTGCGACAGGCTCGGCAGAGCCACACGCAGCGGAGCAGGGGACGGGATTCAACGTGCCGACCGAGGAGAAATTCTCAACTCTATCCCGGCTCCAAGAGCAGCTCGCTACGGGGCTCCGGTGACTTGTTTAGCCCGCCCTTGCCTAGTTTACACATCGCCAGGGGAAACCAGGGAGCTCTGAGCAAAGCCTCTGCAGACAGATCCCGCTTTTCACGGCAGGACGGGGCTGCGGAGGCGAGTGCTCGGCCTGTGCCAAGGCCTCAAAGGCTCCCTGTGTTCACCGCTGCGGGGCCCGGGCCAATGTATCTGCCGGCACCTCTCCCCGGCGGCGTTTCCTCAGCACGACCCCAATTCCTTGCGCCTGGATGCCGAGGAGGCGGCTACCGACATGCAGGTTTCCCTTACAGAGCCGCTGCTGACCCAGGAGCTCTCCTGGGAGGTGTATTAGCCTCTCCATAGGCGCCTGGGGAAGTGGCCCAGGCCACCGTATCACCTCTCTCTCTGCTTAACGGCCTTGGGATCAAAAAAATAAAAAATCGCGGGGAATTACCTTCATTATTATTATTATTATTGACCTGCAGTGGTGATTCTTGCAGACTCAGAACCCTTTGAGGCAAATTGAGACCCTTCAGAAAATATTTTTAAACTCCTGAATTTAAACACTGGCTCGTTCATTAAGAAATTAATATCAAACCGAGGAAATCCAATTAGTCATGCCATTTAAGATTACTTCTCTGTTGGCATGCCAAAATATTTGCTGTGTGTTTGCCATTTCCCAGCATAGTGCTGATAGGGTCACGAACACCCCTGGCAGGGCAAAGGACGCAGCCTTGGCACAATCTGCGCGGCTGCTATAAAATCAGCGATAGAAGGTAAAATGTGGAAATCCTGGCCTCGGCACCGGCAGGTAACGTGCTAGTGAGTTCCCTTTTTATAACTCTCATTAAGCAGAAAACATCATTCTTATCATGCGTATGTAATAGCCTCCCACTGAACCGTCACCTGCTTCCTCCAAAGGCTGAGCATTCTCATCTGAAAACAGCTTCACGGGGTTTTATGATACTGCTGTAAATCACAGTCTGAAACTCAACCAAAGATATACGGGGCAGGTGCTATGCTCACAGTTTACAGGCCACGAGCAAACAAACTCACTAAAGCTTCCACTTCAGCAAAAGTGCAAAAATCTTAGGAGGATAAAACTGATAAAGGCTCCCAACAGAATCTTTGTA
>JAUBNY010000748.1:1543423-1560841 GCA_032275445.1 Crypturellus soui
CACTGTCTCCTTCAAGATGGTGCCTTGTGTTGCTTCTCTGGGCATCATCAAGCTGCATTCGTCAGTGGTGCCAATATTAATAAAAGCTCAAAAAAAGTAACTGTTTATGAGGCAGAAGGTGGCAAATGCAGACAGAAATCATTCTTACAAACATACTTTTTACCAACTCCTATTTGAACAAAAATGAGCAAAAATCCACAAAGTGATTCTGTTCCGTATTTATGTGATGAGAATACAACCACATTAAAATCTTAGCCTCTGGGCTGAGACAGCACTTTCTCAAAGGAAACCTTGATCCTTCACGCTGCTCATCATGGTCTTCAGGATGTTTATCACTGGCATTTACCCAGAGTTGTAAGGAATAGAAAGCACTATTGCTGCTTCTCCTGTCAACCTTCCCCTTCTATTCTCTTCATCTTAATGAACTTAATATAAAATAATTCTTTGCAGATTGTCCACACTGCTCCAACAGTTAATTTAAAAAAAAAAAAAAGGAAAAAAAGAAAGAAAGGAAGCAATCCTCCTGTTTAGGACTCTTCCAGGTGTCTTAAAACACAATCTCTATATGCAGACAGCTGTTATTTCTAACTACCTATACAATTTGTCTGTGATAAAATGACTCACAAAAAGGCCATCACTATTGTACATTCTGTCACATCTATCATCTAACTTTGAAGGTTTAGGTCTCCCTCTCCTGAATATGAAAGCCAAAAATGTCATGTGTGTTGGGTTTCCTCAGAAGCTGAGGGCATGTATTTGAGAACAGCATAGAAACTTTCAAAAATGTACTTGAAAGAAAACTCCAAATTATTTGTCTGTCAGATACCAGAAGATGAATAGAGGGTAGTAATAAAAGAAACACATGCAAGCTCATTTTTGAAGAAGCAGGTTCACATGCTCCAGAAGGAAAGCTATTGGAAACAGAAAGAAAGGTTATCTGGGTTTCTACCAAAATCCTATGTTGTCTGAAGAGGAATTACATGTTTTAAATCACTGTCTTGGTAGCTAGTTTTTAATAAAGCTCAAGCTCTGGTTGGAAAGATTTTTCTTCTGGCTCCCTTCTTCTGTCTACATTTTTTCCCCCTTTTTCTTCCTCCTCCCAGTTTGTGTGTGTTGGGGGCAGAAGAGAGGGTGAAGGGAATATGAAAAAGGAAACATCTGCTACTGCCACGTGTCTTCCAGCTACTGGATGGGGCTGAGACAAAGGGACAACGACCTCCCACGCCTCAACAGGTAGGTTAGGACCATGAACACCACCTCCCTCACTCTTTCTGTGAGCTCCAAAAAGAATTAGTAGAGGCAGCCCTCATTCTCCTTCTCTCTGGGTTTTACTAGTTCATTTTACCAGTATCTTCTGGAGGCAAGAAAGCCATCAGTGTGAGGCATTATGATTTGCAAGGGTTACAGAATGATGAATTGTGGTATCGTACTTTTGAGGCACTTGTTCTAGTGTTAAACCACTCACCCAATAAAAACACTTTTTCTCGTGTTAAATGGAATTTCTTGTATTTCAGTTTGTGCCCATTTGTGTCCATTACAGCAAGTATTTATAATATCCCCCCATGCCTCTCTTCCCTAGATCCCCAGATCCCTCCTCCTCTTTAGATCTCCCTAAAGATCCTCAGTTCTCTCAGCCTCCCCTCCAGTCCCTTAATCATCTCTGTGTCCCTTTGCTGCTTTCTGTGTCCATCTCTCTCTTGTACTGGGGAGCCCAGAACTGGACACGGTGCTTCATACGTGGCCTCATCAGAGCCGAGCAGAGGGGAAGGATCATATCCCTCAACTTGGCTTCATAGAACCCAGGAGGTCTTCAGCTTTCTTGGCTGCAATGGCACGTTGCTGGCTCATGGTCAACATGTTGTCCACCACGAACTCCAGGACCTTCTCTGTTGCACTGCTTTCTATGTGCATGGGGTTATTCCTCCCCAAGTGCAGGACTAGACATTTCTCTTTGCTGAATTTCATGAGGGCCTTGTTAGGGCCCCATGAGGGCCCATATCTCCAGCCTGCCAGGGTCCCTCTGAATGGCAGCACAACCATCTGGTGTTTCAGCCACTCCTCCCAGCTTTGTATCATCTTCAAACTTGCTGAGGATACACTCTGTCCCATCATACTGGTCATTAATGAAGATACATTTTTATGTTGAAAAAACAACAACAACAACAACAACAAAAACATTAAAATAACCAATTCCTTTAGGGACTTTCTGGTCATCATAACAATTAGTTTTTTTAAGTGGCGCATAGAGCCCAATAACTTAACAATTATGAACTCTAGATTCAGCCCTGATAATCTCCAGACTTCCTTTATGGACTACAAGAACTCATACTGCTCGTGTAACACTCAAGGTTATTCAGGAATTGAAAATTGCGCAATGCAGACCTATTACACAATGAACCTTTGATCTATAAAATACAACCCCACATGAAATTTTCTTCTTTATGACTTGACTTTAAGATTTACTCTAGTGTTGGCTTATTCAAAAATCTCTGGAGGCTGCTCCCATAATTCATTTTGAAATTTTGAACACTGATCCATCAGACACAGAAATGGCTTACTACTAAAGTCAAGCAGAAAAAGAACATCTGGTGTTGAGCACAGAGCTGATCAGCTGTGAGCTTTTCCACTGGGAAACTCATAAAATGAGCTACTAGAGAGTTCAGCATGTGTTCTTGTAAGGAAGAAACAATAGGAAATACTTTCACTTATTTATTCTTCTTTAAAGCTATCCCAGAGAGCAGCAATTACAGCATAACTGTCTTCCCCAGTATAGACACAAAAGAGAGAAAAAAATTAAAACACTTTTAATACAAATGGTTTTAAACTCAAGTTTCCATTATATAGTGAAATCAGGCAGTTCATTGCTTCCTTGTTATTAAAGACATCTTCCGACAGCTAAGAGACTGCTACATTGTGGAAACTCTGTAAGGAAGGTTGGAGCAACCCACATCCTCTAGCACTGCTATTATTAACATACCAATGGAAACATCCTGGCTGAAGACTGGGTATAATCACTGTTCAGAAAAGAATTAAGTACATTAATCATGTTCATTCTTCAATTGGGTTCATCTCTGTAAACAGGAAGCCAAAGAAGTTGTAATGATTGTGCTCAATACTTAACTTGGAAAGGCCTGAAACACATAGAAGCAGTAAGTGAAATTTAAGATGTTGTTGGAAGCAAAAAAGAACACCTTGTGGCACCTCCCTCAGCTTTTAATAGCTGGAAGGAGCAGAAGTTTGACCTTTCATCATCTCAAAACCAACAAATCTACATAATTTTATACCGCAAGTTTTGTTTAATACCAGGAAGTCAGCTGTATGACCCATTATTAAGTTAGCCATTACTTTCCTTCATAAGACCCTGTTTTCAGTTGCTTATACTTTTTGCCAAGCTTTAAACATTTGCACTGAAGTGTTTCTGAATTTGGAAAATTTTATCCAGTACAGTCATTTCCAGAAGACTGAGACACTGTTTTGCTCATCATTAACTACTAGCCTCTTTGAGAGACAACAATGTGGACTCAGAACATTCTGAATGTTGTTTTTATTTCAGAGATTGGCATATAGATGCCCAAATTTTGGCAACTGAAAGAACTTGCAGATCTTTGGAAAGTTGCACATTGTTGTGCTAAAGCAGAGGACTCATATTTCAGAAGATGAATCTCTAAAAGTCTGCATGGGCTTAGCATCCTCCAGCCGTGGGATTTTGCCCACAATTGCAGTTCTGTAGTGCTAAGGACTCCGCCAAGACTGTGTATGCATATGTAAAGATAGCCAGCAACATTTTATATCAGATGTCAATACATTTCAAGCCTCCAAAACAAATAGGCCAATAGAACTGATGCAACAGACAATTTTTCTAACAGTTTGCAAATGGAAAACTGAAAATGGGAAAACGTGCACAGAAAGAATCTCTTGGTCAATGCCTGTTTACGATGCTATTTTAACCAGAAGATCATACCCTGCTATAGCTGCTGAACTGCTTCAGAGGTATCTACAAAGAAGCAATTGAGATAGACTGCTTCTTTCTTGCAAGCTGCTGCCTGCAAGCTTGCACTGCATAAAATGTAGGGATCTGAAAACACAAATGTGTTGAAAAGCCCTGAATCAAATAGAGGCGCTGTGGTGATGAGGGAAATGAGGAAGTCTGCAAGAGCATCCTGGGGAGAAAAAGATTCACTCTGTATGCCCAGGTGAGGACAGTCTACAGTCTCATCCTCTCAATTCAATTGCCAAGATCAATCTGCATCTACGTCACAGAAGTGGATACACGCTCTTCACCGTAAGCCAACGCTTGAGAGAGAAAAGAAAAAAAGAAAGAAGACAGCCTGTCAGCTCAGCTTGTTCCACCAGCTTGCCTTTTCGAAATAGTGAGTCAAATGTCATGCTTCTTAACTGCTTCATTTCTGAACTACACCGAACAACTGCATGAACTGCTGCGTAGCAACAACCCCTTAAACTGCAGGAACGTGTTTTCTTGTTCACCTTCAACTCAATAAAGTCAAATACAACTTAATTGGAGCATCCCCAGCAAGCTCTTCTCAGAGGACTGGATTTGCCGAAACAGAGCAAGAGGCTGCCCTGCAAGCACAGCAAGATTAGCAAGAGAGAGAGAGATTTTTCAAGAAAGGAAGTATTTATGGAAATTTGTGTTGAGCTCCTGCTTAAGGAGCTACAAAGAACACAGACATAATGCTTCTGAGTCTTAGGAAGAGTTATGCCACAATCAAGATGTCAGTCTACTCTTCCTGTCCCACTGCCAATCACTTGGAAATAGAGAAGTTGACTGAGAAGGTGATTCAGTGAGTGGTTGACATCCTTTAGAAGGTTTTTCTCCATGCTGTGAGCTGTGGACATGGGAGGCTGCAGAAGGTTTGCTTGCTCATCTATGTCACAACTGTCAGGGAGGCATTTCCTGTCCTTTGTCCTCTACACCAGCAGGAAAAAGGAATTTCTGTCATGCTAGAGCTCTTGGGAATCTTTATGGACATTTTAATGCCTTTGGCCAGCACAGAAGGATGTACAGATTTTGCATTGTTTTGGCCTGGTCAAAGATATGCACTAGAACAAGAATTTTTATGGAGCTGATGCCACTGAAATCAGCTGTTCTTGCACTTCAGCAACACTGGTTCCCAGGCTTAGAGGCACAACCTGACAGCCCTGATCTGAGAGTAGAACCTCTCTGATCATCACCAGTGACCACTGCATGGTGGGGGTGACATAACAGAAAGCACGAGCTGTCCCTCAGGTACCAAGCTCATTACCACCCCACTTCCCTTCTGCACCCATGGTGCTTGTGCCTCAAAACTGCTCACATCTAAGAACAAGCAGGACCAAATCCAAGGCCGATTATTTATCCAAGATAGCTCTCTGCATGGTATCATTAATTTGTTGCAAGGAAGTATTTTATAGCTCACTTCTCGATGGCCATCTCAGCTTTCTGCACCTTGTCTGCCGCACAAGAGCAACTCTCCTCCCCCAGCAGCAGCTCCATATTCCCATCAACCCACAGCCCTCCCTTGAGGTCTCTTTCTCACAACATCCTAAACTCCACAAGTTTTTACTCTGCCATAAAAGCTAATGAAAGCTTGTCTGCTGAATGAAAGGATAATGTAAGGCTTTATTAACAATGAATAGCTGTGGAAAACCACAAAAACATACTTACAGGAAACACATTTTTTGAACTGCTTTCAGGTATGGTAAGAGGGACGGGGTTAGATATAAGGATCGCTGTTGTGACGTCTCCCAGCAGGAACCCAGCTTCGGGCATGCCACCGGTGGCCTGCTGCCATATTCCCAAAGGGTCTTTCTGAGGCCGGGGGCAGGGAAGAGATGAGCTGTGAATAAAAAGGCTATAAAAGCTGGCTGTCTACAGGCCGAACAAGCTGGAACCGCAAGGGGAGCTCGGGGCTTTGCTGAGCTCTGCAGTCACTGGCACTGCTGCTCCTGCTGACTAGATGGGCTGCTGGCACACGCTTCTCCGAACGAGGTGCAATGATATGAGGTGATGGATCACCTCTGCCTTGGCTTGTGGTGCTCCTCCACGTGCGCGTGTGTCTCGTATTGCCACTGAAACCTTCCAGAGGGGCCACGCGCTGTGGCGGAGGTGGCGCACTGGCTGCTGTGCCTCCAAGGACGTGGCTTCGGGCTTCGCCTGCTGCGGGGATGGGTTGTGCCAAAGCAGTAACCAGGCATAAGCCCCCAGACACTTGCAAGGAAAAGCAGCCTCTTAGCTCCAACTGACCCTGGCTCTGTCACATACCTCTTCTGGATCCTTAGGGAACCTGTGAGCCAAGGAGGCCTCTAAAAGCCCACTTGTGCTGCTCCAGGGCCTCCTCACTCGTAGCAATTGCTTCATTCCATTCTCTATGAAGAGGCAGGTGACCCAGGCACAGAAAGGAGGCACTTGCACAGAATTCCCAATGCATTAAAAATTTTATCCAGATCCCTAGAGAAGACACGAGGTGCAGGGAATACTAGTGCCATACTAGTGACTGGTAGTGTCCTGGGCCTGCTTGTAAGTGAACCTCTGCCATGTCCTTGATGCATCTGTATATCCCGATATTTCTTGGGCACCCAAGAAGTACTGCCTTGCAGAGGCACAGAACTTGTCCCCAGCTTTAACCTAGCAGAATGGCTTTGTACATGTCATCGTGCAGTCACCACACCTCCAATCTCATATCAAGCTCTCTCTCTCTGAAAAATAAAGCAGCTATCAAAAACTTATCATTCCCTGAGTTATGACTCAAATCATATTCAGATCAATTTATATGCTGTTTAACACCCTGCACAGGCTGTAGGCTATGGGATCCGTATCCATCTACTGAATTAGTGGCAAGGACTGGATATTGAGCCTTACAAGCAAACTGCCCTAGGCATAGCTGTGTTGTAAATCATTGGCAGGTAAGAGTAAGGCGTCAGCTCCTGGGATTTACACAAATCCATCAAAATCTAAATGGGTGACCTAACAGTACAGAAAATACTACGGTTATTTATATTGCTGTAAGGGTGCATTTCACAGTGCATTTTAATATGTTACTGATGATGTTGCTTACCTGTACAGTGGAACTCTTTGAACTATTTGCTGCTATATAAACCTACGTATCAATTACTGGTTTCATAGTGCCACACGAACTCAGTTTCTGCTTTTAAACTCATAGTCAGCAATGAGGGACAATCTCATTAAAAGTTTACATCATAGGCTAATGTGTGACAACTCCTGTTCTTCTCTGTTTAGGACAGGTACATAATACAACTTTTGCTCAAAGATTATGGCTCATGAAGTCTGCAGGGAATTTCAGGCAAGGGGAAATACTCAGCATCCTTACAGCAAATATTTAACACCTCATCACCTTTGGCTCATTCCGTTACCACAGCATTTTAAAAGCATATCCGTTCAGTGAAATCATTCTGTGTTGCAGCTAGTAGGGATAAAAGAAAATAAGATTGGTCCAAAAAACCAAGATCCTCAGACACATACACCAAATAAAACAGTCAGTCAGAACATTTATCCCCAAACTCTTACTGAAACTCCAAGCCTAGAAGCTTTTAAAATTAATTTCCAATGCAGAAGACTTTCAGGCAAACCTAACTGCTGGATAGGCAAGAAAGAAAAACATTCCTAAATTCTTTCCTTAGCTCCATAAAGGTACTTCTCTGCTGAAATTAATGAGTTGTACAGTTATGCAAGATTCAAGCACTAACAGTATTTCTGCTATTGTTTGTTAAATAGACACTAATGAATAATAAATAATCATCATTTTGATTAAATTCACCCATGAAAAAATGCCCAGAAGATCAGATATAAAATGTATAATGAACTGAGACATTTCTCATCAGCTGAAACTGAAAAGGTTTCAGGGTTCCAACTTAAATCCACTTCATTCTTACAGGCACACACATACACACATACACACAGAGCAAAAGAATCAATCAAAAATTGATGTGAATAGCAGACCCTGAAAACCTCAGAAACATCTGTGATGCAACATCTGTAGCATCTTCAAAGATGTTCAAAAGATCAAAAATAAATAAAATAAAAAATCCTCCCAAACCCACTATTTTCTATATTAGTCATAACTACTCAAGGCTTTTCTCTACTCGTGCTTCTTAAACTTGCTCACCCTCTGCTTTTCCTTAACGGTTTTCAGTTTCATTTGATTTGATATGTACAATAAGGAATAAAAATCACTGGATGTCTTTTAGAAGATAACTAGTCTGTTCAGATATGACATCAGTCTTCTGAGTGAAGATATGGGCTTCTGTGTCTTTAAAGTCAGACATACCACATTTTTTTAAACTAGAAATGAGATCAAGCCGAAAAACACACTTTCAGAATTCCAGTTTATTTTCCTTGGTCTTTTACAAGAAGTGATAACAGAGAAAGGCTGTTTTGTGGGGGTGTTGGCATTGGTTAACGTAAACATCTCTTATCTCATCTGAACAGAGAAAAAGTCTACAATGCTATTAGCTGCTTACCTATTAAAAATATATCTTCATTTCTTCAAGCTTAGCCTGGACCATAATAATAATAAGCTAGTGCATCCATATAAGGATTGGATAATTAATTTGCCCAAAAAGGCAGAGCTATTATTTTTGTATGATGAAGTTGCCTCTTCCTCCATCGTCCTGACCTTCTGCAGTGATTGCATTTTCCTGTAGCCAAAGCCCTTTTGACCAAGGGGGAGGCTCCTGTCGTGCATGAGAACAAACACAGCGGCCCCCTTCAATCTCTGCCACCCACCCAGACATATGGAGTGACAAGGACAGCCAGAAACATCAGTGAATTTGAAGCCAAACATAATCTTCCTCCCTTAGGTTACCTTCAATAAATCCTTACACACATACACTACACTCAAGCCAATGCCATCCACGAGCACCATTTACCGAGTCTCACTTGCCCCAGACTGGTAGGTGAGTCAAGGAAATTGCCTGTTCTCTTTTGAAACTGCTCAGAGACCCCAGAGGTTGAGACAACAGGAGGTAGTAAAGGATATATACGTAGCTCAGTGAGATCACAAACACTTCCCATCTAGGTAAGGAATATTACTTTTTTCTGGATATATCATGCCAGTATGATGTGATGCAAATAGCAGGGAGTGAGTAAAAGAAAAAGGAAATGCAGGAAAAGTTAAATGATTAAGAATCAACACACAGCACTATGGATCACCTGCTGGTCAAATACTTGTTCATAATGAGTCGAGAATCTGCAGATTGTGTCAGAGCACGAAGAAGGAAGCCAAGAGGTTGAAATGATGCTCGACTCCCTGCACCTCAGCAGAAACAAAATGACAGATGACTCATCTGGTAACAGAGCATTTATTTACCCCTCCTCTATCAGGAGATTTGAGAATGCCTCATTGAACTGGATCAATTCATATCCAAAATGATGCCTTATAATTTTTATCTTGCACTACCAGAAATCCTGATTCCTTTGTAATTTAATTTCATTTAATTCAAGTGAGAGCAAACCAAAGCAAAGTAGAAGCATAAACTAGGTTTCTATTCAGGAAAAAAAAATAGGAGAGAAGGCTTTTAAAATTTGTCATTCAAAAGTGTAGCAAATTTATATGGTTGAAAATCTAAATTAGGCAAAATCAAAGGAGAAGGCATTATATTATAAAGAGAGAATATTTAGCAGCTGGAACAACTTTTCCGGAACATATGGTGGGCTATTATTCACTTGGAGCCTTTAAAGTAAAACTGGATATATTTCTAACAGGAATATTCCTTTATTTCAGAAAACACAGGCCTGCTGCAGAGATTACAGCATGACTAGTTTATATCAGAGCTCTAGTTTATATCAGATGACCACAGTGGTCCAGCTTGGATTTAAAATCTACAGCTCTACAGCTAGGGCATGTAATTTGCCAATAAACCCCTCTCCCCCACCTACCCTCAGAGAAAAAGGTAAAGATGTCCCAAGATGTACTTTATAGTCAGTCTCTCAATAAGTACAAAAAAAGAGCTGGAACATGTGGAACAGTTGGAACAGCTGGAATAAGCTACTACCTCTACCTCCTCTTCTGGAGTTCTTTCCTTTCCTATCTTTACATCCTGAGTAAGAAAATGAAAACATTTCAGAGAACCCTGGAGTGCCTGAAGCAAGGCATGTACTTGTATTCCCATTCAGGACATTTTACTCTCAACCTGTGGTGATGATACTTGCTCCAAACAGCATGACATAATTTTTACATCTGGTCTGTATCGCATAGGTTCTCTGTACTCTTCCTCTTGTAAACACACTCGAAGCATCAACCAAGATGAAGCTGAAAAAGCCAAGGTTCTGCCAATGCATTACACCTACTTGTAACCAGTGATTTCATACACAGAAGATGTGACAAAAGACATGCACCAAGAAACCATCAGCAGTAGACTACTTTCAGTAGCTGAGCAGCTTAATACATATCTTTCCTTTAATTCAGCCTTTAACAAAAGTCTCATTTTCGAGAGACAGGTCCTGCCTGTTACTTAATTCTGCATTGCTGGACTGCAACAGTCCCTCCACATTCATAAGCGCACGCTCTTGCAAAATCACCTTCACAGGCATTTTTGGCACTATTTATCACAGAAATCACAGGCAATGGTCAACTGGCTGGCATTGTACTAAACGAAGCCCGGCATTCAGCAGTCAGTCACCGCAGACGCGTTCACCATGGCACCGCAGGGCAACGCAGTTACACAACAGCCTCACCCGAGCACCCTACCTGGTCGGTGACGGGAATGGACTCCCACCTACGCTTCAGCAAGTACAGAGATTTCCGGCTCATGGTTTCCAATCTGCTCGAGAGCTCTCTCCCACTCAAGCAAAAGGGTTTTCTTCTCTTTTCTTTTTTTTTTTTCTTTTTGTCTCCTTTTTTCCCCTCAAACCAGTTACAAGAGCCTTATTTCGGATCCTTTTCCTTCATTGCTGCGGGAGGCTCTGCGCGCTGCAAGCTTGCGAGCGGTCTTGCCCCAGCGCCTGGGGGTCGGTGCCAGCGCTGGTCTCCTCAGAGCGCCATGGCGAGCGGAGCCAGCAGAGCCAGCAAAAAGCCGGGCGCTCGCTGACAAATTACCTCCCCGAAGCCTGGAGTAGGTAGACAACACCAGACGCGCTCGCTCTGGAAATAGCTGTTGCTTAGGAACTGGAGGGGTAAAATGCAGCACCTCCGGTGTGTGTATATATATATATATAATTGAGAGCTTTTAGATTTAAAGAGAATTAAGAGCACTGGACTCGTCTTCTGCTTCCCTCCCAACTCCCATCGCTTGGTAACGTTGAAGGATCACTCAGTTCCTCAGCATCCCGGTGTTACGCCCACGTCTTCAACAAGCCCAACGAGGCTCCACGACAGCAGCAGGGTCAGAGCAACAGATGATTGATGCCCACGCACTTGCTGCCCCCGGCAAGAACACGCGCACGTGGCGCCACTACGAGGGCTCTCACCTGAGACATTTCAGCAGCAACTTCTGCTCCGCTTTGTCAGAATAACTGAAATACTCTGCATATTTTGTCTGCAGAGGGATAGTGCAACAAGGATTAATTCTACCAGTCACATTGCCTTACAGTATATGACAAATGGATGTGACTGTTTTCCCCTCATGTGAGCAAGATAATGTCTAATTTATCATAGATGCAAATTCGAGAGAGAAATTTCTTAAACATCCAGCAATTTCTTGAACTTTGAATGTTAATTTTGAAGTTTCATGCCTCTTTCTTAATTTCTATTAATTTGAAATGTTAGGTAAGGAACATAACAAACTCCAGTTCATCCTCTCTACATAATATCCAACCCAGAGAGTAAGTTCTGGGCACTAAACACTTTCAGTAGAAGGTGTTATCTTCAGAGATCAAATAAAGGAAAAAAAAATCAAGAGAGAGGTAGCCAGGAACCCATCTCCTTTTTGCAAGGCAACCTAGGAATCACAGCAGCTTTAGCAGTAAAATTATTTTAAAGGAAGAGACATTTTAAATAATCATTTTAAAAGATTATATGTGCATGCAGTTATGCAAAATGATTATGAGGTCCTGGTGTGGAAGTCAGTAGCAAGTTAGATACCATAAAGACAGCTTTGTTCTCCTCCCATTTCCATTCTTTTGAATTGCAGATGTGTATCAGGAGACAAACTCCTGTGAGCAGGAATTCCCATATGACAAGGTGTATTTCATTTCACTTCCAGCACTACCTGTAGCTACTTCTCCTTGCACTTAACTTCTCAAGTAGAAAAGGCCGTTAAACAGTATGACAAGCACTGTAAGAGTTTGTCATGTTTCAAACACGAACTATAAAAAATCTACAAATTCTTAGAAAGAAAAAAAATCAGGCAGAATTTTATGAGCTTAAATGTGGATTTCAGTTTTATATTATGACAAACCAGTGGTTCTGCTTCCTTTCTTTTCAAATGACGTTGCTAGCATTCACACACATGTGCAGGAAGGTGACTGCCTAAAAAACAGCTTCACATTTTCTTCTTTTTATTCCATAAAAATTAAAAGATCATGAAAGACTAAGAAGTTGGTTCATGATAACACACACTTTAAACTCCTTTCTTCTATCTCTCTGCATGCTGGAGCGGCACATGTCACCACTGGAGAAACCTCTCTGACACACGTCCCTATTTCTCTTCCAGAGAAAAACCCCACAGATCCAGGGAAATACCATAAGTAACTGCAGAGCAGAGCCCACAGACACTGGCCAGTCCATATGTGGACCATTGACACGTCATATTTGAAGGAGCAACGTGCATTATTTTCTTTTTGTATTATCTTTATTTTTTCATTGATTATCCTTATTATTTAATAACTTTTATATTAAGCATGAGTTTATAGCAAAGGGTACCTTCATTAAGACACAAACTGTCAATAACACAATTGAAAAAAGATTAAATACTTCTTTTAGCATGTTAGTATGTCAAAATAGGATCCTTCTCAACCTCTTCTAGCCTTTCAAGCAATAAGTGAAGGTTTAACACCCTTCCTATTACAGCTGATTCTTGCAGCCACCTAGAAGAGAGCCTGAGGTCCCAGTCCTTCTCCAGGCTACACAGGACTTGTTCTCTTACCCTTATGAAACTTGTCTTCCTTGTTTCTTGCGACTGTGCGCTAGGATAGCCCACGGTACTCTGAGAGTTTGTGTTGTTTTCTTTTCCCACTCTATTCAAGATGCCTTAAAAATTCTGTGGTATACATTGATTTCTAGTTTTACAAGGTCCTTCCAAAACTTAAAATATTTTGCTGCAAAGTCTAAAGCTTTGCAGAGCATCTAGCACTTGGTATAAATGAAATAAAACAGGATGAGGTTGATTGAGTCTATACAACCTTCTTCTACACGGATTCAGGAGGAAACACCAGTTTTCTCCTACTTTGGAGGAATGGGCTCAATAAACGGAACGCTTTCTTCTCTCAGAGGGTGAAGTATTTTTGTCTTTTTTTTTCTTTAAAAAAAAAAAAACAAAACTAAAATAAACAGATAGTCTGGCTAAGGGAAAATAAAAGTCATTAGCAGGAGTTTTCTACCTGAAAACCTGATGCAGACTTGTCTGGAATAATAACTTGAAAAACACAACATCATTTTTCGAGAACAGTTCAAACTAATACAAGTGACCTATAGAGTATTCTAAAAAACCTCACACTCCACCCACTCCCTCTCTTTTAATGAAAAAAAAAAGGGGTAGAGGAATATCTAAACTAACACAGAGAGTAGGAACAAAGCTGTTTTCAGCAAAGAAATTCTTTCAAACTTACACAGAACTTTCTGCTGATAAATAATGCCTTTTTCATCCCCACTGAAACCCAGAGAAGTCCATCTATATGTGCTTAGAAGCCATTTATCTCATTTTCCCACTATATAGCATACCTCTAATAGTACTCTACAAACGATTTCCCTTGGACTCCATATAGATGGCATTTGCAGGAATTGACCAAATGCCCAGGTGACCACTTCCTTTGAATTAAACCATGCCATACAAATCCTCTTTATTCTCAACAAGGCACAAAAGACAGAAACTAGGCAATATAATAAGTTCTTTACAGCCTTCCTTGGAAAAAGTCATAGTCTCAGTAGAAACAAATTACTAGAAAATTCTTCAGCAACAGTTTCATCCTGTACATTCATCCCCCATTTTTTCAGAAAATTCAAAAGGAATCTGTGAAGCAGCATAACCCCAATTTCCTGCAGCATGATACCTTTTACATAGTCAACTTGAACTGTTTTACTTTTTAATTTAAAACCTATTTGGACCAGATTCATACTGCTTATGCTCCTCCTAAATCTCTTTCTCTAATGTTTCTTATTGACTGCCTGTAACCCCTCAAATGTGGTTAGCCATTAAAAAACCCTTGAAGCATGGGGGCACACAGCCAACAGGAAGCATTAGCTGTGAGGACGTCGACAGGTCTTAGGCCCCAGTCTCTGATGTAACATTAGTGCTTAAAGTCATATACAGTCAACTGAATAGGCTCTAAATATTGACTATTGGCAAAACATTATGACTGTGAGGCACAATTCCCAGCATGCAAAAGCATATCTGTATTTTTGTATTCATACAAAAATCAGATGAAGATTTAAAGTATTGGCAGAATGATTTTAAAAAGTTTAGTCACTTTGAGGGTCACTGAAGTGACTACTTCCCCTCAACAGTAGGAGTAATTTAGAGGAGTCCAATTACTTGCCACTCTTTGGACCAGAAGAACCCAATGCAACCAACCATTGCACTAAAAGAGATTACACATTCAACAGTCCTCACTGACTTCCAAAATTCTTCAGTTTTCACCAAAAGCTCTCTCTCTTTTTTCAATTTTTTTTTAATTTATTTTTTGAAAGCACAGATACAAAATATCAGATCTGCAGCCATGATGATTTTGAAATAAGATATGAGCAAAAGCTTGGAAAACTTAAAAAAAAAAAATAGAATTCTGCCAGCATTTCCTGCTGCTTCCTTTTGGTTCTAGGCCATAAGATGAACTATTTTTCCTTCTTCCAATGGGGCACTTGCTTGAATACCTCAAACTTAAAAGGAACCAAAAGAAAGAAAAAATCAGAGCAACTGACCTGTGATCCTCTGGGTCCTCGTTTGTGGTCCCATTCAGAATGTCCCATGAGCTAAAGAGAAAAAATAAAAGCAAAGGTAAGTGATAAATTGCATTGATTAATTTTAAATGAAAGATGCATGCTATTTTAGATGCATTACAGATTTAGAGAAACCATGTTTGCTTTTACACATTCCTTTCACACATTTTTTAGCTTCAGAATGAGGTACAGAAGAGTTTGAAATTATAACTTCTTTTTACTCATTAATTTTTTATTACTCTACCTCTGTAGTCAGAGCCAAATCACACCTATCACTAGCAAGAGCATAACATCCTGCTCATGCCAATAAAATTCTCACTGCCATAGATTCAAGTTTAGTCAAATGTTTAAAGCTCATCTGGCAAAAGGAGAGATGATGGATCTCTCCTTTAACAAGAAGATAACCAAAAATAGTGATCACTTCATGAAACAAGCAATGATCACTTCATTAAACATATTTTGATACTAGCCATGAAAGCTATGGACTGCCTTAATTCTCTTGTACCACTGAAATAGTCTAAAACTACTCAAAGCAGGGTTAAAGTAGATGTACATCCTGCAAAGAAAAACAGGCAAAGGTTTAGATTACAGGTGGCACAGTGGAAAACAGACAGCTAAGAGATGGTAAGTTCCGGTGGAAATTTAGATTTTGCATACAGCTCCCTCAAGCCCATTAAGCCTTCAATAGCCCAAATTCAGCTCAAATGCTTTGCAAAATTTTTCAGAAAACTGTTGTAAAAAGAGTGCTCAAATGTTCATGGGATTTTGTAAACGGACGCCCTAAAAAGGCACTCTCTCCATCTTTTTTTTTTCTCTATTTGATAGATGCACATTAAAAGTTTTGAGAAGGCGCTCACTTTCCTTCCTTAAGCAGCATACTGGTTACACATAGCAGTTCCTTCCACGTAGGTTATGGTGGGACAAAACAAATAAAGGCAAGATAATACCCAGCAGGTTCTATCATTGCTCCACGTAACCGCAGATCCAGGGCAAATGCAAACTGCTGGTACTGAAGCTGCTCCCAGCACTGCCTTGCACACTGCGGAACCCCCTGGAAAGCAGCAGCCAGTCCCCTGGGATGGCCAGCGCGGGGCCACACGCAAGGCTGGGGCTGCAATCTTGCCTCCAAGCGCTTCCCTGACATGTATTCCCAACCAGGAGCTAATGTCTGCAGAGCTTCTTGAGGGATCTCTGCTGTATAATGCTTATTCATACATGCACAGATTAATGCAAAAATAAGAATCTGATACTGAAGCATGGGAGGATGAGTATGACATGTTTTTGTTCATTCTTTCTTTTTTTTTCAGCCTCCTTTCCTAGAGAAAACGCCTTCTCCAACGTCTGAGGCAGGCAACGAGATTTACAGTCTAGGCTTACGGCAGCTACTGTGGCGTTTGCGCTAGAAACACTTGCTCCAGGACAAACGAGACGAAAACCGCTTTGAAAAGGGAGAAGCAAAGCCACACACATCTCATATGAAATCCTGTCTTCTCCATTAGCTCTCCCTACATACCCTCTCCTCCTCCACAGAGCCCTTCATTTCTGTAAGCTATGACTTATGGTGGCTTTCCCCCCAAAACGGAGACAAAACGCACATGCACACGAGCACTCCAAGATGAGCAATGTCACCTCGTGTTTACCTGATAGGGCCCTACCACTCACTGGCTGCTTTTACGGGAGGAATTTTACTTTTCCAGATACTGCTGGTGGAAATACTGGCTTCCCTGTCCTTTCTCCTGTATTTGACTGTCACGATCACACACTGAGGACGGGCCAAAGTCACCCACGAAGCAAGCAGTCATAAACGCAGCAAGACCAGCGCAGTGACCCTTGCTTATCCTGGCAGTGAAGTTGGCGCAACTTTATGAGCAAACTTGCGAGCTCCCTCATAGCGAATTACACAATCATTCATTTAATTTCTCCACAAACATGCCCTTGTGGAATTGGACGTGTTTGCATTTGTTGTTGCCGGGTCCCTTGCCCCTGGTGTAAAACACTTTCAACAACATTGCTCGCTCTTTGTGCCGTGCCTGCCCGCTCTACTGAACTAACCGCCTGCTTGCTACCTGACAAAGGGGTGAACGGAAGGAGGCCGAAGAAACGCCCAAGGATGAGATGTAAATTCTAGCTGTTTTTCAAGCATCGCGCTAAAATGCACGACCCTATAAAGTCAATCTTTTCCTATTAACTTTTATAACCTACAGAAAATGAATTGGCTTTAAAAGTGTCCCTCAGACACTCCCTCAGCAAGTCTCGTGCTAGCACATTCCTGCTCTGTGTGCGATGGGGTCAGCAACAAAGGCGGCAGGAGAAGAAATAAAATAAATCATACTTGTACAAGGGCCTCCAGCTTTAAGACGCAAACCCAAAC
>JAUBNY010000748.1:1563403-1575684 GCA_032275445.1 Crypturellus soui
ATGCTCGTCACTGTTCTGGATGGGAAAAGGATGGGGCTGGAGCATAGCTGTGGGGAAGTGTTACCCCGGAGGGGCAGCCTGGCATGGAGATGGAGTGCAGCCCTCTGAAGCTGGCATCCTGGGGACCCTGGAAGCCACCAAGCCAGCTGTGTCCTTGCTGCTTGTGGGATAAGCGAGTCATCAGAGCACTGCGATAGGCTGCACAAAACAGGGGGAAAAATGTGCATATTCCGGCTAGATAAACGGTACGGGGGCAGTGAATGCGGTACCGAGCGCAGGGTCGGACGAGCGCAGGGACAGTAAAGCCCACAGTGGGGATGGGAGGTGGCGGGTCCCGCAACCCAAGGGGACAACGTGAGCGGGGACAGGACCAGCCGTCCCGCAGGCACGGCGCAGAAACCGTCCCCAGCACGTCACCGCCGACTCCGCTCCCCGGGAACAGCAGGCGTGAGATCATATCTGGCGCTGGGAGAGACAGCGAGAGGGAGAGAGAGACTACATTTTTGAGGACTTTTCTCATGGCAGCATGTGACCTTTCCGAATATTTCCAGACAATAAACTGCATCTGACTTCTCCAGGAATCCTGGCGTCGGGACGTGGGGGCAGGAGGCCCGGAGACGCAGGACGCGGCAAACGGGAACTGGCAGCAGCGCCGTGCATGGTCAGTTGGTGTGCTCGCCACTTCTCAAAAGGAGCGGGTTTAACCTTCCCTAGCGTGGAGATACTGTGAAATAAAAAGCATAGGTGGGAAGAAAAGGAAGGGGAATATCCACATCCTATACCTGCGTTTATATATGTTTTTTCTCACAAGCGCTCAAACAGATGACAATAGTAAAACAAGTCCCTACATTCTGCTCTTATTTCAGTCATTTCATTGAGTTTCTCAGGTCCCTATTAAGTTTTTATCTATGGATGGGATTTTAAAACAACAGCAGAAAAGAGGAATTAGATTTTTTTTTTCATAATAAATAGAGAAAAGCAACTCATTCCTTTGTAACCCTCAACGAGTGCCGTATAAACAGCTACTTGCAGATGTGGAACAGATTTCCTGTAGTAAAAGCTTCCTAAGTAAAGCTTCTTATCTTAATTTGAATAGTGAAAATAAATGCATTAATAAACAAATAAAACAAGTAAAATGATCGTAAATACATTTCCTAAACCTTTAAATTATAGTGGTGGGTACTAAGATATTAGTATATGTCCTAGTGAATATCAAGCGTGTTGATTTGGTGGAAAAGTACTTAACAAGTCAAAGTATTCACCACATTTTCCATAAACTCACTTTCTCATTTTGGGCATGTCCATGAAAACTATCATATTGGAAAGAAAATATCCATACTAATAAGATAAAAAAATGCGGGCAGATTCTCCGCTAACCCCGCATATGGCCGTAACTCGTTGATGGCAAGCCGCAGGGAAGATTCCAACGCAGGAGGATGTCAGGGCAACGCAGCAACACCAAGACTCCTAGATACAGTAACAAGCTGGCAAAAGAGCAAAAAAATAGAATGCTAGAAAGAAGAAAATTACTATTTAAACCGCGCTCACTACTCAGAGCAGACGCATTAAGTCACTGGATTTCAAGGCTACACAGTCAAGTCCATTCTGGTATAATTAAGTTCCTAGAAAAAGGCAGAAAGCGTATTTACTTTTTTTTCCATTGGGAATCATTAACTATGCATTAAGAACCTCAGTAACAATACTGAACCTGGCATAGGCTTGATAAATCTAACCATCTATTGTAGCAGATAAAGTCAGCATACAGTTGGAAAACATTGGATTTTTTTTGTATTTAATACCCATTTTTTTAAGCAATCTAAGTACTTTTATTGCACAAGAGCTCAGCTCTGTAATGTAACATTAAAAATGATATTCTCTCTTCAGTGCCTAGTTTTACTCTCCCTATCCATCTCTGTAGAGATTCCAGTTTAACTCACATGGACTAAATTTTACTCCTCAACAAGAGCCTCAAAAACAACACATTCTTTTCAGCTGGTTATCAGCACACAGGAGGGTTTCCATTTCCAAATAAATTGGTTCCTTGAAGATACAGAGGATGCCTGCTTGCATTGCAATTGAAAACCTGCTGGAACAGCAGGAAGGCTTTTAAGGCTTTTTCAGACAATATCTGACTAAATTGGGTAGATCACCCCCAATATTAAAGAGGAAAGGTCATACTGAAGGCAACTTGTCCTCAATTAGTTTAATAAGTGTATTGAATTAGTTTAATAAGTGTATTAAACTAACAGCCTAGGACTCTATGGTTGTACAAAAGTGGGAATTTCCCAATTCAACTCCCAGTGGATAAGTATCTACCTCCAAGGAAAAAAAAATGTCAATTTGGCATCCTTATCAGCACTCTCAGCAGAAAAAAAAAAAAAAAAAAAAACCTTGGGATTGAGTATGGCTTTGCCCTCCAGAAGCAGCTTTTCCCTGCGTGCCCAGGACGGCAACGTCTGTGTCCGTCGGCTCAACGTTTCTCCCCAGAGCAAACACCCACTGGTGAGAGACACGGGGACCCCAAAAGCCCATGTCTCTCTCGGGGCAGAGAAGCTCAGCACCCCTTGCAGTGTCACTTTTAAGTCACACCATGTCTTACTTGTTCTTACCTCCCCACACAAGATGGAAATTCTATAAGCAACCAAATCCAGGCGTTGGAATGAATCGGGTGTCTTTCTTCTAGTACCAACCAGTGAGCATAACATAATTTAACAACAAAATAACACGTATCATATATTAACAAAATATAGTTTCTCATGGTTTCAGCAGATGGCTTTCCTGAATGAATTAACCATATTGAACCTGTGAGCCATGTTCCTGGCTTTGAGGTTTTGCAGCGCACAAGAGCAGCCTGGCCATTTCGACAGCTAGAGCTCAACTAGCAAACGTCCTAGAATTATGCCGTGCGGCCCGTTAGCCTGCTGAAAACCCTCAATGTCAGAACTGCAAGTACATTCAGTTTAAACACCCCCCCGGGGGGACTTCATACTAACTACTTTCTATTTCAGACCGTTCACTTCAAGTTCAACCAGCAACACTTCATCACTCATCCTGGGAAACCTCCCTCTCTGCCACCCAATCTCAATCAACCTGCCAAATTAATTATCACCCTGCATTTGTCTGCGGCTGAGAGGGGAGAGGAGGGTGCAGGGGGGGAAAGCAAATAGATGAATGTAGCAGTGACCTGAGCAAAAACGGATCCTCTGGATCAGAACTAATTACATCAGCTCAGTGATCTTTTTCCAGCACGACACGTTTCACCCACCCCTTCGCCAGGCAGCTCCACACGCTTCTGCCAGCGGTCCTGGCCCGAGAAAAGTCACCGTGATAATTTCACTATCTGCCTCTGCTTTAGGGAACCACAGAGCCCAGAGCGTTGAGGGGCAGGGACAGGGCAAGGACAGGGGCGCACAGGGCTCCCCTCTCGCCAACCTTCACTCTCCAGTGCTTTTCCTTTTGTGCACACACTGGTGAGAGGATATATCTATTTTACAAGCGGTTTCCTACTGCTTTTTCCCCTTGTGAGACCTGTGCCGCCTTGCTTTGCACCCTGTACGGTGCTTAATGCAGCTGGTGCTTCTTTAGACGTCGCTAATGGGCATCCACTGACATTCTCCTCCGTTCCAGCAGGAGCAAGTGACACAGACACTAAAGTTTACAATAAAATAAAATTAAAATAAAATATTTTTACCCTGGTCACAGTATTTCCACACTTTTAAATCCTGCCTTTTGCACCAATGCAACTCTTTAAAAGCTTTATCTCCAAGATATTCTTTTCAAAGCAATAGCCCCGTGCGTATCGGCTCAGAGGGAGGGTGTTTTATGACATCCAGCCAACATTCAACTCCACGTTCTCACCCAAGTGGTTATTTTCACGCTGTTGCAGTACCACTAACAGCAAAACCAGTTCCCACAAGAGGTAAGGCCTCCATCAGGGTATTTGTGCAAAGGTTCTGAGGATTTTTAATCAGAAAATGCCATTTTGACCAAGGCTACCTCTGTGAAAGGGGCTTCCACAAAAGTAAGTGGCAACTCTGTGGTCAAAAATTTGTGCTACCAAAAGGCCCTATTCGATATGTAAAGCATCCATCTTTTCTGGATGCTTTCCTTTAAAAGAGCATCTACTTCCCCACTGCTACTGGCCCTTTTTCTCAGAGTTTTATTTCTCTAACTTAATTTTGAGTGTTGCTGAAATATATACTTCTGAAACAAATTTGAAGGGAAAAAAAAACCCTGCAGTATTTCCTCTTTTTATGACAAGGTATTCAGTACTCTCTCAGAAGTATAATTTTCCTGTCTATTAAATCCCATTACGATGCCTTCAGCTTCCTCTTTTTCTGGAGAAAGAGTAATTTAAGTCTCTTTTTCCTGTGTCACAAATATCTTTCTTTCATCTTCTTATGTCCGGTTTGTGTAAAAATGCTATTTTTCTTCAGCAGAAGTGTTATTTCAATAGACACTACTATACATGACTTCACCCTACTAGGAAAGCCAAGATGGAAATGTATTTATATTTCTAGCTACAAAGGAAAAAAAAATAAAGCCACTAAGTGTTAAACAGCTGTGCAGACCCAATCCTATGACTATGAAAAAGAGATCCAGAGCTGCATTGATTACAAATACAATCATGATCCAGTAAAGCAAGCATCCACATTTTCATCAATTGGCCTGAATGTTGTCCTTTGTTTTGGTCCTATGCACGTCAGACAGATGGGAAATTAAGGAAAAAAAATTAAGGTAAAAAAAAAAAATTAAGGTAAAAAGAATTATTTTGATTCTCTCTAAGACAGCTCTGAGTCTCTCCTTCTTATTATGTGTCAGCTGAAAATCAGGGAAATCTTAGTATCAACCACTTCTAAACCACTTATCTCCATACCACTGCATAAACATGCTAAGTCATATAGGACTTCTGTGAGAAAAAATTCGATTTATCTCCATTTCACCAGTGGAGAACCAAGGCATTTACCCAGCAGAGTTCTGCAAAGCTAAGAATAGAAACTAAATATTTTAAGTTCATGGGATCAGACCATAGGCTTATTTTTGATTGACTATTTATATGTCCAAGTTCTTTTTGGGGGGAGTCAAGAGCATTCACCAGGGAACAGAATTATTCTCATTTTCAGCTGCTAGAAGATCTTATCGCTCCTTTTGAAAACTTACTATTCAGCCTTTCTAAATACCAGAAAGAGAACAGGCTCGAAATATCAACAGCCTACCTTTTAAAGACTGCACTAAAGTGATACAAGATAAACCGGAAAACTTAAATGACCTTCATGATCAACAAAAACAGTGAAAGTTTATTCTTACTCTCCACCTATTGCTGGACATCCAGGCCCCCTGCTATCCTCTTTGCTCAATTAGAAGGACTTCACTCGGAGAAAACTACTTTAGCAAGGTAAAAATCCAGCTGCTATGTGCCAGAATTGAACCTTGCCCAGCATTTAAAGCCATTCAGTCCCTTCTGCTCTGAACCAGGACACAGAGGTGGAAAGTGAACAGAAAGAATGAAGAGACGAAATGCCAAAATAAAAAGTGTTCTCATGAAGCTTGTAGGCTTATTTATCAAAATCAAGTGACTGGGGTGTGCAAGGCATCTCTGGCATGAAAGTGTTTTCTGCAAGAGCCCCGTAAATTGGACAGGATTTTCTTCTTTTCCACATAGCAATTTTCTGCCAAATCCTTTTTTTTTTTTTTTTTTCCCAGAAGTTAAATCTAAGATAATTTCAGCTCACTTTTAGTTCAGCAGTATCAACACCTATATTCCACAAATCCATTGCTAGGTGTTACACAGCGGATTAGCAGACTAAATGCTTGGTGTTTGGCTGGTCTGTCCTTGGCACATTCAATGGGACCTTTATTGGAACAAAGACGCCTTGCAGAGGAACCAGGGCCACCACCAACCTCAGCTTAGGCAACAGCAACAGAGGCCGAGAAACAGATGCTTTACGAGCTTGAGAGAACTGCAGGATTAAGAAAATGACTTCCCTTCTCACACCTAAATATAGAACATAAGTAAGAACGTATATATCCTAAATATTTTTGCTAAACTAATACTTCCCACAAATCAGTGCACCTCCCACAACCATTCACATGCCATGTGGTCCTGGGACTTGTACTTTCATTTGTTTTTGGTGAAAGCCAGTTCACACTGAAACACCAAAACTGGTTACAGAGAAATTCATGAAGTTCAGGGTGCATTGGGAAGCTGTCTATGTGAAGCAAGTTCAAGAGGAGGAAATTCAGTTTTCAGCATCTCACTGCAGAAAATCAAATATTCACAGTGGACAGAAAACTCTTTTCTTGCTGGCAATCTGAAGTGCAGAGCCAAGGAAGAGATAGTCACAGGCACCATCCTGCCAAGAGCACAAAAAGTCACAGCTTATACTCTGCTGGCTCTACGATTAAAAAGTGGGGTTCCGTCTCCACAGGTGTAATGCTACCAACATTTCTCATGATTTTAAATATACAGTTCATAAATAAGGGGGCTGAATATATACGTAGTGACCATACATGCAAATAAAGATAAGCTCAAGATATTTTGAATGTCTTAAGACAAGCTCACTAAATGTTATTTTAAATTAGGGAATGAGCATGCATCCCAGTGTTCTGCAGTTGCACAGAGGATACCCGCAGCGACAATATTCTCACAGCACTCAAGTTTTCTTAGAAATTTCAGTTCATGGAATCTGAATTGCAGAGTGGGGAAAAAAAATTGAAACTTCTCCTAAGACAGAAATGAGTTTTTTAACTTTCAGATTGTGAAAGGGAAAAGAGGATCAAAAACTGAGGATTTTTAACTGATGCACAATCTCCAGAAGGCCGAGGGTTGCCAATACAGTGGTGGGAAAGCCACTGAAGAGCTAACCTCAGCCCTGCCTGGTATCGAAAGCCAGGGCTGGCTGATAAGGTAAAACATAATAAACAAGCTGCATCCTTCCACTTCAGGAGAAAGATGGGCAGGACGGGATAAAATGCCAGAACTAAAGCATGAGATTACTAAAAATAACGGTATCTCTCTTCCTTTATCTCAGGGGCCAAATTATCTGCGTTGCTACTTGAGAAGATGAGGCAATGCCAGCACCAGAAAGGTCAGAAAGCATGTGAAAATTCAGCTTATCCGCTGCCTAACTATCTGCTCTCGCAACGGTACAGATTAGCATGAGAATTCCTCCCAGTTTACTAACTGCCCCGTTGCACAAATATACACAAAGGATTGATTCTGAGCGCCTCAGAGAGAGTTAAAAAAGCCCTGTGCAGACACCATTGCTCTAATGCCTTCGCGCACTAACACCCGTGAGGTTTTCTTGTTTTGTTTAGAAAACCAATTTCAGCTGAATTATAAGTGACAAAAAGTGGAATTTCGGGCAGATGCGAAGCAGCTTGTGCAGAAGCTACAGCCAGCATGCAAAGAGCACCTGCATATAAACCAAAAACACAACCAGTATGGCTGATTAGAGGAATTAAAAACAGGTTTCGTCAAACCTGTAGTGTTTCCTAAAAATGAAATAATTAGAGACTTTGTTTTGGATGCAAGCACTGAGAATGAGAAAGAGAGCACTGGTATGACACCACAATATCCTGCTTCAATATCTAGGGACAGCAGCATTTCGTTTTTTGTTTTACTGCATTGTTTCAGAATTAAAAATTTCGAAGAGACTCAAATCAAGTTTGCTGCTGTGGCAGTAAAGAAATTTCATTGCCAGAGCGCTTCCAAATATCCAGCTTCTTCCGCCTGAAGAGAAAAAAAAAAAAAAAAGAGAGAGAGGAATAAAAAAAGCAGGCTGCAGTCTTTCCTGCAATGCCTCCGGTCCTCCTTGCAATCCCAGATGTGGGGGCAGCTCTGGATTTAGGAAGAGCGGCCCCACTTCCTGACCTTCCCGGCCAGTTGGTCGTTAATCCTGGCCAGCTCGGGGCTCGAGCGCCGCGCTCGTGTCACTGCTAATACACAGCAACGCGTCGGGACGAAGGACCCGGCGGATTTCGCAGCACGCCGACGTCAGAGAGCCGAGACAGAATGAGGGCAGCGGCCCGGCCCGCGAGCCGGAAGCAGCGTGAGCTCCGGCACCGCATCCCAAAGCGGGGCTGTCCCTCTGGTCCCCGCGGCTGCAGCTGCTCCTGGAGGGTCCTTTCGCCGCGATTACCATCTGAGTTAATGCCCCGGTAGGAGGTTGGAAGCAGGATGTCAAGTTGCTTGGAAGAAAAATGAGGCAGGGGGAGAAACAGCAAAAATATCATGCACTAAGAACACGGCAAGCAGATGGCTGGGTTTGTTTTCCTGCGTGTGGGGGAGTCATAGGTCTTGAATTTCATAGCGGGGAGGAATTTCGCCGGCACAGCTAGCAGTGGCCAGCCCATCCGTGGCCGCTTGCCCGCGCCGCGGGAGCCAAAGGCACCGTGTGCATCGCAGGCACCGGCCGCCCTGCTCGGCACCCGCCGGAGCTGCGGGCCCTTCACCCGGCGGGACCCACGGGTGGCTCTGAGCTGACCCACACAGGCAGGCAAGTGCCACGTGGGAAGATAAATACGTAAACAAATGCATAAATAAATAAAGACTTGTCTAGCAAGGCACCGACTAGCCCCCTGGATATGGTGGGTAGGAATGAAGCCCCTGGATAGGGAGGTTGACTCACCAGGGAAAAAAACACATTTCCTGCCCAATTATTACACAAGAAAGTGGTATTAAAGTCTTCTGAGTCCCAACTATTGTTTTAATATATTCTATCTTACGGCTATCAGCTTCTATTTAGCCCCAATGGATGACACCTCTGCAGAAAGAAGAGTTTACTGAGTACGATCTGTGGAAAGGCTCAGGTCCAACTGACCACCACAACCCATCAGAAATGGAGTATGCTAGAGTATGTTAGCATACATGACCAGTCTTTCGTTTTTACTCCAAATAAGTCAAAAAATGGGCAAGGAGGGACAGGGTATATGGCTTGCTCTTGTGTCCAGCTGATAGATCCAACTGCTCAGTGAGGGGCAAAATGTTCTCTCATTTATTGAAGAGGCAGCCCTGCAGCCCTGGGCATGCAAAATCCATCCTTAACTTAAGCAAGCTTAGACAAAGATTACTTGACCAGTTTGTATGCTTTGCTCTTCGTAAATCATCTCCCATTGTCACCAAGGCCCAGTGGGAAGAGAACCAAGCAGCAGCTTGACTTCAGAGAAGGGCAAACCCACAGGACTAGCTATATCTGAGTGAAATTCATCCTTGTTTTTTGTCAGATCCTCTCTGAGACTCATAGGAAAAAAGCCTGGAAAAAGTGTGTCCTACAGACAGGAACTAACTTGAAAATGGTAATGGCTCCTCACTCAGATAAAAGTGATGGTAAATATCCCAAGGAGCAATTGCACAATGACTCAGTTTGGGAGAGGATCTCTCCCGGCTTGTGAGGTGCACAAAACACATCCCATGCTTTTCAGAGCCAGCTCTTCTGGCTTTCGCTGCGAGTTCTCCATTTGTGTGTAAGGTATTAGCCACCATTTTATATGAATACAGACAAAAAGCAGTCGGCATATAATTTATGGGGCGCCAGGACTGAAATAATACCCACAATAACCCAAGAGTCTCATCAGAAATGACAAGGGAACCAAGAGGTTTTAATGCAGCTCAAAAACTGCTTAGTCCTTTATCACTATGCAGGTTGTTTCTATCATGGGGAAGATGAAACTTAGGAGACTGAAACATGATAATCCAAAAACCAGTATTTTACTGCCAAAGGTTTTTCAGTATGCAGATATTTTTTATTCCAGGTACCTGTAGATTTAATTAAAGGAAGGTTAGTGCCAACCTGGAATATGGAAGAGCTAAGAAGAAACTAATTTGTATCCTGAAGTGTCAGTAAAGAAAGAAAAAAAGAAGAAACCAGATTTCTTTTTAGCTCTTACAGCTTTTTCTTAACCTGACATGCTGCTAGCAAATTTTATAGCCCTGAGAGGACACCGTCTCCACAGCACTAACAGCTCAGCCTTCAGCAGCCAGAGAGCTGCCTTGTCCCTCAGTGCAGCCGCACAAAGCCGTAAGAGCAGGTCTCCACTTCGGAGCATGGAGCTCCCCTCCTGCTTTCATGCAGCTTCTAGAAAGAGCAGGTCCCAACCCACAGGCGGGACCCCAAGGGCTACTGTCCTTTACATAACACAAGCCCTGAAGAGCAGCTGCACTAGGCAAAAAAATCTCTGCGGCTACTAATGTAAATATTGATTTATCCGATCGATCAGTCTGAATGACCGCTAAAGGTCAAGTAAGCCCATTTAAATACCAGCTAGCCAGGCTGCTGATGGAAGAGCAGGGTGATCGTGCAGGTCTCTTATACCAGGGCCTAGATGCCTACAAATAGGAAAAGTTTAGCCTGTTACTGAGGTTGTTCAGCTGCAAGGAAGTTTTTAAAAATACACTCAAATAGCAGCCCTCCTTGAAAACAACCATGACTATACTATCCTGCAATAATAAACCAAGAAAAATAAGCAAGCAAGCGCGCTTGAATATCTGCGTTCAAAAATTCCCTCGACATTTTGCCTTTTTTGAGAATGTTCTCAAAAATAAAACTTTCTTCTCATAACAGAAACAATTGGTCCTGACAAACTGACTTCACTTTATGCGTGCGACATATCTGAGTCAAGGCAGTTATAACAGGATGAATCCAGTATGAGGAATCTAAGGAAAAAAAAATATATAGATATAAATATCAAGTATCTGCTTCTCACACTCCTCAACCTAAGAGCTGACTAGGTTTTAAGAAAAAAAAAGTTAAACAACAATATGATGAAAAAAGAGGCCATGCCCCTGGCATATGCTATTATAAACACAGGAAAGTGCCAGTATAAACCTTTATCGGGAGACTGGGTTCTTTGTCAAGCCGTGTCGTTCTTCCAAAACATCCTCGGTGCCATATGCCTGCATCCAGCCAGCTGCAGACCTAATAAGAGAGTTCTTATTCATGCTGTATAATGTTTTACAGGTTTGCCACGGGGGTCACTTGCTGGGAGTCATTTACGTCACAACCCGAACAGACTCGGAGCTGAATGGAGCCAAGAAATGTAGGTTGGCTGAGGGGGGGCAAGAGGAAACAGCGCACCAGGCTCAGAGCTCAGCTCTCTCTGCTCCTGACCGTCGCTCGAAAGCGTGGAGGGCATGTGGGATCTTTATGCAGCTTTTACACTTGAGATATGCAGAATATCCTTATTTATGTGAAGACTGATGATTTCCCCCCCCCTCCTCAGACTGGTTCTCTACCTCTTCATTAGCAAAAATTCTGCAGTTCTAACAGGCCGAGCACCATTTTTTTTGCAGGGCAGCATATTCTGGGTATTTCATGCACCGTCTATAAAGTGGAAAGGAAACACACACCATGCATGCGATGCGGTGGGTGTAAGCATTAATCTAGGCTGAAATGGAACTAAGCTCTCTGATGAAGTCAATCTTTTTAAGGCGAAAACTGTTAACACATCCTAATAACTTACCATCCCAATCTGGCTTTGTATAGTGTTTTCCTTCTTTCTCTCTTTTTTTTTTTTTTTAGTTTGTATTTTCTTAAATTTTAACTGTAGGCAAAATGGCTTCTCAATCTGAGTGTTATTGAGGGGCTGGAATCACAGAGAAGGCAGAACCTCTCATGATAGTGACCTCTTAAAACAGTGCAGGATCAAATCTGATGTTGTCACTGGAATGACCAGCACATCTCTTCCACCTGCCCAGGACTGCCTTTCCTCCCGGCATCCTCGCCCATGAGCACAGAATCATAGAAGTGGGTGGAAAATTAGGGGAAGGTCAAAATTCGCACCATGCACTGCTGATTTAAGGACCAGATCACGTAAGTTTTGAGCAGCCCTTTGGTGCACGCTCAGTTTGGAACCAGTCTAGCAGGCCCAGGCACTGTGGACAGAGCAGCTGCTCTGCAGCCTCCCAGGGAGCAGTGAACAGCCTGGAGGTGGAGCTCTTCATTGCTGGTTTCCAGATAAGGCAACATTTCAAGGATTTCTAAGTTTTCTGTAGAAGAAATGTAAAATTGAAAGAGCAGGGACTCTTGAAACATTTTCAGTTCTTCCTCCACTGGATGGAGTAGGGACTATTGGTCCGGATTTCCTCCTCTATCATTTTTTTTTTTTCCTTTTTGCTTCACCATTACCTCACTTTTTGAAGGGTTCAAACTGCATAAAGATGTGAAGCCCACAGGAAGGGAAACCTTGCTCACATACTCACTGATTTTTTTTTTCAGGTGCTAGCAAGTCACTAACAGGGCACACATATTTTATTTAGCAAGGAAGCAGCTGTAATGGAAAGT
>JAUBNY010000748.1:1575847-1590319 GCA_032275445.1 Crypturellus soui
TTTTTTTTCAGGTGCTAGCAAGTCACTAACAGGGCACACATATTTTATTTAGCAAGGAAGCAGCTGTAATGGAAAGTGACTTAGAAAACAGAAGGCAGGTATTTCCATGGAAAATGTAATAGCTACCAGAGTCAGTCTGTTGAAATTTTGAACACTGAAATGTTTTCTTTTCTTTTTTTTTTCTCCCAGATAAAAGACAAGTTTCTATGTCTCCCTCTCTCTAAGGCCTTCTGCAGCAATGATTTGAGAAGTAGCAGCAGAATATACCGCACTTTAAGAGCTGCAGCCTTCAAAACTGTGACACATTAGCATGTAGCATCATGCTAAAATAGGCATTAAGAGCACTCAAGCTACTGTAGCTCTGCCTTGAGTCCTGTTAATGAATGTACAGGAAGTGTAGTACTAAAGCACATACACATGTACGCACTCCTGTCAGCTAACCTATAAACATTATGTGCACTAAATCCAAAGTCACGGTCCTGGTCTATTTTTTGCTATTCTTCCCATAAGAGAAACTAAAAATAGACCCATGGGAACCATGCATGCAACTCTACTCTTCAAATGTTTAACTCTTACAGTAAAAACTGCCGAGCAATGGTTTTGAAGAGATTCTTCATGAGGGTTACTTATACAGATATGCGTGCACATGCATATACCCTGAAAAAATAACATCCATGAGAAACTGGAGGTACACACCATTGACAACTTGCATATACTATCGAAGTGTGTTTATATATAAATCATCAAGATAAAAATAAAAACATAGTGAAAAACAGGGCTATGACCTCATGCGCCTCTGAACTCCCACTCAGATGCACAGGAAGAAGAATCTCTGAAGAATCACTGTTAGGGAGCCCAGGGAGGCTACGGACCCGGGGTCACAGCATCTTCCTGAGGCACTGCAGAAAAGAAGAGCTATAAAATTTAAAGTATCTACCAGTAAGAGAAAGAAAGTCACCTTGCATGCACAGAACCTGCTGGCTCCACCACAAGGTCTTTCTTGCGCAGCGACCGAGGCAGCCAGATTGCAGGGGGACTTCCCTCGCAGGCTACAGACGGCGCGTGTGTATAGGAGCGAGCAAAAACTGGCAAGCCTCCACTTTCCTCCCTGCTCCTCCAAAGAAACGTTACCTTGGTACCGAGCCTGATAATCTTCCGATTGGAACACACAGCTCCACGGAAAGGGCATCCACAGCTCCTGGCTGCAGCGAGCTGAAGGAAGCATACGGCCGCGCACGCAGATGGCAGCGCGCACCGGCGCCGCGGCGCTCGGATCGCACAGTACCGAGTTTTACCGCGGAGAAAACAAACGTGGGGAGACATCGAGCTGAGTCCGAACCAACCTCCACTCTGATACTTATTCTTAAGGGCCAGCGCTTCAAAGAAAAGCACCGCTGGGTGTCTGGGGTGCTGCTTGGTGTTATGATGGCCTGAAGGACTTCCGGGACCCTTGTGGTAGGCAAGCCAAACGCATGCCCCTTTCGGAACCGGCCTGGGAAACATGGACCTGCCGTAGCTGGAAGACAGGAAAAATTTCACCCCTCTGAGCTAGGGCTTCGCCTAAATAACAAAAAACTGAAGAAACAAAATTTCAGAGACTGGAAAATGAAGGAAAACACATGAGGAAGTTTTTTAGCTGCCAAGTCCACCTTTACTTCACCATTTGCTCAGAATAGGGCTTAATGCAGCAAGCCTGCAGTATTGCACTGATGGGTCCCTTCTCATCCAGCAGGCACAGAGGGTGCCCCCTGGAAATGCTGCTGAATGAGTAGCCTCATGGCATTTTGTTCAGGATACATAGTGCCACAGCTTCTGAACTCCAAGCTATTGAAATTCTCCTATCTATTTTCTTTGTGAGCTTTGAACATTAATCACCACAGTATCTGAAAGCTTTGGGAATATGTATTTGAATAAAACTTCCTTAAGGAAGAGAGTAAGACAAAGAGTGCAGACTCAAATACATCCACTGATTTGAAAGGTACAGTATGAGAAAACTGAGACCTATTTCTGAGAATTTTTGGTGTTATATAATACTTGCTGTATTCAAAACACAGTTCCCATTCAACTCTGGAAGCATTCAGTAAATAAGATAAGGAGCCAGGCAGCCATAAAAACAGGAACTCACTTATAAGAAATCAGGATTTTAAACGCATTGCCCAGTACTGCACAAAAAGTCAGTACTCTAGGGCATCGTTCACCTATCTTAACCCTGATTGTTTCCTTCTGCAATCTCCTGACTCATTCCCTACACACGTTCTGACATCCTTAAAAATGTGATCCAAGGAAATACCCCTTCCCTCAGTAGAGAACAGATTTACACTCAACACAGTTTTATTCTGTGCAACATCAGATCAAGGAACCTATAGGGAAGAAAAGTTGAATACATGTATAGGAGATATATGCAGTGTAAAGGCTTAGGACATGCAGGAACATGAAGACAATAATGGGACATGAGGCTGGTTAAAAATCATAAAAGGCTGATGTTAAATTAGCCTTCTCCTAATTTGTGATGGTTTTTATAATGCTTTTCAGTGTAATTTTACAAGGTATACAGTTGGAAAAATGAGATCTGTCTTTGTTTCTGGTTCAAGTTTTTTGAATATTTAAAAGCAAGTGAAACCATCCAGTGTGAATGGGCCCAGAAACTGTGTTTGGCTGAAATACTACTAAAATCATTATAGGCTCAGATCATTTTTCAGTTACACAAGTAGAGCTTCCAATTACCTGATTTAGTAAAAATATTAGTCTCTTCACTGAAGGAAGAAAGCATCCCTTCAACCATAAGATTTTGTGGATGATTTTAAGAAGAAAGAGAGGTTAAGCACCTCTACTAGCTTTTAAATGTATTACTTTGTTTAAAACCAATATTTTATTGCTAACAAACAATCTTGTCTCCTGAGACCTTGTTCTTTAACCTAATAATTTGTGAACTTCAGTTTTCAAGAGAGTTCTCTCAGAGGATTTTCTGATATGCACTGTTATCTTGTTATTGGTACTTCTATGTAATTTACTTCACTTTGGAGAAACGAAAAATATGTGAGAAACATAATGTTACAATGAAGCCTGAGTATGGGAAAATAGGCACTTTAATTTCAGCCTGCTTATTCATCAGATGTCTAATTTAATGGACTATGTTGATGTCTGCACTCAGGGAACAAGGACTTGTATATGCAATTGGCACCAATAAGCTGAGCTTTTAAGGACTGCAAAGAATGAAAAAGGTTTTCAAATTTTTTTTAATTGCTTTTTTTCTAAGCTCTCAAACAATCAACTTCTCCTCTAAAGCATGGAATTAAAATACTTGTGTTTTTTTTACAGCCCCTCTGATAGCGGGTGTAATAATGTCCCTGTTTTCCAGTCGGCCAAAGTTGGCCAGTCCAGAAAACTCACGAGTGGACAAAACTTCAAGCAATTTCAACAGTTCAAAAGGATAGATTTAAAACCAGAAAATACATATGGAAAATACAGCTGTAATCACAAAAATAACCATTACTTTCTGGATTACAAGACAACGTACCATGCAACATGGTTCCCTGTAATAACCATCACCTGTTAGCGCAGGAATATTTGATTAAGGGAGATTAAGGGGAAAAAGGCTAAAACATCATAGCATTAGTTTTTGTGTATAAGATGGACCTGTATTTAAATCCCACTTCTTCTCTCTCAATAGAATAAAAAAAAGAAAAAAGAGAGTTTTCTAGCAAGAAGCAGAGCGGTATCATGAAGGTAAGAAGGTACCACAAATTGATACAAAGGTATTTAAAGCTTGAGTTTTCCACCCTGCTTTGGACAACTTGAAGTACAAGAATACTTAGTGAAGCAGCATCTTTTGACGATTACCATGCTGGTTTTATTTCCTTTTGCAGTATAATGACAAGACCGTGCAAGGGTATAAAAAGAATCAAAGGAAGAATTCTCTGGAGAAAAGTGGAAATATTAAGACAAGGGAAACCTCTCGCCCTGCAAAAAAAACCTCTCTGGCACAGTGTCACAGTGCTGGTTTTAGCCACAGCCCTCCATAGTGTTCATGGTGAAGACACCTTCTTTTATTTACCTTCCCTTGGCCCAGAGGCTACAGTAGGTAGGTATATAATGCAAGGCTGTTACCATAGTGAACTTTTAAAAAGTCTTCTAAGTTTTTCCCAATAAATTGCCTTGTGCTGGTAGGGAGGAAATGAAAAAAAGAAAAAAAAGAGAGGAAGAAGGAGAGAAGGAGAGAAAGAGAGAAAGGAAAAGAGAGAGAGAAAGGAAAAGAGAGAGAAAGAGAGAAAGAGAGAAGCAAACGAGAAAAGAATCCAAGGCAGCCAACCACACATCAGTACGTCTCCTATGAGAGGAGGTCACAGTTTCCAAAGTCAACATTTTCCTTCCCTCTCTCTGGTTTAGGGGAGCAAAAGAGAATTTATCAAGAGTGCACAAAACAAAACAAGACAATGCTAAATGTGTTTGCCTTTCATCTATGCAGTGACAGGTATGGGCTATAAACAGTCCCTCACATCTTTTGTTGAAATGAAGACTGGAGGGGGTTGAGAGTGAGCTCTCAAAGACACCACTTCCACATATTTTTTCATTACATCACTAAATACGAGTCTACCAGCAAAGGAGCCTACATGATGCAAGCTAAACCTCTTTGGAGAGGAAGACTGTTTCTCTTGGACTTCCTTACAAGTTTCTGTGGCCAGTAGGTTTAAACAGCACTGCTGAAATTCATGTGTTGGAAAATCCAAACAGGGCATTTTTCTTATTCAAAAGCTATATCCAGTGCAACAGTCTCCTTTAGAGCTGCAGAAAGAAAAACTCTCCCATCGCTCTCTTCTGGTCAGTTTCTCTATCTCTTTTTTTTTTTTTTTTTCCCTCTGCAAAAAAAAGGAGGAGAAATTTTCTCCCTTCACTCCTTTTTGTGGGAAGGTACTGGGAAATAGGAACCTGAAGCAGTTTGCCCATCCATGCTAAACATGTGGGCAGCCTGTTACTTCTCCAGCTTTCTAGCTGGCTCTTTTCCAGAATGAGCTCAGAAAACACATAGCCATCCCCAAGTATTACAAGCACCAGACTGTTCTGCTTCTGCAGACTCCATCAGTGAAAACGATGAGGCAAGGCAGGAAAATATCCCTCCTTCCCCTACCTTTCATTTATAACTGACCTCTTTGATCCTGTCCTTGGAAGGGCCTGAGTTTTTCCTTGAGGTAGGCCAGCATAATGACATCCCAAACAAAAACTCAATATTCATTTCAAGAAATGTCTGTGGTAAAACAATGAAGGCCCTGATAGGGAAAAAAAAATAGTAGTGTAGGAAAAAAGAGAGCAGGTAGGTCTCCTGCTGGAAGAGGACAAACCCATGACGGTGCAGTATTTCCTTTTCCTGCAAGCATACAAGTATCTTTGCATATTTCTAGATAATTCAGGCAGTGTTTCTGAATTATACTTGCTAGAGAAGCAAGTAATAAGAACGACAAAAAATCAAAAGAACCTCATGAAAATTTCTGATTCCTATTTTTTAAAGTTTCTTTTTTTCTTCTTCTTTTTGCCAGAATAAACAAGATCATGTATCCATGAGATACAGTCTTTGCAGTACTTACTCATAATCTGAGCTACAAAGGGCTTGAAAAAATGTTATCATAAATACATTTTAACATTTGTATTACTGCCATAGCAAAGAGGGGGACAAAAAGGTACTTCCTTTCTTCTCACCAGAAAAAAATAAAGGTGCAGTCACAAAGGCCATATTACTAGCTATGTATTTGGGGTTACCATATATGACAGCAAAGACAAAAGAGAAGCTGGTGTGTCACCATCCCAGTCTAGCACTGAAGATGTGCAGGCACAAAGGAACAAAAGATGAAATGCTCCATCACATCCCAAGAACAAATGACCATGATTCACACTTCTGGAATCTCGCTTCCAACAACTTAAATCTGTGGTTTCTATGAAAGTAAAGGAAAATCCTGCCCTCCAAACCTAGAAAAAACACCAAACTCAGTAGCTTTGAGTTCTTTAAGAAGCAGTTAAAACATTATAACAAAAATATCTCAATTTGCATTAATTAGCAAGTTACTGAAACCCTGATTGCGCCATCCACTTGCACATATAATTTACTGAATAAAGATTGAAAGGCTGTAGGTCATCTAGCTCACATCTCTGCTCAAAGCAGGGCTCATTTTAATGTTAGATAAAGTCGCCCAGGATGTCATCCTGGTGGTTTTTTATTTATTTATTTATTTTTTCCATATCTCCAGGCAGAGGGCCACAATCCCTTCGGGTAACCATTCCTGTATTTAACTACCCTTATCATGAAAAATTCTTCAATCTAATCCCATTCTCTCTTGCTGTAACTGACACTTCTCTAGTTTGTAATATGCATCTCCAAGGCAAAACTGGCCCTGTCTGCCCTGCAGTCCCCTTCCAGGTAGTTTGAAGGCAGCAATACGCTCCCCGAGTCCCATCTTTTCCTGGCTGAACACCTCTGGCTCCCTCAGCCTCTCCCCACACTTTACATCCTCCAGCCTTGATGGCCCTCCATGGGACGTGATCCCATCTGACAATGTTTTCTGTACACCCAGCTCTCCGCATGCAGCCCCACAAGCGCTGCAGAGATGGGCATCATCTCTGCCCTTGGCTCACTGGCAACTTTCTTGCAAAGGCAGCGGGTTCATCCCCTCGCGGGCAGCGGGGCTGACCTGCTGACTCACGGTCTGGAGCCCACTGGCTGCTGACTCATTTCCCTGGAACTGTTGGTGTGTTTCTAAATAATCAGTGGAAAGTGCTAACGGACTGCTGAAAAGGGTAAGTTGCTACTTTTGTCCTCAATAATGTACCATGATTAACTGTATTCTGCCTATGCCTACCGCTAATACCAGTCTACTTTGCTCGACTGAGTGCACCGTAACTGACTGATACCTGATTTGTGACTACTGTTAAAGAACATATTTTCTTAAAAGGGAGAAAAAATAAAAGAAGGAAAAGAAGAAGAAAGGTTGTCAGTACTGGATATAGCAAAGTCACATTAACACCACCAGAAACTTTGGATAGAAGAATAGGGAGTCATCAGGCTGACAGTTAATGTCTCATAGGACTATGGTATTAGTCCCATAAACTCTGTCCTTTTAAATTAAAGAGTTTGTTAGCACTATGAAGACAACCAGCACTCAAAAATTAACCTCCTTCTATTCTCTCTCCAATATGCAGTAAAAAGAAATAAAAAAAGCCCCAATCAATCAAACAAACAAAAAAATCTTCAACAAACAAAATATCTGGTTCATATGTATCTACCATACAGCCTCCAACTCCACACTCAGTCACACTTCTAAATTTAAAGAAATTGAGGAGAAAGACTTCAAATACAATTCTGGTCAAAGCAAGTGTTCAATCTGCTGTCATCACAGCTCCATCTACCTTCTTCCCATCCAGAGCACGCCCAGCTTTCATAGAAAAACTACCCTACGTTTATGCTCTCAGATGTTGCTTCCTAGACTGGAGCTGCATCTTGTAGCATCCTATGCAGATATCTTTTTTGCACTATGTAGAGAATGTACATCTAAAGTGATAACATCCTCCCAAAGAATGCCTTTCTTATGGCAGGTACAACATAACACTATCTTAATTGTTTGAGTTCTTTTCTCCAGCATGACAAAACCTTTTGAGGTTCTGCCAAGAATACTTAACTAAACACTCCCTAATAAAGAAGGTAAAAAAAAAAAAGAAGTTCTTTCCTTTTTTTCCTCCTTTTATGTTTATTTAAATATCTCTGCCTGGCACAGAAAAAAAAAGGAATGCCACCTAAGAAGGGAAGTGCTGAACTTCTTTCTCAGCAAGGACTTGAATGAAAATGCATTGCAGATGTCTTCTTCCATTTTTCCATACAGTGTTCCATGCAAAGAGATTTGTAGGATGAAAATAGCCTACTATTTCCTTTTTTGATACAATCCAGGTAAGGTTTTTATTTATTTATTTATTTATTCTTATGTTTTAAAGGTATTCACACTTTTTTTCCACTGGGCAAATCTAGTCCAGTTCCATTTCTTCCAGTGCTTCATCTTCCACATTAGCTGAGATCAACTGTGAGCAATACAAGCTTCAAATTCAACTTACCAATAGGAGTAAAAACTCTACACTGATTCCTTGTTCACAAAGGGGACAGACAAAAGTGAGCACCCAGGAACAAGCGACCAAGTCCTCGCATCTCCAGGACAGCATGGTTCTTTCTCAGAAGATGGCCTTTCTCTTTCTATGGGCTACAACAGAAGACTGATCCCATCCTTAAATTTTTATTGGAACAGTTGAAAGGTCCTTCTAAAATATGCTTGATTTTTATATGGCAGGAATTATATTTTTGATCTGAACTGTAATGAAAATTCACATATTTAAGTGCCAGAATATTATGTTTCCCTAGACTTTTTCCATAAAACTGTCAACATGCTTCATTTTACACAGAAATATGTCTGGCTGAATCAAGAGCTGATGATCTTTTTAAAATGGCAATGGCATCATGAGAGAGAGCCTATTGTGTCTTCAGATCATGTTGGATCAACATTTATTTCCTTTACACTTTATCCCTAAGCTCAAATTCCACATACCAGATCCTTTACTTTTTTTTCCTGCCTGAATTTTCTGCACAGAACAGCCATTTCTTATGCATGATATAGCAATAGAACCTAATAAATTCTTTTCTCCATACTGAACAAAATGGGTTTCCTGAATCTCTCATATACCTGTAACTAAAAACCTCCCGTAAGGCTTAAAGATTTTTTTTCTCATACCACTGTTTTTTAAATCCATTGCTTGACACTAGAGTGGTATACACCTTCTTTTAGTGTGTGTATATATATATGTATATATATGTATATTATATATATATATAAACGCATTAGAAATGGCAAAGTAGACAGATATCACGGATAGAATCATCTAGAAATTTATCTACTGTCACTCTTGATGCAGGCAGAAGCATCACCCTTCGGTGAAGAAAGATTCAAGGGGCCACCAATGACTCTTCATGCAGAATGAGAGATATTTTAGGTACTCCAAGACCAGCCAGTTATCACACCAGTCACTCCTCCAGAGAAGGATTTAATCCTTTTAGTGCTTTATCTAGATGATTGCTATCATCCCTTTCTTACAGCATCCAAATATGTCCCACTGATATCCCTAGCCTGGAAGTAATTAGGTAGTTACTGTTTGGCTATTAAAACATTAACTCTGTTGTTTGCAATAGCATATAGCACTTAAGTGGAAAAGAAAAGGTTGTTCCATAAATTATGGGGCCATTGTAGGCCAGGTAGTTCTGCCTGAGAGGCAACAATAAGGACTCAGTGTCATTGATTTCCAGGACAGACATTTTAACAAGTACAGAAACTCTTCTAAATCAAATAACGCCAATAAGGATAGTAACTTTTCTAGAAGTTTGGCCTTCAAGGAGAAAAAAAAAAGAAAAAGGAAAAAGGAAAAACAAGTAATTTTTTAATCTGACCGGGTGACATTTTATTACTGGGCAGTGATGCCAACATACTGGAGCATCTAAGATCTGTTGGATGAATCTGTATTATATCACAGAGAAAATAAAGAAGTGTTTAAACAGACTAGTCCACCAGGATTTTCCTGATCTTCTTGTACTCAGCTAGATGATTAGAAGGCTCAAATTGTGCGTGCACATTCATGGATGAGCACATACCGCCTAGCAGAGGCTTAAAAACAGACAAGCACTCATATCTATATATGGCTCTGTTATATGGCACTGCAAATAAGTGCAAAAACAAATATATGGAAGGGCTCATGCACTGAGCAAAATAAAAGCACAGACAAACTGGAGCTTTTCCCACTAAAACAGAACTCATTCCTGAGGTATTCATTTCAATGGAAATACGCTTTCTCTCTTATTGAATTTAATAAGGGGATCTGCCAGTTATTACAAACATAGAAGAAACAGCTATCATGAAGGACCGAGCCAGTCAAGAACATTAAATCTGAGGAGCCTCAGAAGGTTTGTCACTTTTAATAAGAGGTTCAGACACCGTTTTAGCAATCAAAGCAATCCATAAGAGCCGCTACATCAAAGCACGCGGAGCCTCTGGAAATCGCATACGCAACTTGTCAGCTCACACGTGTCAAGTCACATCTAGCCTGGGTCCCTCGCAGCCAAAATCATTACCAGCCCTATAACTGTTCGGCGGCACTCTGCAAAGCGAGTTAGGAAAGGCCACGGTGCACAACGACCGCGTGGCGCGAGGTCCGCAAAGGCGCCGCACCACGTCACCTTGGTGTGGTGGCCACCACAGGAGCTTCCAATTAATGTGCGTGTTGCAATGCTCACACGAGAAAAACAGTACACCAGTTTAGCAGCAGAGCTGTAAAGAAAGCAAATGTTTTGGTAGCAGAGCACTCTGGCTATCCTCTGCTCTAGTCAGCTTCATATACACTAGTTTTCAATGCAAACAGCGATTTGCTTTCTACTCTCTGCTGGTAAAGCCCATGCACTAGTGAATACAGTACTGTCCATTTCAAGGAGTCTGCCCTAAAAACTGCCGAAGTGCAGAAACATTTGCTGGCTCTGCTGAGCTGTGAAGTAAAGCAACACATGACAGCCTTATGCCTCAGTGTCTCATGGCATTTTTCTGTCAAACATCTTTCTTTTTGAGCATCAAAAAGCAACTCATTTTTACGCCATTAAAAATCTCAGATCTGATGTTCTCTAGAAACAGTCAAATAAACACCATTTCAAATGACTACAGCGAGAGTCAAACAAAATTGATGTCCCTTGCCATACTAACAGAAGAGCATTTCAAAATTTCTGTCTAAAATCAAGACATATTGCAGCTATCTTTTAATAATTGTACTGCATAAGAAGTATAAATCATAGCACATCTTTAAATACTTGTAATGTATTGAGTTATCATTTTAAACACTTATTACAGCTTCTATACCCAACAAAATATCTAGTCTCTGCATTCACGATTTCACAATTTTAGCTAAGTGAAAATGCACTTGTAATGAGCATTCACTTGATCAATATGCTTAAAATAAAGCATTCAGAAGATCGGAAAAAATAAAAATAAAAACAAAAAAAAATGAGAGAGGCAGAGCCATCAGAAGTTTGTGAATGGCTAGCGTTTTAGAACTTTTAAACAGAAAATTTAGTTATATTTTCTTTGTTTCTCAAACAGCTGCTCCTTAAACTTTACCTGCTTTTTGAATGGCTTGCATCCTTTTTCCCAGTTTTAACTCCACTGTAGAAACAATGCTTTCTGCATCAAATTCTAATTAAAATGAAACCATTCATCTCAGAAAGAAACTAATCTTGAGGTCAGAATAATGTAGTCGTTATAGGAATTGTTATGGCAAGTTTCATCCTAAAGGAAACTTCAAAGGGTCAAACTACAAATCATTCACACTGATGCAATCAAAATGAGGCATCATAAAATGATGCTTCATAAAGTAATGAAGCACTGTTGTGTAGTTAACGAGTTGCATGTGTGCATATGAATGTATTCTTCCCAAATCAGCTTTGATCTGGCTAGCTGAATCCCAATGTAAAGAAATTTAGAGATTGGTCATCAACGCATAAGGCTATGCAACTGTTGCAAGGGATGAAAATACGGTACAAATTTCCAGTCCTTACACAAGTGGACAGCAGCAGATTCATTTCCAACACATGGCTGTCACCATTCTTCTCACACACCCCAACTATTTTTTGTAACAAAACTTAAGATCTACTTTTGAATTGAAAAAATGAAACAATAAGCTATGAACTAGAGCCTGGAATTGGATTCAGCTGTCATGAAGAGCAAAAGGTTTGTTGTTATGCTGGTGGACACTAGAGAATCGGGTGAAGATTGGAAGGAATTTCCAAGGCACCTAATGTCATACCCCTGCCCTTGATTCAGCATTGCTTATAGAGGTGGCATCCCTGACAGCAGTATCCTTGTGCTCTGCTAATTTAATACAATAGAAAATTTTTTCATATACCCAAACTGAACCTTCCTCCTTGTTGCCCACTCACTTTTTGATCCTTAGTTAATAGACATAAGAGATTATTTCCTCTTTGTGTGAGCCTTTTAGAGGTCCAGTTTTGACTCAAATTCTGTCAATCTTTCCTCACAGATCATGCTTTCTACACCTCCAGTCATTTTAAGGACTCTCCCCCAGACTTGGGTTTGTATCTTTCCCCATGGAGATGGGGCCCAACATTAGCCATTGCCCATTTGAAGGCAAAGAATTTCCAAGTGAAGCAGAAAGGTTATACATTTGTCTTACTGACACAATAGTTTAGGCTAGGTATTATGCCACTAACCTTTTTCCCAACCATGTAACATTGTTTTTCCAAATGCTGACTGCGATCCACAGCCACCTCAAATCCTTTTCTAAATAGCTGCTCTGAGCAAGATGTTCCCTGTCCTCATTACTGTTGTCTAGCTGCAGTAATTTGCATTTACCCAACTGAACTGCAGTTTATTCTCTGTGCAGTAACTCCAAATTGTCCAGATCAATCTTGAAATTCAAACCTATTTTGCAGTATAGTGACAGTTGCTCTTAGCTCCATGTGGTCTTCAAATTTAATAAACATTCCCTCTTGTCCATTATCCAGATTGTTAATGAAAATAATGAACACCAGCATCACTTATAACTCTCTTCCTTCTGTTCTTCTAGATGCTTACAAATAATCTATTTTGATGCAGTATATTTCTGAGAATTGAAGGTCTAAAATTCCCCAGCTCATCTACTTTTCCTCTTTCCCAAAACAGATTCAAACCCAAATCTATCTATCTATCTCACTTGTAATCTCAAATCTGGTTACTAAAAGGCCCAGAATGCTAGCCACCAGTTTTTTCTATATCCTAACATGAAATTTATTAGGTCAAGATTACTTGAAAACAACCAAATGCATTCCTTCTAAGGCTGTCTGTGATTTTATCATATTAGTTGTCTCAAACATCCTCCCCACAACTCATCCTTTTCATATAGATCACTGTTAGAAAATAAGAGAAAATTTCTGCCATCCCAGTGGCAGCTTTCACCACCTTTCCCATTGCACCAGGAAGTGGTTTGACTCCTAAGGGATGGAAAGTTGCACTCCATCTTTGCCTAACAGCTCGTAGATCACCTGGGAATTTTGGTTGAAGTCATTCCTCTTCCCTATTTCTAATGAGAAGAATGTTGCTTTATAAAGATTGGTCCATACGACTTGCACACTTACTGAACCAGTTATTTCAAAGTTTTAAGGGAACTGCTAAATTCCACAAGTAGGGTGCAGTGTAGAACTAAAATCAAGACACTAAAAAAAAAAAACCAAAAATAAGGCAATGAAAGAAGAGAAGAACAAGCCAGACAAGAAGGTGGGTGCTCAGACTACTGCTCACCACAGTACTCACACTCTTGTTCTATTCTCCGTGGCAATGTGGAGCGCTCCCTATGTTGTCAATAGGATTACAAACCAGACGTCTAATCTGATTGACTGCAGCAGTGTGGTGTTGCCCGATATCATGCCTGAGGGGTGTCACGGAAGTGTGCTGCTTTTGAAAAAGCCCTTTAAGTTGGGAATGACTGAAGTTTCTGAAAGATCCACGTTAGCCACTTTTCTCAATAGATCACTTATGACTGTTCTTCCAATAGTATCTTGTTTGTATTACATCATGCCACATCACAGCCTGGAAGAAACTTCAGGTAAAATTAAGTGTAATTTTAAATCACTGCATAGATATCAGCACGGTGTCTATGACCCGAAAGATAATTAGTCTGAATCACCTACCTGGAAAGACATCATTGTTTGCTATTAAGCCCACAACATGGGTGCAACATGCAGCTCTGCTCCTGAGATATTACCCTGCAAATGGTCCCCTTCCTGAAGTACAAGTCAAGCAGCAGTCCCTCAGCATCAGAATAATTATCTGTAGCTTTTTGTTCTTTGATGAAGACATACAGACTAACAGCTTGATTTTAATTCCCCATGGGTACAAGTAACTAATTATGATCTGCACTAAAAGTTAGCAGTGATAATTGAATAGGGTAATTTTAGAGATCTGTCAGACCTCCAAATTGTTTGTAAATAGATTGTTATGAATGCTTGAGAAATTAGATTACAAATTAAAAATCCTCCTACAGATCAAGATGAAGACTTATGATATACACAAGTCTATCAGACATTTCAGAGACCCCTATGACTGAGCCCAAATAAATCAATAGCTATTCAGACACAAAAGCAACTTTCCTAAATGGAAAAAAGAAAAGTCATTCAAGTAAGGAAAAAAAAAAAAAAGGCTCTTAAAATCTCACACAAAAAAAAAAGTTATTAATGCATCAGCATCTTCCACCAACATAGACCACTGGAAACCATAGACTGTTGGGAACAGAAAGATTAGGAATCTTCAGCTTTTGTACCAGAAGTTGAGGACAAGCTAACACAACAGATATCAAACATATTGCAGAGATTGCATCTGAAAATTATTAGTAATTTTGCTTAAAAGAAATAAATACTCGAAAAGT
>JAUBNY010000748.1:1612461-1623208 GCA_032275445.1 Crypturellus soui
TGCAAGCAGCTTTGTAGGGAGCTGGAAACAACATAATTTCTGTGAGAGTCTCTAAGCCGACTCCTTCAGCTTCAGGCCCGACTCTGGACTTCCTCCCAAACTGTCCAAATGAATTAATTGCTGATTGTTAGAAAAGATCACTGATGTTTATTTGGTTTTACACAGTAGGAGTGTTTTGGTCGTTGTTTCTATAACGTTAACCACTACATGCCAGTAATTGCTAACTGGCATTTCCGAACTTAATACCACTCCAGGTTTGCATTATTGTCAATACTCAAAAGAGCAGAACATCATCATGGCAGCATTCACCTTCGTTAACTGATGCTGGGCAGACACAGACAAGTAATCTGTAACACCTAACTTCACTTGATATTACTGAGGAAAGTGATATTAAAACAGGAAGACTCTAGTTGTACCCCTCCACCAAACTGAGTGCTTTTCCTTCTTTCCCTATGTTTTTCTTTCCTTCAGCTGTTAAATGACATTGTGGCAAAGTATTTAGGGAAAAAAAAAAGAATAGAAGGGAAAAATGGGGCTAAATTTAATCTTCCATGTAAGAAAGTAACACTGCACTTCTCTCACAATACCTATCAGAGCAAAGAACGTGGAAGTCTGACAATTACTTGTCCAGGGCACCACTGGAGCTCCCATATTTCGGAGGCAGAAGGTTCATTTTGCAGGAGAAAGCTCGCAGCAGATGCATTGCAAACTGCACGGCGCCCAGCGCGGGGCAGCAGGGTGGGACGGGTTGTTTGCAGGGAGCATGCGGACGCAATCTGAGAAAACAGACTTTGAAACAGGCCTTTTTAAAGAAGGATGAGAGGAAGGAGAGGAAAGAAAAAAGGAACAGTTTTTTAACCCACTGACTCACTCCACTTATTCCCTACTTTATCATTCCCAGGAGCAGCCATTGCTTTATCCAGTTTAAACCAGAATAACCTACTGATTGCTTTTTTTTTCCTCTTTTTTCCCTCTCCCTAGGAAAAGAAAAATAATTGGTCTGGCGCATTAATTTGCAAAGTTACTACTCTGGCTTTTCTCAAAAGGAACATTCCTTCAGATGCATCTCAAGAAGGGCCATTAAAAATAAATAAATCACCAAAAACATCTGTCCTCAGAAGAGAAGGGGAAAGGGGAAGTTTCAGTGGGTTTCAGCATAAAAACAACCCAACCCTTTGTAACTTTTCATAAAGCAAAAATTGGATTTTGAAAATGAAAATATACTTTTCAGAGCAGTGTCTGCTTTCGATTTCTCATCAAAACCACCGTAGTGCCTTTCCTTCCACCCCCACAGAAAGCTTTTCTGCCCTTTCAGCAAAGCTTGTCATTCCGTTGTATGTATTACTTGTTCCAAAGTAGAGGAACACTAGGACGGTCTGCTTCAGTCAACCTCAAAACCAGTAAGAAAACAGAAAGATGAGATGCATGCACCTGTAAATGAAAGTGATTGAAAGGAAAGAAAAAAAAAAAAAGAGAGAAGAAGAAAAAAGGCACTTTGGAAAATATCTCTTGTGGGCAGTATGTTTTTGCTTTTAGATAAGCATCTAATCCTCTGTGCCTCATCCGGAGGAAACACTACTTGTCAAAGGAAGTTATTGTTCCTAGTTAATTAATGACTATAACACGCCTTGGGATCTTGGAATGTAACATATCATTGCTATTACACAATGCCGAGGCCTTTTCAACCAGTTAAATATTTCTATTAACATGTATAACCCATGTGCTGCACAGTTTTGAGCAATTTCACAATCTTCTCCCAATCCTGCAGAAGTACTGTTTGCCAAATCTGCAGATAGCTACAAAAATATCAACCCTTACTGATTCCCAAATAAGACACCATCCTAAATAAATCTGTTAAAAAGACTCCAACCTTTCTACTAGAGATGGGATTAACCAGTTGTACCTAAGCACACAGTGCGTTGCAGACAGAAAATGCTTTTGGTGATGCCCTATCCCAATCTCCAACTCCCTTATGTGCTTTTATTTTCAGACAATCACAAACAAACTTTGTTTTCTGCTCAAGCTGGATGGAAATTGGCATCCTGTGCAATAAGAGTTTTGCATTGCTTGTTTGATCTGACAGAAAGCCAAGCACAGATTCACCCTCACCATTCAGTCCTGTACATAAACTGAAAAATTAAACACAAATAGCTAATTAGCCAGACACACATAGAAAGTTGAACCTTATTTATCTGTATTACTACCCAAGATCACGCAGTAAAACAACAGAAAGATTAAGGACAGAGCTCAGCAGTGTCAGCTTGCCATATATGAGAGTGGAAATCTTTGCAGGTTTGGGACCTAAAAGGATCTCAGTTACCAAGCCAGCAAAAGTTCATTTCTTTCTATCAAAACAGACGTACGGAAGTTCTATGATTTTACTCGAGATCAAAGGAAAATATTAGGGCATATATGGCATTTTCTGGTTTCCTGTGTGGACAGGACAGGAAGGGATTATGTAGCATATGCTACAATACCTTCCCAATTAACATGAATACACATGCAGCCTTTATTTCATGGACACTTTTGTAAGACTTTACCTTTAATAACATGGGACGTAAAAGCAACAACTAAAAAAGTTTAATTATTGCTAGGTGATGTTAAACATGCAAAACTATTATAGAAATTTGAAAAAAAGATCAAATGAATCAAAAAAAAAGTGCAAATTTGCAAGATTCAAGTCTGGAGATATGGAATATTCATCCTAAAGTTAGGAGTTAAAGAGATAAAGAAAATACTTTTATTCACAGATACAGAAAATAATTTCTCTTGTGCCTTAAGCATTTTCCATCTAAACAAACCAAACCTGGATTGCTAGCATCACACGGAATGAAGAACACCCCCACTCAGAGCAAACATAAAACCACAAATAAAAATCGACGCAGTGTGCCAAAGGCCTTCTGAAACCAGAAGGACAGTACAGCTTTTTATTTATGAGAAACGAAAAAAGAAAAGGTTGCCCGAGATGAACATGTTTCACAGTCACTGAGCTGTGCAAGGGCCGAACTGCCCTCGCAGGCGCAGAGCCCTCAGACCTTCACGGGAGGGCTGACTTCCCGGCTTTGCGGTCAAAAGGAAAATTCTGGGGTTAAAGTAATATAGCAGCAAAACCCACTGATGGGAAGAACTGCACTAAAAGTGAAGTTTTGAGGTGATTTTAACTCTTAGAATTAGCAAGTCTTCTGGTTCTGCAGATATAGCGAAGTGCAGCCCATCACAGATTGATTTGAGGAGCTGGATGCAGACCTTAGCTCTGCTAGGTCTGGAAAGCTGATGGGTAAACGGGCATTGCTGATCATTAACATTCATTTTTGAGGTCACATACAAAAATAATCAGTATCTAGTCATCTTGCTGTTTAGCCTAATCTGCAGAGCACAGAGTATCACGCAACCTGCTTGGCCAACACATGCTCTTGGCAGTCTGATGGGACCTCTTCAGTCAAGAAAGAAACTGTGTTGCCACACTGTGTTTCTCAGTCAGGGGCCAGATGCTGGGAAAGTAAATAGTGAGAAGTATACGTGACAAAAGTAAGTTTACATCAACTAACTGAAGAGAAAAAAAACAGGGCAATGCGGATGGGAATATGCAACATCAACGCAATAAATATATAATACGATACCATGTGTCACCAAACACCACCTTGACATAAGAGAATACATTTTAAATAGTTTATCTGGACATGTATTTAGCCTTCAGGAAATGTAAGCTTTAGAATTGTCTTTATTCCATTTAAGCATCTATGTCTCTTAAGAAGTTTTAACTACCAGAAATACAGCAAACTGACAGTTTATATTCATGGACATATATTTTACGAATGACCTCTAAATTTTCTGTCTGCATTTTATATATGTATGTATTAACAGACATTATTCAAGAATCAGCACTGAAAGACTTTTTCCTTCCGGTAATATATTATGGAAAAGTTTGTTCAGCTACCAGGTATTGATTTTAAAAAGTTCCATTTTTCTGTGGCTACAAACAAACTGAAGCACTGAACTTTTGATCATTAAAATGTTGTATTTTATTCAGGCTAGTAAACCGAAAGATAAAACAAAGATGCTTCTTTATTCCCTAAAAAACTATGATAGATCCCTATAATCTAGTCCAACAAAAATTCTTCAAAATAACTTCACGTGCCCAAAGAAACATAAAACTATACCCTAATATTCCTTTCTATATAACATTGTTTTAGAACACATGACCAAAGCACATAGCCATGAGCATGTCACTTAATGACTACAGATCTGTAACCTCCTGAAGAGCTGACCCATTCACCTATCCAAACATTTTCCTAATCTGATTTCCATAATAATGTTCAAGAGCACAAGCCATTTTTTCAAGATAATGTGGGATTATTTTCTATTTCTCAGGGCAGGAAAAAAAATGGAAAAAAAAAAATTCCACAAAGGAGATATACAATATTGAAATCTGGTAAATCGCACCCCACCAAAAAATGGAGCAGGTTCTAGCAAAAGCCTACGTTTCTTGGCCCTTTCTGATAATAGTCACAAAGAAGAAAATTCTACGTCATTTAAGTATTCAGAATTTTGATTTTTTTTTTCATATAAACACCTCCATCAGGTCACAGCTTAGAATAATTACAGTCCCTTGGCCGTTGGTAAACTTAAAGCTGTCAGACTCAGATAAAAAATACAGCTGCAGTAAATGTCTAGTCAACCCCAAGACAGAATAAGCTTATTTTTGTTTTATTGTATGCTTCTGTTGGTCTCTTTGTTCCTACTACACCAAATATGCTGATAAACCACAAACATGGGCACTGAGTCAGGTTATGGCGGCTCTCCCTTATCAAGGTTCTTCCAGGCAAACTAGAACTCACCTCAAACTTTTCAAGTTCTCTTCAGCACTTAAGCCATCATGCAAGGAGTAACCATAAAAAGGAGATGATATTCTCTCCCACAGAGAAGAACATTTGCTATTGCTTCCGTTTCTTTCTTCTCATTCAAACATGGCTAAATGTTTCTCTGGCACTTGTCTCAAGCTGCAGATGAGCTACAGTTATATATAATGACCAAATCACTAATTTCCTAAGGGTCTTGCTGACAGACTGATGCTCTGAGCTCTGACACAAATTACAGCCTACATAAATAAAAACATCTAGCTACCATAAAATAGTGGGTACTTTTTCTTTAAGCTATGTCTTCCAGAGCAGAGTACAAGGTAAATCCACTCTTGACTGAAAGAAAATTTAGCAGTGAATCTGGATGCACTGACCTACTTGGAAAGAAAAATATGAATGGAAAATGAGAAGCAAGAAGCTCCTCTGTATTTGGCCCTAGCTGCTGAAGATGAAATATTAAATTTCACTGATTTGAGCAAAAGATGCCATGATGGACTGATCGATTTTCATTATTTTTCCTTAGAACAATATTGGATTTTCTCTGCAACCTTCTGTTACAACAATAATCAATGAAAGGTCACATATTTGAAGCTGCAGTATCTTGAGCAGGCAAGAATTCATCATTGATGACCATGAGCTGCTAATTAATGGTTTTTTTCCATACTTTGCTGTAATTCATGTTATTTCATTAAGTAAGGTATGGAAAAGAAACTGGATAACACGGAAAAAGCAGAAGACACCTTTTTTTTCTACATCTACATCAAAAATACACCTCTTGCTCCATTGCTGAAATGTTAAAAAGCATGAGAAGAGCTCCTTTTCCTACCACAGAGAGAATTTAGGAAAGCAAGAACCCTCTGTCATCGTGAGCTCACAGATTTCCCCTGGACAGTTTAGGATTTCTGATCAAGTGTAGTAGAATCCTATCATCTGCACTCTGTGAAAGCACACTACTGAAGAAAAAAGAGTCACATGCCCTGGAGGGCATGCCCATAGGAGGGTACAGCCAATATTTTGGAAGCGCAGAAGTACTGAGCACCACCAGTTAGTCAAATCACTTTGCACACTGCAGTTGTGGCTTCTTCAAAGATCAGGAAACAGCACTGCTCTTCTCAGGATCACAAGAGGGGAGACTCAAGGCCATATTCCGTTTTGTATCTGCATTTTTTTTCTTTACAGCTTAACCTCATGTGGGTTGCATTTCAGCATCACACACACTGGAAATATTTGAGTGAAAAGCATCATCATTTGGGAGTCCAAACTAGAAAGGCAAACCTTACTTTTTGCTTATTTATGATGCCGCTTTATGTTTTCAAGGAAGAAAGAAAGTCATTTCTTTCCAGTAAGACAGCTGTTTCAAAGGAAATATTGTTTGGAGAAACAGATTTTTTTTTCCCTACCCACTAAAGAAACAGAAACCTCTTGCTATTTTTTCTTGACCCCTATTTTCTATATAGGCAGAAACCGTGGTGGGAACCTCGTAAGAGCTGCGCGACTGGCAGAAGCGGGCGATCGACCAGGGCTTATTCATTGGGCACAGCTGCTCTCTTTAGTTAACAGCACATAGGAAGACAAAAAGCATCTCATCCTTCATTGCTTAATTCACACTCCTCATGCCTTCTCTTAGCATATCTCTTGACTACGTAAGAATTCTTTGCAAGTTTCCAAGTCTCTGCAGAACCTCTACAAAATACCACGTTGGCAATGGCTGTAGAAAACAGTCAAAGTGCGGAAAAAATATATATATGGATATGAGGACGAGGCTTGATTCAGCAGCAAGCTACTGCAGCGATACTAACCACGCTTTCCCACGCTGCTCATAGTGCTACCCTCATGCTGCTTATTTCTACTTCAAACACTGTACCTGAAATTCCAGGCTCATGAGGCATTAAAAGAGTCATGCTGACTGAAATGCTGATGAAACAGTACATAGAGCAATCTAAACATAAGTCTTTATGTGACACTACTTTACTAACAGGAAATCTGTACCAGCAGGATGTAGGATTTTAATATGCACATATATAATTTTTTTTCATTTCAATCAGAAGCAAGGGACTTCATTTAAAAATAAATAAATAAATAAATGAAAATAAGATGAGTGAGCAGGAATAAATCAGGGACACTCTGAGGTCCAAACATGAACTCCATAGGCTCCTAGACTTCTATTTGTGTAGCTTCTCTGAATGCCTACAGTCCCCAGTTAGAGAAACAAGAGTACACCTTACAGTATCCAAAATCCGACCTGTAGCACATGGGATCTCATTTTCTTTTGAGTATCAGCAAGGTAGTTCTCATGTACTGTGAGCTCCCATGAACTGTGAGCTCCAGTAACATGGGCAAGGAGGCTGAAGAAACCAGCGATGAACATGACCAACCCCTCCCCATTAGCACCATGCATGCCAGGAGTGTGACACTTTTTTTCTGAAGCAAATAAGGAAGAAAACTCATTTAAAGTACCTCCATCCTCACTGCAGTCCAGCAGCTCATCTTTCCACTCTGACAATGGACAGCTCTCATATACATATAGATAGACTGCACTGTTACATGTTTACCATGTACTAGACTAAAAATACCACTTTAAAAGAAAAAGTTTGATTCTTCTCCACTTCAAGGAAGATGGGACTTCCTCAAAATCAAGAAGAAGAACAACCCTTGAACATGAGAAATGCAGGGGCAGTCTGTGATCTGGCACCACAGAACAACCTCGGAGCTGCCCATGTATCACAGGCAGAGCTTGTTGAACACACCATGATGAAGCCAAGGTTGCCCAGTGAATGTATGGGCTGTCTCATGAGTTTATAAAACCTGAAATTTCATTTCAGAATGGTGATAAGGATTAGGCTAATAAAGGAAAAAAAAAAAAAAAGAAAGAGGAAAAAAAAAACAACCCATAACTCTATGTTTTCAGCAAGGCCACTTCCTGATCCAATTGATTTTATGGTAGCGTAAGTACCAAAGGGAGAAAGACAGGGGAAAGCACCACTCCTCCATCAACAGCCGTATTAACTTGGAGCACCCCTGAAATCACAGCCGGAGATCACAACATTGAAAAAGGTGGTCCCAGGCTTTGCGAAATCCCCAAATTCAAAGTTTTTCTGTATTTTATTAAAGAGTTGTATGGGACTGAAAAGAAAAGGAAAATAAAAAATAAATAAAGAAAAGAAAAAGCACTCTGGCAAACTAGCAAGGCAGTGACTCAGCAAGTTATAACCGTCATCTGGGAAAGAAACATTTTTGTCTCTATTTTGTTACAAGTAATAATGCCTCACATTTCTACATAAACATGGTAACAACTGCAAAGTCCATTCCTCTTCCATGCCTCGCGGCACCTTATCTAATTACTTATGCTGCTTTCAAAATTATTTTCATCCTCCAGAATAAAAAGCCATGCAACTTCGCCATTGGTCATAAAAACTTAAAACTCAATTAAGTAATGAAGCAACAGCTTCATTCGTATTACGATGCTGACACAATAATTTTATAGCTGAGTTACGATGAATTTCTCTGCAACGTGCTCTCCAAACTGCATTTGTTTTTTCTTGATAATGTACTTGATGCATTAGGAAAGAGTATACTTGGACATCTGGAAAATGGATTCTGTGATTGTGAAATCTGGTTTGCAAAGTAAAGAAATCCCTCTACTGGGAGAGAAAAGGAAAAGGACAGCCAAAGTACTTCCAAACGAGGCAGAGGATGGGACTTTTGCCTGCGCTCAAACCCAGCATGGATGAAGAAAAGCAGTTAAATAATCCTTCTTTGTAGTATACCTCGCAAGAAAAACAACAAAATTCTAGGAAAAGGACCTCTGATCAGGGAAAGCCAAGACCACTTCTGTATTCCTGACAAGCATTACTTTTTTCTAGATAAAGAGAGGTGTGCAGAAAAATCCAGAATTGGATCTACGCTACCCCATATGTTCATGCTCAAGAAGAATAAAACAAAAACATCAGCAACCATTTCTTCAAGTCAAGCGCTGCTTATGCTAGTTTCACAAGACTGGCTGAAGTTCCCAGGTCTTCCAACTCTGTCTGAAACAGAGCAACTCCACCAAAATATGGTTTCTACCACAGCTAGAACCAGCTGCACACTTGAAATCTCCAGAACACAGTTCCTAAAAGCACTTCCGTGTGGCTCACTCTGTTCAGCAAAGCCTTTCAGAAAACAAATTAGGCAATAAGGACCAGCCATCTACACGGAATGTATATTTGGGTATCAGGTTTGACAGCATTATATCACTGCAGGACAAAGCCTTGGCTTTGGATCAAGAAGATCAAGTGATAATAAAAGTAATAATGCAATCATTTTTAAAACTGCAGAGAGGAAGCTGCAGCTTGAGAATCTCCAGAAATGTCACACACAGATTAAGGAGAAAAAGAACACATTTGACCTGTGTATTTACCAAGGAAGATGGATAGCCAAGGACTAGATAAAGCTCCAGTAGATCAAAACATATCTGCAAAAAGCGGCTTCTAACATAAACCAACACGAATGCTCAATTTGCATGCTTGAAGCAGTCCAAGTGGACTGGCACCCAGCATCACAGGAAAGGAAAAAAGGCATCAGCTGTTGGTATCAGCAAATCACAGGAACTGCCCAAGACGGGCTGCCTTGTGGTTTCCTTTGGGTTAGCACAAATCATGCAACTTCTCTGACGACTGCCTTAGAGTCAGCATCTGCCAGCAAATTACCACATGGGTTTCCTCTGAGGAAGAAAGCATGCACTCACGTTATGGCCCAACAACACTGAAGTCAGTGTTTTGTTACCGAAATTGATGTTTACTGGGGGGAAAAAAAGAAAAAAAAAAAGGCTTCATATTTGATCTGTTTTGGGGCAAAGCCTTAACAGATGCGAAAAGGTGCAGAAAGCAGATGTGAAAAGGTGCAGAACGCTCTGCAGCATCAAGCTGAAGGAACTGCAGTGTGGTAACTTTTGGCAAATGCTGTCATTATAAACAGTGACCATGGTAACAAGTAGGGTTTTCTTTTTTTTCCTCCAGACTCGAGGGAAAAAAATACATGCACATTTTCTCTGTGTGTACATATATTAGGCTTTGTACGTCATTACGATATTTGTGTGTCAAGACCTTGCTTTAGAACAGCTGCTCTCTTATTTAGCCTAATGTATATTCACATTGAATTTGTGCTAAAAAAGGAAACAAGAGACATGCTCAATCTCTTCTCCCCACTGACTGCCCAAAATGGCACACCTGTAAAAGGAGACTTGAAGAAGTTTTCAGCTGACAGATGAGGGGCAGGAGAGGAAAGACGATACTACCTTTAACTAATAAACACATGACAAAAGAGCAGCTGCCTTTTGATGTGGTATATCTGTCTACATTTTTTTCAAGGGTTTATCTGTTTAGAAACCACAATTAAATTACTTTCCCCTGCAGCTAGCATGGGAAAAAAAAAGTTCAGTTACTAAAAACACCGACAGCTAGTAAATAAAAACGGCTTCTTCAGGAAAGTGAAGGAATAGTCTGGTAACTTTATTTATATTTTTTTTCAATGGAATTGCAACTCCACAACTTACTGAATTGTAAAGCACCTTTCAGGTATACTGTGGCACAGGAAAAAGTTGCATGCTGAAAAATAGTGATCGCATGTTAAAATGACACCACACATAGCTGAAGCAAGACTTCGTTGTGTAAAACTGATGCCTTTGAAAATCCACCACCACCTCAAAGTCCTTTCAGCAAATGGAGCAGACCAGGCTGCCTCTGAGCTGGCTCTGACCCACAGGTTAATAATGAATTCCATCATTGAAGATGTAGCCCGAATAAGTAACTATAGATTTTCTGCCTTTACTGTTGGAGCACAGGCTTGTGCATGTTACACTTTGTGCACAATTACCTATGCAATATGTAGTGCTCCCATCCTATTTGACT
>JAUBNY010000748.1:1648761-1678822 GCA_032275445.1 Crypturellus soui
CAGAAGAAAAAGAAAACCTAGAAGGACCATGAGGGACTGTCAGGAGGCCTCTTGCAAAGCACAGTTTCTTCCCAGAGTTTCAGGATTGGTGTAGGAAAATTGCAAAGTGTTTGTCGATACAGCTTGACTGTTTCATGCCCTGAGCATTTATTGCCGACACACTGCTCTGCCCAGTTTTTAGGCAGAATCAGGCAAAGTCCCATAGCTGAGAAAGCTGGCAACTCAGGTCCAGCATGCAAACAAGTTCCTTACTGAATTCCTAGGCGAAAGTTAAAGAAAGATTGTGAAATTTCAGGTATTTGTTCAAACAAGCTTCACAGTAGAGAATGGAATAAATGGAGCAACCGTGTCACACAATTCAGTAATTCAGTTTATTGCCAAAGATCAATCCCTCATCAATCCAGGTGCTTAAGTCCACTTCTAGGTGTTACAGCTAGGTGTTGATCTGTATCTCTAGGACGGAAAGTCATTAGAGCACCAAAGGCTGAAGAACGAAGTGTGAGTCCATTTGAAACCATGCACTCCAGCAAAAAGAAAAAGGGAGAAATGATCTACTGTGTTCAAACACAAATCATAAGATCAAGCTTGATTTGCAAAAGATGACAGCTTTAGAGAGAAAAGATTCTACAGGTTCAGAGGCTAGGGGACCTTAGAAGCAATCTTCTGTTCCCCAAAATAAGGAAAGGGGAATGCAACTTTCTGAACTGGAGACACAAAATTGCAGTAAAAGCAAAGACACCAACAAAAAGAGACAGAATGATAACATCAGGAGGAAGAATTTCTCCACACATCTTAATACTAACATAATACTTAGTGCTTAATACTAAACACTACATACTGCACGCATCTTACTACTGCCCATTTCCTTTGCTCCCTTAATTGAATTTTTGTCCATCTGTTTATAAACATGTGCAATGAGAACCCAGGTCATGCATGATCTTGCTCCCATTACTATATCTTGCATTTCCGTGAGACTACACATTTAAGTTAAGTGTCAGTCATTTAACCAATTGGTTGTTTCTTATTGCAAGCTTCACTTTTTTCTTAAAGCTGAAGTTGGTGGAATCATAAGACTCCATGAGAATCCAAAGTCTGAGCTGCTGGATTTTTTGGTTAGTTTATTTTTTTGTTTAACAGATATCTCATGCTCTCATGGTTGTGGAAAAAGAGAGCTTAAAAACATGACCTATAGGTTCCTCACAGGCTTGGAAACCAGAAAGGGAAGAAAAAACAAACAAACAAACAAAAAACTTTCACTTTTTAAAAGCATCATGATTCTTTAAGATAGTTTCCATGAGTTGATTTAGACCAGGGTGCAGAGGGTGCGGAGGAGAGCCAGATGGATCTGCTCTCACAAGGTTTTCTAGATAAAACAGGAAAAGATAATCAAATGTCTGCAAAGCCTCAGAATGCAAGGGAGCGGGCCAAATTCCATCTTCAGATGTGTACGCAATGCCTAACCAATGTCAATGTTAAATAAATACCTGAGCAAGCACAGAATTAAGCTACCTCACTCTTCATGGGCATCTTTGTGGGAATTCGTTAAAACACCTTACCTGTGACACCACTGCCATTAACGTCTATTAGAAAGAACCTGCCGGAGAAGCTGCTTCCTGAGAATGCTTAACACACGATGCTCTGGGTTTATTTGGCATACTTGGCAATGCGCTTTAGAATTACAGTAGCAGCTTAAAGATGTGCGTTAATTGGTAGCGCTCTGCAGGAGCATCGCGACCACCCTGCAGCACGCCAGCAAGAGAGCCGCTTGCATCCATCCCCTCCGCCCAAGCAGTGAAATCCGTTGTCAGACCTCATCTTCTCCTATGCTGCTGTGAAAGAAGCTGACGTATACTTTGTCCAGCTCTAACGTGTTTATGTTTTCATTGAGAAAAAAAAAAAATAAAACATTTTAACAGTTTCCAGCTTCAGGAGTCTCAAATTACAGAATTTAAGCCAATAAGCAACACAGGATGATGAGCAAGAAGAGAGCGTTATTATATTAAGCTGTGCACAAGAACAGCTTGGCCAAATTAAATTTTCAGTTATACTCCCACTACTGCCACACAGATTACATGCAGTTAATTAAAAAATGAGGCTTTAATGAGGCTTGCTGAGTAAAATATACTACATCTATAGAATAGAAGCATTCAAAAAAATAGACCACTGTGCTAGCAAAATAGGTTAATAAAAATATTAGAAAAGAGAGTGGATTGATGCCCTGTCACCTCACAAGTATGCTGTGATCCCTGGAAGCCTAACTGGCTAAAGTACACAGAGCTACTTCAGAAAAAGGCTCACCTTTTTGTTCAGTGTGCTAAGGGTTCCTCCAGTCTTTTTTTCCATAAATTGCATCACAGCTTATTGATATATAGATAGATAGAGAGATCGATAGATAGATATTACATACACACTCATTTTTTTTTGTTTACATCTAAGGGATTAATGAGCAATTGCTTTTGTCTTCGAGGCCCTGACTTCTTGGGCCAGCAGAAGAATGAAAAAAGGAAAGGCTTCACTTGGCATTCTCTCGTATCAGAACATTTACCAAACAGTTTTTACATAGAGCTTGTCATGGTGATTCATTTTATTGGATCCAAGTCCCTCACTGCCTCACTAGATAGTCCAGCTACAAATGAGTCATGAAGCCCCTGAAGGTGATGTTGCTTAGAGAAAAATGAATTATCCACTCAAGAATTTGTGAAGGAGAAAAAGGGGGAAAAATCATATGCTAGCATTATTTGAGGGGGGGGGAAGAGGACCACCCTCAGTTTAAGGGTAAATAATGTGGAAATAAACAAAGTCCTCGCCATGTTTAGCCCAGCTGTTCTAAAACATTCATGAAATCTCCAGTTACATAGTTAGGGCTGTTTCTCTGAAGACAGAAATGCAGAGTATTGTACAAGAATATGTATCAACTTATTAGTGAAGAAAAAAAAAAAGAAAGCCACATGGCAATTTATGACTCTAAGAACCAACCTGGCGCTGCCGCAGGGATTGCGCTGGGGTGATGGCGCTGGATTCGGGATTCTCACACTGCCAACATTCACCGTCCTGCGTCAGACACCTGCCTGCACACAACAAATTCTACCTCTCTGGAGCAGTTACGTGGAGATTAGAGAGCAAACCTTCGCAGCCGGCACACCGCAAGTAAATCATTGCCCTTGCTCAAGTCTAAAATCGAGAACAAGCTGTTCTTTGCTCTGGACTTCCCATCCTTTTGCAGTCTGTACATTGACTTCACATATGTGCAATCTGTTGACCTACCCATTCCTGAGCAGAGATATGAAGACAAAAAGTTAAACAACAGTTGCGCGAGCATTAGAAGATGCTCAGTGAAGCAAATACGAAGGAAACGCAGGAGGCACAGCATGCAGATGGAGCAAAGCCATAACATGGCCATAGGCTTGTTCAGTTTAGACTATGTTAAGTCAGGGAGCATAATTTTTCCATTGAACTCAGTACGCTCCATATGCAGTGCAGCCTTCTCTTTTCTAAGAGCAACAAGAAACAACCAAAACAGCAGCAAACTAAGCAGGAAGTCGGCTGCTCTGGCAAGCATGAAGAGATTTTAGGCCCATTTTCAGAGGTAGAAAATGGATGCTACACTTGCACACAGCTAAAGACAGGACCTTGTAACACCCGATTACCTCCTCCCAGCTTGATGCAGTGCACTCTGGAGCTAACTCAAATCCCTGGAAAAAAAAAAAAAAAACTAGACTTGTGGGGCAGGGCTTGTTTGCTCAGCCAGAGAGAAATCACATTGCTTCTGGTACAGAAACCAGCTTAGGTAGGTGTTTATAGTATTTATATAGAGCTAAATAAATGTGTGCATATGTACGTGTGTGTACGTGTGCGTGTATATATATATATGTATATATATATCATGGAGTATACACGCACACGTACCCCAAGACATGGATACTTCTCACTACTGTGCTTAGTTCCTTTAGATTTATTCATGTGAATCATCCCATCTGTGGCAAGATCAAGTTTTCTCCCTAACATTCACAGCTGATCAAGGGGTGACAACTTCATTTTTAAAATGAGAAATCCCTCCTTTCCTATTCAAGAAAGCAAACCATTAGTCAGAGCAATCTCTTGGTGGTGAGAAACAGCTGATTGCGCTTTTACTCCACCCAAAGCAAAGGTCAGAGAGTAGTTTTCCATCCCACATTACTCCATACCACACAGAGTGTGAAGCTGAATCAAGTCTTCCAAATCTCAGGCCAGTCCCGAACTGCATTTTGCACATTTGCACTCTCATGTGCACATGCATTCTCACTGCATTTCTTCACAGCTCTCTTCCAAATATATTTCCCCCCACCAAAAAAAAAAAAATTATCAAAATTGATGAATCTTGCAAAACACTTTGGCTGCAAAAGAGAAAAACATTTCAACAAAATTTTAAATCCAAGTTTCTGAGTAACACTAGCATCATCAGCAATTGCCAAGATAAAACTGAAGAGTACTGGCAGAGTAATACTGTTAGCACTAGTCTGTGAGTTAATTACGACGGAAGAAAGGATTCTGTAGTTACCATAAGAATTAAAACAAACAAACAAACAACAAAAAAAGGCTACCTGGTTAGTTCAGTTGACCAAAGATATAACAAAGCAAGGTGTTAAGTTTATATTACTCAATGCTCGTGAGGTTTCAGATGGCATTGAATAGACACATTCGTGGCTGTTACACATTTAGTGTCAGTGCTAAGGATCAATAAAGCTACTTCAGTACTTGCAAGGGGGCAGACAGAATTAAATCAGAATTAGACAAAATAAATTTTAATATAGTATTTTTAAAACTGTTAAAAGAAAATCACTTCAAAAAGGAATCTGTTCAGAAGGCAATCCTACTCCCACTGACTTTAAAAGCATAAAAGCAGGGGTTACCCAGTTTTGTTTTCTGTTACCCATTATAAAAAAAATCCACCATTACCACCAACAAAAACCATCACAGTGATATGAAGAATTTATCAGTGCCAAGGCACCACTGCCAGGACTCTTCTCGTGAGGATGCAGGATGCCACATGCAGAACTCTTGGATACTAAAAATAAATAAATATTCCAAAAGGGTTTCTGCTGAATTGTACTTTCACAGCAAAGCTGGACCAGCTCCAAGCAGAACCGTGGAACTGAGGCTTTTTGTATATTGCAGCCACTAAAATATGCAGTCTGTTAAACAACTGCAAGGAAACCCAGGGCTGTGGTAGCCCCTGCTAAACCTCATAACCATCCTTTTCTCCTCAGCTGCTGGATGAGGGGATAAAAATTATTACCCACTGAAAATTAAGAATCATCTTCTCCAAACAGACAAGCCTGCAGCTGTAAACTGGAGCAGGGCAAACTCCCTTCACGCTGCTGACACCAGCACATGCATGAAGAGACCACCTAGGAGTGACTGCAGTACTTCAGGAGATTCTGACACGGAACGGAGCAGAAAGCGATGGTATGTGGTACTTCACCGTCCTGCTGTGATCAACCAGGATAACACAGCCTTTGGTTACCCCAAATATGGTGAGCCCTAGGGATTTTGCCGATCAGAGGCTTCCTTGGAGTATGGAAACTGTACTTGGCTTTGCACCCCTGTTCTCTGTAGATGGGACAGGTCCTGGTCCTGCCTGGGACAAAGTCATCTACCCCAGCACAGATCACTGCCCACCACGGGCAGCTGGGGCACCTCGATGCTCTCCAATTATCCCGACCTCCATCCCAACTTCTGCAATGAACCGCAATGGTCAAAAAGAAAGCAGAAAGCTGCAAAAGCAGCACCTTCGATATCCTCACTGCAGATGCTGCTGGGAAGCAGAGCCGCACCATTTCCCCGTGTTGCAAAAGAAAGAAAAACACCGTTATTGAGAACTGCAGTTAAAACACCTACAGCGCAAGCTGTGGTTAAGTGGAGCCACCCACCCGGGTGCCAAGCGCGTGTGGCGCTGCGCGAGCACCAGACCGTTGCACGCGCCCGCGCAGCGAGGCCCTGCCCCAAGTTTCGCTTCTGCGGGAGGAGAGGGAAACCCAGGGTCACCGGTCCCTGAAGCTCCACGGGCGGCCTCAGCTTCACAAAGCGCCAGCATTGCCCAGGCCGGCAATAAATCACGTCGCCGTCTCCGCCGCGACATCGCACCGCGGGTTCGCCTTTGCTCGCTGGACACATACCACAGCGCCGCGGGACGCCAATTCTCACGAACAAAAGATCCGGCTAGTTAAACAGCAAAATAAGTCTCGGTTGCTAATAGGAGAGAAATGAATTTTCAGCCTGGAGAGTTGCGACAATTCGTGAGAGTTTCTTGGTTAAGGTTAAAACAATTCAGACCCAAAAATGTGTTCTTATGCCAAGCACAAAAGTTAAATTCACATTCAGTTTAAGTGTCTGACTTACTAACAAAAGACTGTGCATTTTGCAGGCTATCTAGAGGTCTATATTGAATAATATCTCACTATAGTAATACCTATGCATTAACAAGCTCCTTGGAGAGCAAAAACTTAGTACCATGTTGTAGATACAGAAAATGATGTTTATAATATGGCCAATAATATAGATAAAGTCATAAAAGATGTCAACAAACCATTTTTACTTCTTCTTCTCTTTCTCTAAATAAAGAAAAGAAAGAGTAGATGAAGGAGCTGCTCGCTATCTGGTTTGTAGATTAAGATGACGCTGACAAATGAACAGTCACTTTGCCAAAAATTCAAAGAATTAACTTTGTAAAAGGAGACAGAGATCCTGAACGTATTACAGCTTGTCTCTTGGGATTATAATACAGAGCACTATCCTTAGCCCTGAGAAGTAACAAAGCAATCTGACCTGAAAACATATCATTTCTACATTTTACAGTAGATGATAACTAGGAGAAAGTCTGATATATACATTCTGTATCTATGTATATATAAGCCATATATACACACACTTGTGTGTGCATGTGTGTACACACAGACTAGTATATGTATACACATACACTCATCAACATTATAAATATAGTGTGTGTATGCATATTGTAAGGGGCAAGTAAGTTTTTCGCACCTGCCACCAAACTGACTCTATGTCTTTTAATATTTATGTGTTTTATGGCAAATTTGTTGTCACTTTCACAATGAGCATTCAGTGCCTTCCCGGTAATTTGGCCTCTATTTGAAGTGCCCAGGCAACACATGCATTAAACGCCTCACATAAGAGCTCATCCATAGTCAAATGGACCACAGATTAGAGTATGACTTTTTAACCATACAAGCAAAAGGAATCATCAGAAGATTCGGCCTATATGATTAGACATCTTTAACACAGTTAAACGACTCCTTGGTATTTTAGGCTAGGCCAGTCACAGGCCGGAATAAATGGAATAAAAATGGAATAAAATGAATAACAAGGCAGGACTTAGCTACACTGGCAGGGCTGCACAGAAAAACTTAGGTTGTTTTTACTCACAATTCATACTAATAGGTACTGCTAAGCCTTTTAACTTTTCAGAAAATAAATATGCATTAACTTTCTCAAAATTACAATAAGCTGATGAAGTCAAATCTAAGAATATTAGCTTCAATCTTTACTAGTATTTGAAACCTTAGTCCAGTTTTCCTTGAGGACTTTCTACCTACCATCCTTCCAGAGCAGTAAGGTAGTAAAACACAAAATTACCTGATGTGATTTAAAATAGTGACTCTCTGTAAAGATTTAAAAAGTAGGCAGTGTTTCTAAAATGTTGCAGGCTGCCTCAATAGCTAATCAGGGGAGCGGGGAGCTTCACGGCACTTGTCGGTGTCACTCCTGGGCTGCCGTCCCAGCACATGCCGCAGAGATAAGCGCTGCACATGCCGAGTAAACATCAGTTCTTGAGGCTGTCAAACATGTCACAGCAACATTGTCATCTCAGTGGTGGACAAGCAAAATTACTGTGTTTAGCCATGTCCACATTCATCCCAAAGGCACCTCGTGAAACGCCACGCACTCGACAGGGGCTGGAGGAGGGCAGAGGGAAAGCACTCTGCTCCTGCCCTGCTGCATGCCCAAAGTTCACCACAAAGCCCTTTTAGACCCATCTACCTAATACCTGCCTTGCTATTTCAGCTGGTAAAGACCCACCAAAACACAGACAAATACTGGTCTCATCCAAGGTCTCATCCAGGGTTTCACCACCACGAGCAGCCCATGCAGGGCCCACGTTTTGGCGACGGGAAGGAGATGGTTCCAAAGCCACTATGGAAATAGAGCTGGTCTCTAGCACGAGCTGGCTGTTGAACCCCTCTGTGATGTCCCCCTTGCCATCTTCCTAAGGAGAGGAGCATGGGCTGGAGAACATCGTTTACCCAAGGCTACAGGGAACTCAACTATGGGGATCCATCAGGCATCAGGCTTATCAGTGGCAGTGAGTGCCACTGTCTGCAGAAAGACCGAACTAGTGATCTCTTCTCTTGGTACCAAGAGAAAGCAAGGGCTCAGATTTCACCTTGCTACGACCAGCCATGGCAGCCCAGCGCATACATTTCCAGCACCCCTCAACACTAACTGTGGTGGTAGCTTTGACTGTAGGATGAAAATGTGTATCCCTAGAGAAAAATGTGTGGGCCTTTGATTTTTCCCCTAGAGGTTAAATATTCCTCTTGAAAGAGTGAAATCACGACAAACCTCGTATGAATGCATTCCCCTGGTGTAAAAGATGCTTTCCTCAAGACTGCTTTAGTTGCACTGCACAACAAGAATGACTTTACTAGCAGCACCAGTGTTATTGTACTCATAACAAGTGGGTAAAGGTGTTTGCAAGAGGGGCCATATCATTATTCATCTATGCAGGGAGAAATACAGCGATACTGCACGTGTGGATAGTCATTTACTAAGGCCCCTCACTTTTCTCCTCGCCTTCTCTACTTTCTCTGTTTTCTTTCTTCCTTTTTTCACTTGCCTCTATCTCGCCCTAAAGAAAAATATTTTATTTAAAAAGTCTTAGAGAAAAGACAGAAGTACCTTTCCTTTCTGCTTTACACAATGAACCCCAGCCTGGTCACTGTGCTGCTTTCATTCACACATGGTGACCAACAAAAAAAGTCAGGGTGGGAAGCCCTGATAAACAGGAGATGCATTTTCGCAGGGGATGGCGCATGGGTAAGCACGTGTAGGCACACAGAAATGTTAAGTATTGGCTATTCTTGCATTGGCCTTGAATTGCCAATTGAAAGTTGTGCAATTTTAGCTACACAGCCTTCTGCAAAAATTTATACCTTAATAAGATAGCGCAACTAATTTTGTTTGGTTAGAAATGGCAAAGCAGTGAAGCTAATAAGCTCGGAGTTGAATATTCATTTCAATTCTTTAAATCTAAGTAAAAGTCAAATGTCCCCAGTTTTTGATTAGGATCTAAGTCTGAATTGTATTTACCATCCTGTGGGAGATTATATAAATTACGGGGAAATTGGTCGTCCGCACACTAAAAGCGCAACACAAAATGGCACGCGCTATCCACAAAGCAGCAGCACATAAACCCTTCTTGCCTATCATCTCCTGCTGCTGTGACACATAGTCAAGGACGCGTGACCATCTAGTACTGTGCCAAAAACCAATGAAACGACCTGCACTTAAATAGCACTATCCTGGCAAGCAACTTTCACAAGGCTTTGCAGACTCACGAGCTGACTACACAAGCCCTCACAGCTCTGCAATAGCTGGGAGAACACATTAAGGAAAGGAAGACCCACGGAGAGACACAGCAACAGCATTTCTATAGGTTGAAAGGAGGGAACAGACACCCTGCCTGTCCACTGGAATTGTTAAGTAAGGAGATACTGATTGAACGTGAGGGTATCTTCATACAGGAGGCACCCTGTCACCTTGGAGCAGTCTCTGCAGTCTCCTGCTGGCAATGCCATGGCTGGAGCTTCTCAAGTGCAACTTGGACAACCGTTGCTTAGGAGCATTTAAGATAGAGGTGATCCTATCACAGGAAAGAGAATAAGCTAAGCAAAATTTTGAAAATCCCTTCCAGATTTATTTTCTTTGATTAGGAAAATAGTCCGTTTTACTAAAACTTGCAAGATAAGGCTTAATGCATTAGGAGGAATCACTCCATCGGGCACTGCAGCATAAGATGGTAAAGCATAGTAAGCACGGACTAAAAAATCACCAACATTATGTGGAAGTCAAATTAAAAGAAGGCAAAAAATCTTACTCGATCTTACTTAGAAAGCTGCTTAGAGTGGCAGATTTACTACCGACTTCCAAAAACAGGGGTTTGAAAAACTCCAAAACCTTCATCTGACCAGGTCTGGGGAAAAGAAGGGCTACAGAGCTGGAAATCTGTCACGTGACACAGAAGCAATAATTCAGACTGTAGGAGGCAAAACACGGGAGGTAAAAAGCTCTGTGCCTCCTTTGGTAAATCAACACCTGAAATTCCTGATTTAAATACAAGCAAGTCACTTACTTATTTGCTCTAGACCAGAATATATCCGTCTCTAAAAGGATGTTACTTCTCCTTTCACACCATCAGTTTACAATAAACTGGAACAGACCTCGAGCCAGGGACTGCCTATCAGTACAGGTACTGCAAACCGTGACTCATCCGGTCTTGACCTGGGCTGGTCCCTCCAGATACTGCCTTGGCGATTGTATCGGCATCTTGTCATCTAACAGCGCGCAGCGCCACGAGTAGTTAGGGAAGATCTGATAAACACTCTGTGCCGCAAAAACCGAGAAATCCGAGGTTGACAGCAATGAGATCAGTCAGAGGAAGCCTTTTGGAAGGGCTCACTTGCTCTGGAAAAACTAGCAGCTTTGCAACAAGACCACAAATGGCCAAGAGCTGCCTCCTCCCAATACTTGACATCTAAACCAGTAGCATTATTAAAGAGATTTTTTTTTTTTTTTGTGAACTGGAACATGGAAAACAAAATCATTTTTTTTAAAAGAATAAGCTAGTCTGTGTGTGTCTGCAGGCCTGATTTTCATTAATGTAATATTTCTGTTAACAGCCCTGTCTACGTAAGGCATCTGTAGAAAGTTTTTACTGTTAACTTAATAGTGAAAATCTAATACAGATTCTATTTGAATTTTCCTACTAAACTGACGTCAGCGGCAGTCCAAGAATCAGATTGTTACAACCCAGACTGTGAAACAAACATTCAGGTCAGATGCTATAAATGAAGCTATTACACACTGCTAAGTGTGTTTTAACATTTTTAATCAGGCCTCTGGGTAAAGCCAAGATGCCCTTGGCATAGAAAAGAGGGGAAAATTTAAAAAAAAAAAAAAAGGTACACATTATTACTGGAAAGTCAATTATAATTTATTTACAGAAGACTAAAAAATGTTGGAACCCCCTCCTGCAGAGTTGCACTTGTGCAAGCATATATACAAATACTACAACACAGCCAACTCACTCCATTTTCATGTTGCTTGTGTTTGTTGCAGAACAGGCAGAAGATGAAGTATTATCTCCCCCATAAGATCATCCCCCAGAATAGTGTGCGGGGAGCAGGGAAAGGAGAGAAAGGAGTAAAGAAAGAGGGGACGCCATTGACACAACCTGCTGGCAAGGTACAGAAATAAGAAACAGAAAGAGTTTGCATAGCAAGAGGAGACTTCAGTTGATGATCTAAAAAGCTGCCTGGGAACAAGATTACAGGAAATTTGAAAATTCCACATGGGATTTCCATCAGAAGGAATATGGGGCCCTACGGCTAATCAAAACTCTTATTGTCTCTTGGAAAAAGTCGCCACGCTCAACACTTTAGACGTTTATAGAAATGCACGTAAAATAAACCAGTCATGAAGCCCTATGGAAAAGAAATTTCGGAGGGACGGTCTACTCAGCTGCTGCTGTTCAGGTCTCCCCATGTCTATAGGTATTATTAGGGGCATGTTGCAAATCCTCCCACCAAAGCAGGCAAGGAGCAGGCCATCAAAACCTGCAGCGTCCTAGTACGTGCTGATTGCTTTTTTTGCCAGAAGCCACAATATGATCAAAGAGAGATTGGAAGAGCAAACGCAAAGTCAACACACACGTACGCATGGCTGTATTCTCTGTAACTGTTTATTGCAACCACAGAGGGCCTCAACCTTTATCAGATTTCAAAACCTTTTAGATATGTGTGAAAGAAGGATCCAACTAGAAAACCTCAGTTTTATGGTTTTTTTTCTGTAAATGACAGCTGCATTTTCAACTAAAACAAATGAAAAAAATAGAACTCTGTGATAATTATAAAATTACTTAGAATGATTATTATTATTATTATTTTTTAAAGATAAATTAAAGCTCAGAGCACTTCAGGCTATTTCTTATTTGCTGCTAAAGTAGAAGCTAGATATATCCGGGCATTAGCAAGTTGAGTTCTGTCTCAGAAATCCTTTCAAACCTCTTACTACTACCAAATGCCTTGGACTTGGATTTAAGACTGGAGAGAGCTGCAGCACTGGAAGTGAAGGAAGAGTGTTTGATCCTTTCTGATTCAAGACTTATCGATGCAAAAATATAAATATCCAACTTCCTTGACAAGCTGAGATGCTTTAGGCACTGAAAACATTACCCTTCATGCACACAGGATCACAGGCCTGTTCCAGTTTATGCCTGTGGACATTTACTTTGCATGGGGAGCAAAAGGGGACAGGCTTCCTGTGCAGGGTTGGAATGATCCCAGGCATGATTTATGGTATATTGTTACACCACGGTCTAGACATGACTAGCTAGCTCAGGAACCGATAACAGAAAACCCATGACAATACAAGCACAACAGAAGCTAAAATATCCTGCCAGTGCTGCAGGGCCAGCATCCTCTCTGGGACAAAATTGCTCTTGCATTCAAGCACCTCCGCAGACCAATGTGCTAACCTTGACCTGCTCTGGGCGAGGGATGTGTAAAACAAAGTTTGGAAGTTGTGACAGCTTCCATAAGCTTTCTTAGGTTGGTTATGGGGATTTTGCATCTCTTTTATGACTTCCTTTTGCCTCAACACAGTGGGGAAGGGTTGGCAGAGCTCTGTCTCCAGCTACCAACTGTCCAGACTAGCACTAGCTCTGTCACCACCTCATCCACGCACCAGGGAAGTGCTTGGTGCCTGGCTGCAGGCTGTTGGAAAGGATTCAATGGCATACTCTCGCCATACTGGTAAACACCTTCGCCTCGCCAACAAACAGCTTAAATTGGCAAAAAAAAAAAAAAAAAGCCTGCACAAGTTTTAGCTAGAGTGCCAAAAGGACTTCCATGCTTGGAGTAACTGTCGTTACACCTGGGCTTCTGCTGGCAGAAGCACACTGGTAAGAGCAGAAAGGGGGAAAATCTCTTCCTAAACAACTTCAGCATGCCCACAAGATGGGTTGAGCAAAGGGCCAGGTTTCAGAAGAAAGCACACCACAATTCCTGGCACTGGTTGTTATAGTGGAAATTTCAATCACAATAACCTGCAGTAATTAAATGGACCACGGAAGGACTTCTGCCCTCAGGGAAGGGATAAAAGAATAATATTTCCTTCAACAAGCTGGAGTACATCCAGCACTAGCACAACGGTGCGGGACTGGGCGTAGTGGTATCAACATCTCACAAGACAGCCACTGGCAAGGCAACCAGATACTGAAGTGTGGGAAATCTGAGCACTTTTTATTTTCACTTCAGTCACACAGCTTTTCCGCCATGTCTGGAGTTCCTACTTCAAAATAAAGAAAATCTTCCATGCTTTGAGTTAGTAGTGCCCAAAGCTTTCTCCTCTGCCATGGTTTCCTCACTTTGCACACAGCAAGGCTGCCAGCAGCCATAAGACAGAACATCCCAAAGACACAGGGAAGCCAAAGGAGCACCCTGGGCGTGCAGCCCCCACAGCGCAGCGGAGCACGGGGGCAGCTGGCTCGCCACAGCCAGGACTCTGGCTCAGCACCAAGACATGTCTTGAGAGGGGCAAGGAAGAAGGATGCCTTAAATCCCATACATTCACCATCTACATATGGATAGATTAAACTGAAAAACATCGCACAGACATCGAAAGCTCTACGTTTTAAATCAATCTTCATTTTGCACAAAAGACTCCACTATTCATCCTAGCACAACATCCGTTTTTCAACCTGACCCACTTAGTTAATCAACATGCAAGCTCCTAAAGCTGACAGGATGCACTGTTTTTCCATTTCATGATTATACAGACTTTTATTGAAATTATGCATCTAAAGTAACAAACAGTTACTACGACTTCTATTATCCGCCATATTTTCTTTAATTCACTTGCAATTAAATATGTGATTTTGCACTTTATTTTCGGCTTTCTTTTTGACTTAGTAAAATCTTAGTAAAATCCAAATCAAATGTTAGCCATGCATATGTCATCTAAAACTTAATGCTTAGTAACATCCAGTATTATAAACTCTAAGGTATTCCTGTGAGTCAATTTGTATAAATTCCTGCCTATTAAATGTTATAAAACTCCTTCCTTTGATCAGTTGCCACTAACGTTACTATGGCTAATTTTGTGGCTACACTCATGTATCTAAGAGGTCTACTTCATTTGTAGCCATGGTTTTTAAGTAGTTTAAAATTTAACAGAAATAAAGCTGCCACACACATTTTGCTTATTAAAGTATCATGTGCCTTTTACAATAAATTCAGCTCATTCGTTTTGTAGAAGTATTGAATTTCTTGTCTAAGGCATTCTTGATTTTTTTCAGGAAAAAATCCCTCATTTCTAAACTTTTTTTTTTTGTTTAGGGGAGGAAGTGGGGATGGATCAGCAATGGTTCATTTTATTCTAGACAACAGAATTGCAATTACTTTAAGTCTTGCCTCACATTAGACTGACTCCTAGGAAAAAAATCCACCTCTAACTATAGCTCCTAAGTGGAATCCAGAACACAGGAATACGAATATTAGATCTACACAAAGATGTCATGAGTGGTTAAAATATAAATGCACATATTATATTCTTCTGACACTTTGAACTCGTACCCAAGTCTTCTCTTTTCATTGGTAAGCAGAGATGAGAGAAGTATTGGTTAAAACTAGTAAGGGCTATGAGAGCTAATCAAACTGTTAACTGTGTTTAAATGCACATAAAATTGGTGTCATGTAGACAAATACATAATATGAACTGCTTTATGTGTCAATATTGTAGCAGGAACATAACTGGAAACCTGCTTGTCTTCTTTGTCATTGCACTTTTTCCATCACTAAGGTGTCAACACTTCAGTGACCTCTTTGCTTCTCAAGCACGTGGCAAGTCAGTGTTCACAGGTCAGACAGTAAAATAAACAGTAAAAACAAAAAGACATTTGTTTACTACTTTGAACTTTATGATGAACTCATTTATTCCTCATTTCACATTTGATCAGCTACCATATGTGTGTGGGAAATAGCTCTAAAAACAGTATTTTAGCCCAAGCAATAAAAAAAAGCACAGCCAGTGCATTTGCCGAATAGAGATATGTGTAAGCTCTGAAAGGTGGATAATAAAAAGCCAATGCAGGCAATTTTCTAAAGAGCAGAAGCAAAGAATTGCAGCAAACAATGAAGATCATCAATATCATGTTGCGTCTTCCCCCTAGGAATTCGCTAGATACCTTTCCTCTACAGCAGATCAGCAGAATTGAAGACAGACCTCTCTAAGCAGCACTCTTAGCACTCTGTTGCTTACTCTTCCCATTGGCCAAGTGCTTCAAAATATATTCAGTGATTCCTACTTGGACAGCCAAAGAAATCAGGGACTTCCACAGATCTAAGCCAGTAGATATACAATAGGCTTTAGAGTGTTTAAAATGTAGCAACCAGCAGCTGAAATTTGTAATTGATGCAAGGTTTTTCAATGCTGTTGACATCGAGGGCCATCATCTTGCAGAGAAACCAAAATCTTTCACCACTGTTTCCCTGGCCAGCCACTTGAGGACTGAGTGCTTGCTTGAGTGCTCACTCACGTCACAGCCAAAGGTGCCCTGTGATGGACAGGTATGCAAAAAGTGGAGACCCTGAAGGCTTCCTCCAGTGCTTTCCTCCTGCTCCTTACAGACTTCTTTTGGGACAGTTCCTAAAACAACCCAACTGTTCTTCCCAGCATACATCTAAATATCTCAGTGCTTCCTTTCAGAATCACAGGAGCAAGAAATTTAAGTTTCATTACAGTTGACATTCTGATTGGGACACAGAAGTCAAAGTTGTAGGTATGACCTTGGTTTCTACAGCCTTGGTAAAGTTTTCTCTCATGAGCCTTCCCTGCTGCTTCAGGAGAAAGCAATCAAGCAGTAATTTGCATCTTAAAAGGGAACACCATGGTGCCAACTGCAGCACTGTCTCCCAGAAATACAAGCCTTTATTACAAAGATAGTTTAAAAGTAATCTGTAAAAAAGTACTAGTAAGCATGAGTCTACTGAACTGCAAAACTAAACACGGCCTCTTGCAAATGTATTTTTAACGGGGATATAAACACCATTCACATTTACGGTACCTCTGGCTCTCTTGAGGGAGTAATATACTGGTTCAGCATGTTCTGCAGCTGCAACCAACCTACTTCTCAGGACCCCAAAAAAAAAATCTTATTTTCACCAGCATTTTTCCTGTGTTAAGAAATATCCTGCAGGTGTAGATCTCTACCCTATAGGTTGTGACCAGAAATAGGATGTTATTGTTTTTTACTTAAATCTCATCCTACATCATGTGCATCAAAATGTCAGTAAGAGGAACAAAGGAGCATGTGGCGGCCTGTGTTTTAGAGTCCACCTGCCTGTTCCATCTTGTACATACTAAAATGATCCTAGATTTTTAGGAGATGCTCAGTTCCCACCCTGTGGCACTTAAGGTCTTTTGATAGGACAATAAGGTACTCAACCATCATTACAGAGAGAGGAAGATTCAAAAGCTCATCATGATTAAACATTTGTACTATTTTTACTGATATATGGGGACATCCTTCTGCCACTCAAGGCAAAACACAACAGGCTACATCACATGTGAGCGCAAACAACCTCAGACAAGAACACAGCAGCAAGTTAAAGCTGAATCATTTTAAATATCTACAACTACTGCCAAATAGGAAAGCCTGTGCGGTTTCTCTGGGCAAGGGAAGCAGGAGACACACTATAAAGGACACCAGTGACAGAGATTGCCACCAGCAAGCAGTGTCAGTCCCAATACCATGCTGCTGACTTTAGCCATCCACAGACATACACCAGAAGATGGGGGCAACGTGCTTTTGCACTACATACAACATATCCAATCCCCTCACTCATGAATCCTACTCCCATCCAAGTACATTTCCAAATTAGCATCTTCCAGTCACCGAATTAAATTTGCCACTGGTTCAAAACAACAGGTAAACCACCAAACTGCTGCAAAATCTGTGCTGCTGAGTGCATTAATCTACATATATCTTAGTATATCTTAATCTAAGTATTTCCAGAGGACCAATCCATCCTGCCATCATTAAAGCCATGTGCAAATGGAACAACTTCAGTGTGTTCTGTCCCTCCAGTTTCTTGGACTGTCACCACGCAAAGAATTAATGCTATAAATTTAAATCAAACTCAAGCAAAGTGGGAAAGAAGGTACCCAAGTATGTAATTACCCAAGTATCTAAGCATTTTATGCCTGGATGCACAGCTATGCAGAATATTACTATACATAAGGAATAAAATGTACATGCATAGCATATACAGTACATCTTCATGCATTTTCACCACTTTTACATTTCATATTGCCTAAATCTTCAATGCTTATAAGACAAGTATCACAACACCCTTTCTCAAAGGGAAGGGAAAAAAAAAAAACACCAACAAAAACAACAACAAAAAAACACTACAATCAGGAGTTCCAGAAAACATTATTTTAGTAGGTGAAAAACTGAATAAGAAATGAACAACTAGAATTCAACAGCCAGAGCAACACATACACTTGTGTTTCATGCATAAAGCTTATCCTTCTTGACTGCAGCTCTTGCAAGGCCCAAAATAAGCTTGCAATCACATAACACTTGTCACATAAGATCGCTGCACACAGCAGACCTCATAAAGAAAAATGAGCCCAAAGGCTACAGGATTATTTTCACGCTGGCGTATGTGTAGCTTGCAGAAGGCTGTGGATAGGAAAGGCAGAAACAATTCTGCACGCATGACCCCTTCAAACAATTTGCTCCTGCGATCAAACCCAAAACATATAATCAGTAAATAGAACTTACCAAAGGATTCAAAATCTTCCACATATGCATTTAATTTAGATTTTTTTTTCCATTGAGTATCATTAGGAATACACATCCTTCTTCTGTTAACATAGATAATATTTCATTACACTCAACACTATGGAAACATTATAAAACAAGACATCTTAGTTTTGAATAGCAGACCATCACAATTTAAGCTTTTATTACTGATGAGGCTTTTTAAGATAACAAGATCAGAGCCCCTTAGAGCCAGTGAGTACACGTTTCCATGGAGGAAGAGAAAAAAAAAATGTAACTTATTCCAGCTGTGAAGCAGCCCTAAAGGCCTGAAATCCCACAGCCAGATTCCACTTGAGAGGTTTTGCAAAAAAAAAAAAAAAAAATCAGGAGGTATTTTCAGACCATGATAAAAGGAAAACAAAACAAATACAATACGTAGGAAAAACACACACTAGTCACATTAAAAATAAATAAGTAAATAAATAAGTAAACAAATGCTTTCTGACATTGGTGCCTCCCACCCGAGTTGAGCAGAGCATCTCTACAGACCACCACGCTTCAGCCAAACAAGAAGTGAAATAGCCCAACAGTAAAAAGTACTCTGCACCGCAGGGAAACATTTCTGCTTGCCCAAGTTCAAAGAAAGCGTTTGTTTTCACATGGAGTTTTCATCTTATTTTTTCCCCCACTTCCCTCTCTTTCTTGATCCTGGTGGGAAAAGGTGAAGGAGCGGAGGAAGGCAGAGAAGAGCATGGGCCAAATGAAGAAATGCCACTGTCCCCAAGCCAGAAGAAAAGAGCGGTGGGGGGAGAGGGGCAACACAATTATAACAGATTTCCACTGAAAAAAATGACAGCCTTTTACAAGTTAGGGTTTAAAATAAATAAATAGTCTTAAAAAGCCATTCTTCTGAGCTGGCCTCAGGCAACCGGAGCTGCCCCGTGAGCTCTGTCAGGGCCGTGCGTCACTGGGGTCCTCGCCTGACCTGCCGAGCCACCTTTAGCTCCGCGCTGCAAACCAGGAGCGGGGAAGGAGCCGCTGCGGAGTCACACTGTTTACACAGCAGGCTTTAACACGGCCCGGCCCGGCCCAGGCACGGGCACTCAAGCCCCGAGAAAGCAAGTACAGGGAAATGCAAACCTGCCACTTCCACATCTGGAGAAATCGGGACAGAGGTGGGTTAAACGGTGCTCATTTGGTTTTCAGGGTGGGGAAGGGTTAAAGTATTATAATATTCATATTATAAATTATTATTTTTTGCTTCTATTCTTTTCAGTGAGGGGTTGTCAAACTAGGGTGCCACAGTAATGGAGTTTAAAATATGGTGATTTTAAGCCTTATGTATAACAAAAACAAGCTTTCAGGTACAGAATCGGAATTTCTTTAGCCCTACCAAAGTTTAGCCCAAATTGTCAGTCTGTCCAAGGCCAAATTGTTTTCCTTGAGAGTATAAAATATCTTAATTGCCCAGTTAATCAGTGCTCTACACCACAGTACTCCTCACCAACATCGTTCTTTTAAAAACACTGGCTTTAAAGAAATACTCCCAAGACACTACTGCCCAAAACACCTAAATAATAAAAGCAAGCAGTGAGTTATGGATTAGCATTGATCAAAGAAACAAATGTTTTGCATCAGCATCTTCATTTCAACTGTGCAAGAGAGAGCAAACCACTGTACAAGAGGGTGTCTGAGATAACTGGAGTTTTGATAACCCCGTTCAGTGTATTTGAGTTCCTAGAAACAATCTGCATCCCTGAGAACTATCTATGCACATGCTGTTTCTGAGTCATTTTCTGGCAGTCACTAAGTCTACTCCTGTGGAAAAGTGTTATTTTTGTCCTCTGCATGACCATCTTGCAACATCTTGTCTTGAGAAAGAGTCTTTTTTCCCCCACCCTTCTGATTTTTAAGTAGAAGATGAAAAGACCAAAGATGACGGTGAGGGTGACAGAGCCCTGGAACAGGCTGCCCAGAGAGGTTGTGGAGTCTCCTTCTCTGGCGATCTTCAAGACCCGCTTGGATGCAGTCCTGTGCCAGGTGCTCTAGGTGGCCCTGCGTGTGCAGGGGGTTGGCCTAGATGACCTCTAGAGGTCCCTTCCAACCTTAGGCATTCTGTGATTCTATGATGCTATGATGAATATCTAAGGGGAGTAAAGAAGCACTTAGTAGCTTCTTGAATCTCCCATTAGAAAAACACTGCTGCTTGATCTCAAAGAAATGGAATTAAATAATAACTGTCCAAATTCCTATACCCACACATTGCACATAACTTGTTCTTTGAACAGCATGGGAAATGCTACAAAAGCCTAGAAATTCATAGCAGAAAAGAGCAGCTAGGTTTTTTGTTTGTTTGTTTGTCTGTCTGGGGGGGTGGGGAGGAGGACAAGTTGCTTAAAGTATTCATAGCAGTTTTCACAACAAATTAAACTTATTTAAGGCAACAAATGTTGCTGCTGATGATATCTGGGAAAGAAACAAGGTATCTAGCATAAACTTAAAGACCACAAAAATAAGGTTCAAAAGGTAGAAGGATGAATAAATCTTAAGAAGCAGCATAGGTGAGCTTGACTTCAAAACGTGTTATTCCTCAAGTTACTGCAGTCACTTCACTACTTTCCCACATTTCAATTGCATTGCACCAAATAAGAAGCAGGAGGCTGCATACAATTTAGGGGAGGGCGAAGAAATGAGAAAGCTTCACCTCTGTCCCTAACATTCACCACTACCAATAAAACCTGTTTTTCTCTAAAATTTCATGCATCTGTCTTTTGGTGGCTGAAAGCTTAAAAAAAAGAAAAAAGAAAAAAAAAATTAAACCTGACATTTAATATGACAGAAGGAGCTGTAGAGCACATTTCACAGGAAAGGAACTCACCCCTGCTAAGCCAACAGTGCTCATCACTAACCAAAAAACCCTCAGGTCATCAGGGAGGGAGGCGAGGGAAGAGGTCCTCAACCAAAAACCAATAGTTGAATGTTATAGTTACATCAGTAGAAGCAGAAGTTGGCTTCCCAACCTCTTGTTACTGTCTTCTGCAGTACCTTCTCCCATTTCAGCTCTTCAAAAGGACAGCAAAGGACTTCTTGTCACCAAAGGACAAATCCATGCCACCAGGGCGCTGTCACTCACAACGGACCAATTCTTCAGCCACTAAGGTTTAGCAAGGGCTGACCAATTTTGCCAGTCTCCATGGTGCCCTCTGCTCTATCACGAAGCGACAAGAGAATGACAAGTATGACACAAAAAAAAAAGGGGGAGGGAGGCCAAAAAAAAAATGGCAGTGCCAAACCAGAACTTCTACGTGTGAACTTCTTAACTTGAAGCCTTATAGAATCAAACATTTCCCTTGATCTACTTACATGGCTATTTATTCTTTCCTATTCCTAGGCAACACAGCTGAAGCCCAGATCTGCATCTCTTATCATGCAGAAGAGTCAATCTCACCTCCCTCAGGTTTTTTTCATTGCAAAGGATGTCCATCAGGTTCAGATACTTCAGAGGAATTTGGCACTTACCTGTCCCAGACTCAAGGGAAGACCTAGAGCACCTAAAAACCTGAGCTCCATGCCCTAAGTAAGCTCATGTCCAAAGGAAAACATACAAAGCATTTCTTTTTCCTCAGGAAATTTTTGGTAGCTTGACTCCAGAAACACGCTTTTTATAGCAAATAAAGGCCATCAGGAATCTTCACATTACCCCCAAGATTACCAAATGAGGTCCTTTAAATAATTGTTAGTACACATTTTCCATGTGAGCTAGCAACTCTTTGGATTAGCCAAAACCATTATTCTTCATGTAGATGAGCTATTTTCTCCCACCAGAGCTGCTCTTAGATATCGCAACTCCTTTATTCTACATTTCAGCTTTGAAAAATCAAATACTGCATTTATAAAGTGTTCTTGAAATACATCATTTCTACCAAGCAGAATAAGATTTTACTAGTATTTACCCTAAAATAAACATTCCAAATAAATTTCAATTCCAGTCAGAAGACTATTCATAGTTACTGTGATTAAGTGTAATTTCTACAAATACAGAGGCAATTCACAACATCTGTGATATAAAACACTTCTTTGTATGCAAGGTTTTGAGTACAAGTCTATTAGAAACATGAGGTCAACTTCATGAAATTAAGTTAACTGAGGTAACTGAACGAGGTGTTACCTCTGAACAGCTGATTAAAAGTTAACCACCCATAAGGCAAAGCCTTATTTCCACCCATACCCGAGGACAAGAGGATCCGAGGATAGATAGGTGCTAATACCTTGGGGAGCAATTTGAATGCCACTAGTGTCCTGCAGTTGAGGAAACTGGGCTATAAACTGCACTGTCCCAGCCCTGAGAACCTCTGCTGCATCACTGCCTTAAGAAACCACACAAACATTTCCTTCATGTAGGAAATTACAGGAGTACCAGCAATATAATGCCTCCATCTTCATAAAACATCTGCCTTGATATAGTCAGAGAAGTGACACAAAATCATAAGGGTTAAGTCTAACCTCCCTCCAAAAAAAAGTATTGTGGAATGCATACCAGCGTCCCAAGAGTCAAATAAACAACACTTTCCAACTACAGCTAATAGTTAGAATTAATTTTCAGTCTCAAGAAAGTTACCAGCATCAAGCAACTGGTAGGTAACTTAAAAATTGCTCCACATCATCACCAAAACATTCAGCTGCACATCTCAGAGTGGGTCATCTGCTATTCAAACAAAATAATTTAGAGCTATTAGCCAGTATGAAAAAAAAAAAAGAATTTTAGCCACCATGGGAGAGAAGCAAGATAAAGCAGAAGAGCACTGCAGCAAGAGAGGCTTCAGGAAAGATGCTGCCTGCAGGCAACACATGAAGGAGAATAAATTCCTTCCTCTGGAAGATACACGAGGCACGCATGACAGCCTCAGCTGCTGATACCCTCAGGGTGCTGATGGATGTTGGCATCACCCCACTGACACTGTATAGCAGTGACTGCATTTTCTTAAGTTTACACTTGCACTTGAGTGCAAGAGCAGTGGGGAACTAGGATTCTGGTTCTTCTTTGCAACAGTGCTTGATGTTACAGAAGAAAAAGACTTCTTTTTGGTCTTCCTGTAAAAAAACACCTCCCAAAATCTCCACGAGCCCATATCTGGTTTCATGCAGAATTCTCCATACCAAAGGAACAGGATGATGTTTTCTCCAGGCCTGATGGTAGCCTGTGCAGGCAGGTAATCATTCATTTGTCCATCTGTATAAACAGTGGACTAACAAAAAGTCACTTAACTCTAGGACATACTAGTCCCTTAATAAAACACTCTTCTGTGCCTTAACTGCAGCTTCTCTCATTACAGTACAGAAAGAGGAACAGGCAAGGATTACTAAGGTTGTTTGAAGAAAACCTTCTTTGGCTGAAGTTTCTTGACTTCTTTTAGAAGCACTGGTACTTTTGGGGTTGAGTTACAAACTGCCTGTGAGATCAGAGACCCCCCCAGGGTAACCACTATCTCATGTATATACATCCCTAGCAAAGAGTCTCTTATACCACAGTAGACTTCAAATCTAAATTGACTAGAGCAAGGGATGGCAAAGAAATGACATATTAATTCCACTTATAATCAGACAGATATGCTAACATAAATTGTACAAAGAGGAGGAGACAAGAGGAGTTGCCAAATCTAAGGCCCAACTAAAGCTTAGCCCTGATGCTGTGCAAGGATGCGCAATTAAGACCACTACGATGCAGTACCCAGGCGCTACTCCATCTCTGACTGCAATTTCTTGACCCATTCCCACATCAAGAACAATTTCCTTTCCATTCACAACAAATCTCAATCCTACGCAGGTAAACGACTGAGTTCTGCACTCATCTGCCTCCCACAAAGCCTCAGTAAACAACACGCTCCAAAAAGACCACTTTTGCAGTATTTTCACTACGACTTTGCCCACATAGCAAAATGCCATGGCTCAACAACTGCGCAACATCTGTGTTGCTATCAACAGTGTGTGCTGTATCCAGGAGGAAGAGGGCTAGGGATGCAGGAGTGGGACTCACTGCAGGTTTTTTTTTTCCCTCCTTTCGCCATCTTAGCATATGTACTTGATGATGAAAGTCATCGATTTGACAAAAGTCATGGAAATACGATTTGAAGTGCAGTCATTGGATCAGTCCAAATCTATCATTCTCTTCAAATGCACATTCTCATTCGAGGCTAGAAGGGAACTCAAGGTCATTCTCCTTGAAAGCGTTATCCTGGCTTGTATATCAATCACTACATTATCTACAGTTTCATTTACATCATTTTTCAAGGGGGAGAACTTTTTAATCAAGTCTCTCCTTCAAACACAAGTTATTTCGGTTCTATTGAGTTATACTCCAAAAGACCACAGATAATACTATCCAGATTTGTTTCTAGTCAATCTTCAAATTATTAATCTTACTCCCTGTAGATAAATGGTGTGCTTGTGGCTTGCTATCCATATTAAGAGATAAGGCTTATTATGACAAGGCATTCAAAGTCTCTATGAAGGCTCTGGGAAAGAAATGGGAAAATTCTCTAGGAGGCAGCAGAAACTAGAGCATCCCCTTTTGCAGTATTTTGCAGGGTATTTTTCCTGGTTATTCAGTTTTGCTTTCTTTTTTCACCTAAAAAGGCCTTTGAGGGCTTTCCCATGCTTTTTATTATTGCCAGACAATTGAAACAGGAACTTCATTACAGAGACCTGGGAAAATCTTTTCTAATAGAAAAAAATAAAATAATTGAACATAAGGTAGAGTTGAGGACCATAAGGGTTCTAAATGAAGTGTCTTTTTCAATTAGCAGAAGACATCAAGATGAATGGGGAATAATTTAAGAGCTATATTCAATCCCTTGTTCTGCCACATATCATCTATGTTATTCTGGTCCAGTCGCTTATTCCCATTTCTCTGGCAATGTATACTACCTGATAATTTTTTCTCATATCACTGTTATGAGCTGAAAATTTTAAGACTTCAGAAGTTGTGATTTATAAAGTATAGAGGAAAGTTACTCTTTTTCTCTCCTTTAATCAACTACTCAAAAAACAGTGCTCTATCCAAACAGCTGCAAGAGTCAAAATTAGAAGCAACTTAGCAAAATAGGCTCTAGCATGCATCATCTCCTCCACCACCAAGTACAGCACGTCAGACAAACGCACCAAGTTTGCACAGTCTCATGTTCTTCAGGGGAGGCTGTATCAGAAAAAGGCTGGCAAAACATATCAAAAAAGCAGCTACGCATCCCGACATGTCATCCCGACATGCAAAAGCCCAAGCCATCACGTGTCTCTTTCTTTCAGCTTTATTACATTTTACAATTAAATATCAGAACAAATCCTCCATTCCCCTTCCCCACCCCACTAAACATTTTTAGATGCAGTTTTATACATCAGGTCAAAAAGCAGTCCAGAAGCATTTAACCAAAGAAAAGAAAAACAACTAAAGCCAGAAAAACAATGTCAACTCAAGTAAGGGAGGGAAAAAATGGTTATTTAAAAATGACCCTTTTCAGAGGGACAGAGGGAGAAAAATGTATGTCTGATTTTCTTTGGATATAGTTGGGCAGGAAATCATTGAGGTAGGTTAAAATACCTTTCTTGTACAAGCTTTACAAAGAATTTCCTCTGATTACTAGAATAATATTTGTTTTCATGTCATTCTTGATAAATCAGTCATGGATGCTTTATTTCCTCTCTCTCCTCTCTTTATTTCCATGTATTAATAGATCTGCATGCACCCACACAGCAATTTAAAAAAAAACAAAAAACTATATATAAACTCTTCCATTTTACAGTCAGACTCCATACGCAACATAGTCCTGGGTCCGTGCACCCCTGGCACGACTCTGCTGTTCCTGTTGTGTGCCCAGAGTCCCCAGGACACCCTGGGCAGCACCGAGCAGAGTCCCTTTTATGGAGGGCAACCACAAGCGCCAAAGTGGGAATCCAACAAATAGCTCTGTAACCACAGTCAGCCCGCAAGTGGAAGTGCCAGAACAAGAGGATCATCACAAGCTACAGAAATGCCACCTGTCTGGGTTTTTTATCTTCCTCTTCCCCAGCCCACGAGGAGGAAGGACAGAGACCCGAGGGAACAGAGCTTCTCAGATTTGCAGTCCCCAAAGCTGTCTGCAAGTGGTTTTAGCCAGGTGCTTTAAGCCACCAAAGGGGTCAGCACAACTCTCCACATGGCATTCTCCAGGTTTTCCACCACTGAATTTTGGGGTTGTGGAGGAAGGTAGTGGTTATAGTTAAAGTTAATACACCATACTTTTCTTTCATTTGGTTATAAAAAAAATAATTCTTGTCACAGCTTATATTTCCCAAGGTGGCACCTCCTCACCTAAAAATGCAGCCCTGAGCTAGTTCTCAGGTCCAATCTCAACCTGCTTTCCACACTCAAGTCCATTCATGCTTGCTATGCACTATACCAGCATAAATCCACTGAGTTTAATTAACTGACCAAGCTGAGAAACTTTCTGATTTGAGATTTTTCTTAAAATTTCTCACAATGGCTGCCCTATTTCCATGCTAAGCAGCTGCACTAGCTAGAAAGTCATTTGTTTTCTTTAACAGGATTTAACACAAGTTGAAAAGAGGACTTTTCATTACAGAACATGCTAACCAGTTACTCAGTTCTTAACAAAGCAGATAGATAGATACTGCTTTGAAAACAGGACACTCTTCCCAGAAAGTTGCTTGAAGGTATCCAGCCTATTCCTAATGGCAGTCAAGGCACTCAAGGGTCTCCTCTGGGAAAGATTATCTGCTGTAGTTGATTAGGCAATTTTACAGTTGGCGTGCTGAGATTTTTAATAGCCATTTAAGAAGCAATCCAGTTAGTGCAGACTTAAGTGACTTCAAAAACAAAAAGCAAAAAAACAAAAACAAAAACAAAACAAAACAACAATAAAAAACAAACAAAACAAGCAAAAAAGAAAAATGAAAAAAGAAAACCACCACTGACTGGTGAGTATGTTTAAAAAAAAAAGAAAACAGAACTGCTGGCTTGGGGTGCAATGCACAGGACATGTTGTTCTTCATATGAACATATCTCTTCTTCATGCGAGAGCTTTCTCCGAACTCTGACACTGCTAACTCACGTGAGCAACGATTGAGCGATCCGGCCCTTCGGTGCCCTGTCATGTCCTTCAAACTACTGTCTCTTATCTGGCTGCTAAGAAACCGCCCTGCACACAAATCCTAACAACTTCTGGCCACTTCAGCTTAATTACACCATGCAGCACTCTTTGGCAGCCTTAAAAGACACAAAGCTAACAAGTAGTCTGGATAAATCAACTCGTAGCTCAGGCAAGAGGAAAAACAATTAGGAGACTACCTGCGACTCAAATCCATTCATAGAGGGAAGGAGGAGCTGGGCAGCACATGAAGGATCCAGAGGAAACTGAGCACAGGGCGCATACAAGCGGCTTCGCCTCCAATGTGAGCAAAGGGAGATTAAGCAGCACGTTGCCCTCCAGTCCAGTTTTTATCAAAACACCCCTGTACATCATTTGGGACTAGCTGAATTAGTCCAGGCTAAATCACGTAGCTGGAAGAAGGAGGGTTAGGTGAGACAGAAGAAATCATGAAGTTGATTCTTCACCGTGTTCAATTTAGTTTGGTGATTCCCTTACATAAGAAAAACACAGGATTCATCTGTCAACAAATTCAGTCTTGTGAGGTGCCAGAAGCCCTTATTGCAGATTTTGGCAGAAGGTGAAGACATTAGACACTTCATAATGTCAGACCAGAAGTCTGTAGGGTGTTCAAAAGGAAAGGAGAACAGTACAAATGGCTAGTGATATTAGCAGAGAGGTCACCAATTTAAAGTTTGATATTCAAACATCAAAGCGATAGCACATTTTTATATCCGCAGCTCTGTTTGGAAGCATCTGGCAAGGCAATTTCATAAAACCTTCCTCGTAAGGAAATGAGTTCTCTTGCATCCAATGTGACATACAAACGCAAGAACAGCTGTAGAGGATGGGTGGTGACAGCAGTCTCCAAATCCTACCAGGAGTTAATAAAAGACCTATGCCACCTTAGAGACCGAAAGAGCACAGCAAGTGCTATCATCACAGGTATTTCATTTATAAAAGATTTTTGCCTGCATACACTACACGTTTTAGCAAAAACAGGTATGCAGAAACCTTACTGCAGCACAGAACCGCAGTTGCACAGATAAGTACCTGTATTACATCTTCCCCACCTCCAACATAATAACTTCTTTCCAGCTCCATACACTACAGTTGAAAAACTACTCCCCTTCCTTGCAAATGGCTTTGAAGATGAGCACCATATAACTTCTAGGGACACTTAGTGGCAGTGAAAGATCTCACAGCAAGGCTCCTGTTAAATCTTTGCTGAGAGGTGACATAAAACATATGCTTCATATTGTGTTTGAAATAATAATCTGATTTGGGCATCACCAAAGTGAGAATTAGTTTTATTCTACTGTGAGAAAGTTTAAGAAAAGTGGAAGTCTTCAGTAATCTTAAAAAAAAAAACATTCAAGATTAGGCCAGACAAAAGAGCCAGTTCCCACAAAGAGGCATGATGGAGCTGTGCCAAATGCTTCTAAGAACAGAGCATTTTTTGGTTGTTTATTTGAAGCCAAATTTCTTATGCCTTCATTCTCTCTTTTATGGGTATTAATAAAATTTCCACATAAATCTGTCTCTACTTAGTCATCCCCACCACTGTCAGGCTTCACAGCCCTTCACGAGGAAGGGCTGCCAACAGCGGTGGCTGCGATGCCCCACGAGCCACGCTAGCGCGCCAGGCACCCCCGGAGCCACCAGCCGAGGGGGGAAAGGCCACTGTCGCACACAGGAAGCAGAAGATTAAATTTCGCATAGTTAAATTGAAAAGACTGCAAGAAGCGAGACAGAGATGAAATTAGGATGGCGACCAACAACCTGTGTTTTTTATTTTTTTTTATTGGTGGTAACGACTGAAAAGCAAGCAAGTCTCTTCCCCAGTTAATATACATTCTTAAGACAGATTTCACATCACAATTAGAATTTTCGCCTGTGCTCATCTGAAATTTGGTGTTCTTCTCTGCTTAGTCACAAATCCTCGCGCCCCGTATTGCAGCCGTATCTGTCACTGAAGTATGGAAATTTCCTCCAAAGCATCAAGGACTCGTTGCACTCAAGCAGCCAGGTTACCTGGCAGACAGGTAGCTCTTGTCCCTTAGAGTCTGACTGAGCGCTGCCTTAGATTCAAACTCAGCATGGACAGATCTCTTTCCGATTCAAAAATAGTGGAGAAAAAAAAAAAATGTCCTTCATCAAAACAACAACAAAACAGAGAACAGAAGCTACATAATCTGGCTGAAGGGAAGGAAAGTAAAAAGGGTACAAACCAAATGAAACGAAAATCAGAATGAAGGAGAGAGAGAGGTAACGTGAAATAGCCTGGCAGGGACACTAGTTGTACGAAGCATGCTAACTATGGATGAAATCAAGATTTATGACAGGTTCATATGAAAGAAGGGAGTTTCGTCTCTGTCACTGGTTGCTTTCCTCTATAAGCATCGTTACTTTTGGTTAATATTTTTTTCATGCAGCAATACTCCATTCTTGACATACTCCTCTCGGTTAATTCTCTGGGGCTTTTTCTTTACCCAGCACTCCCTCTATATTGGGTCTGGGACAGGAAAATACCCTTGAAAAACTTTGATCAACTACTTAGAAGACAAGTTGAGGAAATAAGTTTGTATTATCAGGCCAAAGGGAAGTGTTTCTGGGTATCACTCAGAGAGGCTGAAACAAATCTAACCCCCTTTTCTTGCATGTGGAAGCAGGACGGTACAAAGCCCATCCTTAACCTTTTTGGCATGACTTTAACAAGATAGGAAAGAGCTTTTGAATTTCCTGGGCTAAATTAGGAGGAATAGGAGTTGACTTGAGCATCAGCTCATAATGCAGTTACTCCTTGGTCAAAAAGGAA
>JAUBNY010000748.1:1678922-1689415 GCA_032275445.1 Crypturellus soui
CCTGGGCTAAATTAGGAGGAATAGGAGTTGACTTGAGCATCAGCTCATAATGCAGTTACTCCTTGGTCAAAAAGGAACATTTAGCCATTCACTGCAACCTTAGACGAGTGGCACTGCCTAAGTGAGCTGTTAAGTCAAAGCACCCGGGTATCAATATGATGATATTTATTTAAGTTTGCTTTTTATTTAATAAGCACTTGAACCCCACCACACATACATTTATGAAGAAATATATATAAAATTTCATTAAAAACATCTGAGCTCGCAAATAGAAGAATTCAAAATATGATACATGATATAATTATGTTTAAGAACACTGATTTACTGTTTTAGATAGCAATCCATTAAGTTAAATGATCACAGGAAAAAGAGGAAAGCAACAGGGCAGTCAAGTTCCTTGTTAAACTCCTCATCTCTTCAAACTGCTATTATGAATATGATGAACTGGTCATTACTTTTATCTTGGTTCTAGAAATATTAACCAAATAAAAGACTCAAGAATGTTTAGGCCATGCTCTCTGAAGTAAAAGGAACAAATATAAAGGAAATTGTCTTATCACAGTTCCCACTAGCTAAAGATTTGGGTTGTTTTATAAGTACATTAAGTAATTCTTTTAAATACGCTGAATTCAGTTCAAAGACTTTTTTTTTCTTCATCATGTCTCTAACTCAGCTAAGAACAGACAATATAACAATATACAGAGAAAACCAGAACATGAAATAAGTATGTATTTTCCAAGTCACACATTCCCTTCCATTAAGGAGCCATACTAATTAATGGACAAGAATTTTATCACTTTTGATCATAGATTTACAGCAGTTCTCCAAAAACTAACAAAATCTGAAGATTTAAACAAGAAAGTGTTTCCAGATACAAAGACAGGTTTTAAAATTCCAGGTTTACACAAAAGTCCGCACTAGTGCCAGATCATAGCCCCAGTTCAGGAAGTCTTAAGGTAACAGATCATCTCCACTGTCCATCTATAATATAAAATCAAGAGAAAATTCTAACTCCATGGAGTCTGACAGTTAAAATACAGAAATAAAATAATGTTTACTCTTTTCCTTTCAGTAAGTGCTATTTACAAGTACATACCATCCATCAACCATGAATAAACATCCTACAATTTAGGACTAGATTTATATTTCACAAAGTAGAAGGAAGAGATGTAAAAAATGGATAGATCTAACAGGAAGGAGCTAAATAATCTTTGTTGTTTACTAATAAAATATTCAGGAGTTATTCAAGAATTTTTTTTTGATTAAATTGAATATAGGTCGATCCATCAAATTCATTGCAATGTTACAACATGCCACAGTATCACACTGCTTGACAGGAACATAGCAAGTTTGAGAGGAATTAATATTTTGCACTCTACACCACAGAAGTCAGTGTTCAATATCAGCACGGCACAGACAATACTTCTGTTTGCCCCTAAACAATTCCTCTGCTTGTACACAGCCAAGGCTACCTGATAGAAGAGTTATCAAATCATAAACACCTACTTCTGTACCAGCCTGCTGATGAGCAGTACTAACCTGTTTGCTTCTACACAGGTGAGAAGAAATTAAAATATCCAGCAACTCTGAGCAAAAATCTTTCACTGGAAAGGGTAGAGTTCAGTTCCCCTTCTCCATCCTTTTGGATTTCCAGATCCATGCTTGAGTCCTCTGCACAATTTGATTCCCCACAGCCACAAAGGAGGCATAGCATTAAGTCATTTAATAGAATATGCTTATGCATTGGTAGTTTCATATAATCAATAGACATGTAGGACTGCATTTAAGGATGGTGCTTACCTATGAATTAAGCTTGTCTTAGAAAAAAAGTACCATATGAATTACATTGCAATATTTCATCTCATACAGGACTTAAAACTACCAGAAATGCAGGGAATTTGACAAAATTTACCTTGGTAGCATTTCTGCAATCAGTTTTCAGAAGCATCTTAAAAATGAATGCTAACAAGTCTTAATCAAAATGTCTGAAGCTCATCATTTATGTCTGCAAAAATGTCAGTCTCCTGTTTATTGCAGCTGGTCTCCTCACACTCCTAACTATGCAAAACTCGGTGCTGGAAAAGCCCCCAAAGCTCTCCTGATTCACACTGGTGTGATTTGCATTTTACGCCCACAAGAACAACTGTGGTTCAAGCTGGGACGGGAACTGATCTGCTCCTCACATCCAACTATCTCTGAGCTCCATTGTACACCTAAAATTAGCAGAAAGTCACTTAGATACCCAAAATACTGTGCAAAGCACAAAGCACAAAGCCCTGCATCCCCAAAACTAAATTATACCACTGAGTGATAGTTTTCATACTGGAATGGATGTGCTTTAAAGACATAGGTATGGATTTGTTGACCAAAATCTTTACTTGAGTATTTTACAAACAAAAGAGGAAAACTGCAGCAAAATTGCAGTGGCTACAGGGTCTGACATGAGAAACAAGAGCGTACGTAAGCCTCAGAAAATAATATTGACTATCTAGAGTCATATATAATCCAAAGAGCTGAGATGATCGCACTTTCAGTTTCAAACTAAGAATCCCATCCCTCTCAATTACCTTTGCAATTGCTGCTGGGAGACACCAGGAGAAAACAAAAACCAACCAAACAAAACTGAAAACCACCAAAACTCAAAAAACATGACCTCCAAATTTCTAATTGAATACACACACATACAAAGATAGGATACAAGGTCTCAGATAAATACACAAAAAGAAATGCAGCCAATATTATTTCTGAGCTACAGCTGTTAAAATAAGGGAGCTCAGCTAGCTGTTCGGACAAGCTATCTGCAGATTTGTGCACAGGAACACACCCTTCTCCTGCACTGATGATGCAACTGGAAAGATCCTGCTATCCTGGGAGATACTGGGCAGCCTCAATCTCCGTGCAAGTAAGTGGAGGCAGGGAGGAGAAAATCAGCAACTACTACAAAAAGAAAAGAAGGAATTAGCATTTTTTGACAAACGCTGGTTTGCACAAACTACATTTTAAGCTATTACTGAACGACCACAATGAAATATTTAAAGGTATTCGTTGCCTCACGAGACAAGATGCCTAGCAAGATCTCAGCACAAGTATTCCTGTAGCAACCCCACTTGCAGACCTAGATGAAATTTCAGGATAAATTTTAAAAAAATCTTACAGGTCATCTTGCAATTACAAAGACCTCACATTCACAGTTTAAGGTAAAATAGGGGTATGCACTTGTGTCAAGAATCAACATTTATATGTAACAGATATAATAAGACATATTGATTTTAAAATTCATACCACAGCATGAACGTTAAGTATAAAACAAAGCCAAAGGCGGGTAGCCAACAAAAAAGAGTATGCAGGTGAGTCATTTTAATCCTGTGCATGTCCCTGAGGTGCCTGGGACATTCGGCAAAGAGGCCACAGCTATGGCCAGAACTACTGGAAGTTTGATTTTTTTTCTGCCTTGCAGCGGTTAAGAAGTTGAGAGACAGAGGGGATAGAAAGAATTACCTTTAGCAATATTGATGACCATAAAGATCTTTTCTTTAATGCTTTTCAATACTTAAGTGCGGCAAAAAATTGGAACCTCGACCACAGTGAGCTGCAGCGCGGGCACGCAGCACTAGGGAAGCCTCAGGGAAAACTGAAGCACACGTGAACCGAGAAACCAGCAAGAGGGCGATTTTCTTCTTAACTAGTGCCAGATTGAGAAATAATGTCAGGTTTTCCAATTCTCTACCTGCTTATAAGGAAAAGAGTAGACTTGATTAAGACACAAATGTCTAATGCTTTCAGAAATAACTTCATTCACTCCCTGTGGCAAAACACCCCATGCTCAGTGTGTACTTCCATTGCACATGCACCCTCGGACACGTTCTTGGTGTCTTAAAATTAAAGATTTCTTTGCCAAATTCACTCTTATTCTCCCCATTTCAGGAATATACTGTTCCACAGTCCCCAGCCAGATTTGCTGTTACTCATCTTCCCAGACTCTCCTTAGGCCTGACCTCCGATCGTGTCATTCTCCTCTCCTTGCGGACCCCAACCACTCATTTTGGCTAACCAAAACTCAGTCTAGTGCTCCAAAGCAGGGATCTAATCCCACCATCACACGTCACGCACACATCCGTGCTGACCAGCTGAGTCGACCCAACTGACGCAAAGCATTTTCTTCATCAGCTTCAAAAACTCCTGATGTCATTTCAGAAGGGCCTGGCTCCTGCTATGAGCATCTTTTCTCCACTCCGTATTTTACCTTTACTCAGCAAGGGCATCCTCGTCTTTTTTTTCTCAGGATCCTTGACTGATCTGAGGGCAATTTCTCCTTTTTACCACACCTGCCTATTACCCTCGTGGCTCGCAGTGGCCTTTCGAAGGCCGAGAAAGCAGCACCGCTCTTCTTCCAGTCACTGTTTTGTCAGCACATCCAAAGAGCGCTGCCCGGCTAGAGAAGCGTGGTTTTATTTCACAGCATTTTTATTGAAAATTAGGAAAATATATTTAGAAAAAAAAAAAAAGAAACAGTTAAGTACCACGGACAGATTTTGTGTATTATGTTTTTATTAACCGGCCTGGCGCGCTGGCTGGGGCGGCGCGCGGCGGCAGAGCAGGGTCTCTCGTGCCCTCTAGGGGTCCAGCCCTGCAAGCGCCAGCTGAGCGAGCCCCACTCGGGACAACCGCGACCCGGGAAGGACGGGGAAGGAGGAGGAAGGACGAGGAAGGGCCCAAGCGGCAAGGTGCGAGCACGGCTGAGGGCAATCCCGAGTCCCCCCCTTGCAATCTCGCGTAAATCGCCAGGGGCAGCTCCGCAGAGGAAACATCGAAATCGCCCCCAAATGAATGCAAACTCGGAAACCTACACCCCTCTCTCCCTCTCTTCTTTTCCCTCTTTCATGACGCTGATCCAAAGAGCTCCTTATCTACCGCCGTACTTGGAACGGTGATTAAAGGAACCAAACAAACGAGAACTCTCCCCGCCGCCCCAAACCGCACGGTGCAAGCTGGAGGCACTTCTTTCTTTCTGAGTGACGCTCTGACCAACACGGAACAGACTTCGAGGAAAGGGTTTAGTCACCTATCAATAAACGTTTTCAAATTCAAACAGAGAAGGGGAAAAAAAAGAAAAGAAAAAGGAACACCCACAAAAACACAGTTTCCACTTTCTTATCTGAATCTTAACATCTACGTCCTTGTCTGTCAACCAGCACGTATCTCCAGCTAGCTTAGTAAGGTAATTCTTAACAATTAGCTCAAAGCTTCAATTTCAGCAGTGTTCTTATTAATTCCTTAACCATTCGGGGCGCAGGCAGCTTACACTCGTCTCAAGTCCCGCATTCGACAGACATCAGAGCTCAGCAGCCTTTCCAGGTCGAGGGCGGAATTTGTTGTTTTGATTTTAAAAGGAGGAAAAAAAAAAAGACCAAGTGATATTTCTTCAGCTTCCACAACACAGCTATACCTCAGTCCCTCACAAAAGGGAAAAAAAAAAAAAAAACCCTTGGAACACAAGCACGGGAACAACAGATCAGAATCAGGATAAATTCATACAAATGTCGCAGTTAACGTCCAAAACATCATGTGTCACTGTTTTTCCCCTCCACCCCCCAACAAGCTTCTCAAAACACATTTCACACACAGGGTCACTGTTCTGGCTGTTTATTTAATTAACATGACAACCCAGCATACACAGGATTTCTTTCAGTGCCATGGCTTCGCATTTTCACACTTCATACTCCGCGCAGAAAGAGCAGAAAGTCACTACTGTATTTTGCTCTTTTTGCCAATACGCCATAATATTAATTTCTTGATTTAACCGATTGACAAAAATAGACTCTACACCAATAATGACAGTTTCCTTGGGAGCATCTAAATTTTTGTGAGGATGAAAGAAAAAAAAAGGGACTTGGTAGACTCAGTCTTTGTAAACGAAGCCATGCAGAAATATATATTATATAATGTCTGGAATCCCTATATAATTTTTCTGGAGCCTTACAGAGGTATTTTACACATTGGTGTTTCAGCAAGTCACCAGATGACATAACTCCTTGGTATTGCTCCATTTCTAGCCACCAGGATGGTAATTTAGCTAGCAAATCTTCTCAGAGTAATTACAGTTCAATAATCCTTATTAGCATAATTAGGCATATGGTCTAACACCACACGTCTAGCAGCAGACTACACATGAAGCAGTTCAACATCTGAATTTATTTGCCTTAAGGTTTATTTGCCTTAAGGTTAATGCCATTTATCTCCCCCTCCTCTCCAAAATTTAAAATCTCTATGTTGCACTCAGACCTCTCACATTTTCTGGGCATAGGACAAGATACTTAACATTAAAAATTGGTTATAGGATAAAGGTGCATTCTTCCTTCCTTTTAAATACAGCGTGCTGAAGAGCCAGAACACAAACACACATGCAAAACCCAATGCCTTCCTGGCAGTTGCAAGGCTCTTGCTATCAAACAGCAAGAAGAACAGATGAAGTCCTAATTTTCCCTTAAAAAGACAACTGCAACATTTATTTTTTTAATCTACCTAACCTAAATTGACTTTTGAAAAGGAGGAAAGAGATGCCAGCACGAAACAGCCACTGAGCCTCAAGCCAATGAAACCAAACTGGGATGGACTCCGCGAGGTGCCTCCCCACAGAGAGGACTGGCTTTCCTCTTCTCCATATGCCCGGAGGCAGGCAAAGGGAAAGAAAAGATGAAATTAGGTAGGAAACCTCTCTGCTGCAGGAGGCAGGGCATGGTGGATGGGAGCTACCCGTGCAGCAGCTGGAAATGACAGCATTTCAGCTTGGTAACACTCAACTCCTCGCCGATGCCTTCCTCCCAGGCAGAGAGGGCTGTTTCTGGAGCTAGGAAGCATTTCCAGCTGGGGCGCTGTACCTGGGTCAGTCTTCTGACTAGGACTAAGGAAAAGCAGAGAGGCAAGGCTCGGGACCAAAACCAGAGGTCCTGCTGCATGCATTACGACTACTCCTGTGCAGTAGGAAGGCCGCGCTGTCCCTCTGCATCCCCATATGTCCAGATTAATGCACCCACATCTAGATGCACAGATGTGAGAAAATAGCCTCAGAACACACATAGCAACTCAACGGGAAACACGGAGACAGAAAACACCTCCCACCTTCCCCCCAGTCCTCCAGTCCTCAGTTTTAGGAGGGAGGGAAAACGGTTGGAAGAGACTTGAAGAGGAGATATCAAAAGCTGTCATCCTGGTGTATCTGCAGCAGGAAGGAGGGAAAAAAAAAAAAAAAACACATTTGTTCATTCATTCATTCACGGACTCTCTCATGCATCCATCCATTCACAATTTCCCTCGGCAGCCGCTCTCAGAGCCGGGCGCGCGAGCCCTCGAGGAGCGCAGCATCCTCGGCCGGCACCGGGAGGTCGCGGCCGGCGAGGCAGCGCGCGGCCCTGGGCAGGACCGGCCCGCCACAAAGCCCCTGCGTCTCGGCGAGGGCCGCACACGTGCCGCGCTCGAAGCCTTTAGGGCAAGGAACTGGCTGAAGTCGGGACAGACGGAGAGAAATAAAACAAACACAAACATTGCACTTTCCCCCAACAGTAGAATTAAGGCAAAAACTAATAAAGGGCACTTTTAGGGGAAAAAAAAATGTTTATATCTTATATAGTTATGTATTATTTTTAAGAAAAACAGATTTTCTCTGGAAATTCTTTTTGGAAGTGATTACTGACCAATATGAGACATTTCTACAAAAGGAATCATTTAGCGAAAAGCACATTTTCAGCTATTCCCACCAGTAGTGTAAAACAGAAGTATTCTTTAGTTTTATATATGGTAATAGCCCTGTTGAAGACGATATTTTGCAATTCCTGATAGATCTACAAGTCTGTTTGTTAGATCACAAGGCCAAATACACTTAATTTCACAATTTTGTATTTTAGTAGGGAGGAAAAAAAAAAGATTATAGCTGAGATAACTATGCTTCATTAAAAAAAAACATAAATTCCAACTTTTGTAAAATCCCATATTAATATAAACAGATAAAAAGGGAAACATGCTCTGAGAAAAAAAAAAGAAAGCTTAATTGCTGATTTTTCAGAAATAGGAAGGACTACATGAGAGGCCACAGGAAACATCTTTAAGAACTTCTTTTAATGCTATTCACTAATTGAGAGTATATACTTCAAAGTAATAAAGTAGATCCATCCCCCAAAGGAGAGCATTGGCAGCTCTCAGCCACACTAAAAAGCTATCTTTTGGACCAGAAACATCCAGGGTGTGTTTTTTTTTTAAATACGGGGTGAGAGAAGGACTGGTTTTGTTTATAAAGTCGTCTTCTCTATATTTAACATGTTATATTTAAAAACCGTCCAGAAGAGAAACATTTACCTATGGTTTCTTTAAGTCTACAGGGAGGTGATTTTTTTTTGCTATAAACACACACGTTGTTCGCTGCCAGGTAAGAGAGCCCCCCTCTCCCCAGCATTTCTTCAAGGTCCTCACGGGGCTTTGTCTCAGGTTTTCTTCTCTCCTCTGCTGCCAACGCTGATTCGAAAGGACAGCTCGTAGCGAGGGAAGGTTCACGTGCACGCGGCCACGATCTGCTGGAAAGCAGGACAACAAAAAACCTCCCCGAGCGAGAACGCCGTCATCCATCCCTAATCACGCGGTGACGCAAGCAATACCAGATCTGGCTATTGATTAATATTAAATGAGAACAAAGGAAGGAGAAATTCGCCAAAATCCTGCAGCCGTCAAACTGAACGGCCGCCAGCTCGCTCTAACCCAGAGCTGCAGCCTGGGAGCGGGAACTGCACAGGGCGAACTGAACCACCGGCCCTAAAATAAAACGCTGGTGGGGGGTAAGTAAGGAAAGGTAGAGGAAAGGCAATATCCAACACCAGATTAATATTAGTATCCCAGTATGTAGAGACTCTTTGAATGGCCTTAATAAGGAAAGAGAAAGAAGTGACTGCAAAACGGTGAGCACTGTCTCCTAACGATTGCATTTAAACACTCAAAAATTAACTCAAAAATTGCTTGTATCTGAAGTGGCAGAGAAAGTGAAAACAAATAAATAAAAGTTTAACATGTGACAAATGATTACTGTAAGAAACCACCAGAAACGCCTAGCATCATCACGTAAGTATAAACAGTTTTAATTTCTTGCCTTAGATATTATGTTTACAAATTATTCTTACACCCTTCTCTCTCAGTCCATAATAAAGTCAGAACTGAGTCAGCTTTCTATTTTTTCACACCGTATTTGCCCGGACGCTGTGGTAAATATTTATTTTATCTAAACAAAAATGTTAAATAAATAAGTGCATTTGTTGTAAAGTAAGCCTCAAGTATATAAGGTTGTCAGGCCCTCTCCTAGAAAATGTCATAACCAACCACCAAGGGATGTAATCAAACCATTTCCAGAAACAAACTAGCCACCCACACCATACGGTTAGATGCCATCACTTAGAAAATACTACGCTGCCTATCCAGCGAGTGACCTGAAAGAAAACCTTCGGTATCCTGCAATACTCTTCAGCTGACCACAGCTCACAGAGGCATTTTTAAATGCTAATTGGAAAGGGAACCGTAATTCCCTTTGCCATCTATTTCCCCTCAGGTTTCCCTTCCCGCCACGAAGCGGGCGCTGCGCTGACTTGCAATACACTCCGTTACGGGCTGTCCACCAAATAATTCTTCTGAGGGGCGACCTCGCACCTGGGGAAACGCAGGGACTACTCCGGGCACCGCGCTAGGCTGCTCTGCACGCAAGGCAGCGATATCTGCTCCTTTTCTGCTAGGTGTGCAAGAGGAAAGGTGGCGCGGCTGGTGCCAAAGTAACTTTTCACTCATGCATCCCAACTGTGGCCTGTCACGAGATGCAAAGTTGCGACGTACCCTGACGATACCCAGTACCAACTCCCATGCGAGCAGCAATCGCACCCACGGTAGCGGCCCGTGGAGGCAAAGGGCAAAGATGAGTCCGCCCGCGTCACGGGCTGCCCGATAAGAGGCTTCTCCCACGGAGCTGCCGGGATCCCCTCGGCAAACCCCCACCTTGAGGGGCTGCAGGGAGTTTAACGGGCTGGAGCCACCTCTCCGGGGAGCTACATTAAAAACTCCACGTGAAACACGCGGCTCCCCGGTGATGCGCGGGAATGCGGAGCCTTGGAGCCGCGCTCCAAAGCACCCTCCGCCGCGGCGCTCCACCGGGCTGCGGGAGAGCGAATCTCGGGATGGCTGCGAGAACGTTAGTGGGAAGAAGGGCAGGGAAGGCGCGGAGGAGAGCTCGGCGCCGGCTTTGCCCCGCCGGGCACCTTGCGCTCCGGCCGGCTCGCAGCGCGCCCGCCCCGCCGGGGATCGCGGCGCTCCCGGCGCGGCAGCGGCGAGAGCAGCGGCGCGGCCCGACGGGGCGTCCCGTGCCGTCCCGTGCCGTGCCGTCCCGTGCCGTGCCGTCCCGTCCACCCTTCCCTCCTCCTCCTCCTCCTCCTCCTCGTGGCCGGGACGGCGAAGTTCCTCCGCGGGAGCCC